>JANVCQ010000001.1:8562048-8590176 GCA_025531925.1 Erythroxylum plowmanianum
ACTGTGATAACAAAGCTGCCATTAGTATAGCTCACAATCCTGTTCAGCATGATCGAACAAAACACATAGAAATTGACCGACATTTCGTGAAGGAAAAACTTGTGAATGGCTCTCTGCAATTATTCCATGTGGGGTCAAATAAACAATTGGTAGATGTCTTCACCAAAGGACTCTACAACAAACAGTTTCATAATCTTGTTTGCAAGTTGGGCAAGTGCGATATCTATGCACCAACTTGAAGGGGAGTGTTGATTAGAGATATTAGCATTGATCTTGTATTAACTGTTCCTATAATCTCTCCTATAATTGAGAGATTTCTGATAGTTAATAGCTAGATTAATTCCTAAATAGTCCTAGGAAGCTTGTATATAAACCTTGTTCCTATGTACAAAAATATAGTGAAATACAAATTATCTTCAACATTCAACAGAAAGAAGTTGTTTTGTTGGTGTTCTTCACATTTTGCAGCTGATTGCTTCTTTTATACCTCTCTAATTAATGATTTATGGACTAGGTTGTTAGGTAAGTTATGGTTAATGATGGGCTTTACAGATTTCCCCCTCTTAAATAACTTTCGTCCTTGAAATTAAATTACACACCTGAGGATCCTAACAAATGAGGATATTGACATCACAGTTCGTTCTCTACCTCCCAAGTCGCCTCTCTTGGAGAACAATGATGACTCCATAAAACTAGAACCATTAAAATCTCCCGCCTTCTTAGTTTTCCTAATTTGTCTGTCCAATATTTCCGTTGGCTCCTCCTTATATGTCATGTCATTTGTAACTTCGATCTCAGGCCTCAATATAACGTGACTAGGATCCTATCAGTACTATTTCAACATCGACACATGGAACACATCATAAATTTGTGATAACTCTTGTGGTAATGCTAATCTGTAAGTTAACGGCCCCAAACATTATACAAATTCATATGGCCCAATATATCTCGGGCTCAACTTCCCTCAACTAACAAACCTCAAATTTCCCCTCCAAGGCGATATCCAAAGAAATACCATATCTCCAACATTGTACTCCATCTCCTAACAATGTTGATTGGCATTTTTTTTTTGCCGATCCTGAACTACCTTCAAGCATTGCCTTACCGCCTCTATTTTCTTCATCATCTCCTGAACTAACTCCGGTCCCTCTAACAATCTAGCAAACTCTATATCCCAACATGTCGAATCTCTACACTACCATATAAGGCCTCAAATGGTGCCATACTAATGCTAGAGCGATAATTATTGTTATACGCAAACTCCATCAAAGGTAGATATCTATCCTAATCACCCTTAACGTTCAATACATAAGCTCTCATCATATCCTTCTTAATTGTACGCTCTGACTATCCATCAGACTAAGGGTAAAATGTAGTACTCAAATTCAACCTAGTCCCCAAAGCTGTATGTAAACTCATCCAGAATCGAGAAGTAACTGTGGATCTTAATATAATACAATAGACACTAGAAACCCATGTAACCTCACAATCTCATCAACATATAACTTTGGCAAGCTTATCCAAGGAGTCTACCTATTGTACAAGTAAGAAATGAGTTGATTTAGTCAATCTATCCACAATCACCCAAATTGAATCATGTCTACGTCTAGTCCTCGGTAACGCTACCAAGAAATCCATCAAAATTTTCTCCCACTTCCACGACAAAATGGCTAAGGGTCTTAATTTCCCTACTGGTGCCTAATGCTACGCCTTGCCCTATTGACAGGTCAAACACCTCTTGTCAAGAGGAAAGGAAGACCGATTTCTGACAACACATGGATTCTAAAATCAGAATTTCAAAAGTTGAATTTAGACTTACTCGAATAGTATTTGTCACATTCTACGTCGAGGACGACTTCTGACAAGCCGGAGAGAATTAATGCAAAAAAACTTAGAAGTATATAGAAGCAATAAAAGAGGAAAATTTAGTCAGCAAAAGATAATTTGGTGGGATAAAGATTGGGAATTGAGTTGGCAACAAGAGATACGGGCTAAAATTTTAGATTATATTAGGATTCCTTATTAGATAGGAAGTAGTAGTAAGTTAAATATATTATTTTATTTTACATATTCTAGTTGTTTAGGACGTACAAAAATTTTATTAAGTAGTATTAAAAGCACAAAATTAAGAAATATCACTGATATTAGGCTGCTGGAATATCAGTTTCAACCAAATTTTAAGGTTTGATTACTGGAAATTTAGGCTTAGGATTTTAGGGTTTAATATGGCTAGAATATAGGTTTGAAACGGCTGGCATTTAGTAAGGAACACAAAGAATAGAAGGTAGGAAATTAGGAATCACTAATAGGATCTAAGAATCACTCTTAAGAAAGCATCACACCTTCTAGTTGAAAACTCAAGTTTGAATAAAAATTCCAGATTCCTTATTCTTATTGAAGGGCTCAGTACACATATATTAGAACTCTTATTCTAGTATGAAAGAGTTTCTAACAAATTTAAATCTTATTCTAATAAAAATTCTATAAGTCCTAAAAAACTAGGATAACATATTTAACTTACTACTACTTCAAGCGTTTCAATCATGTTTAACAATTTTATTATCCAATTATTATTGTTACCAAACTCAGAGTAGCTGAAAATTTGAATATCCATCTTTCTCCTACTATATATATAAAAGATAAAATTTAGAAAAAAAAAGTTAATTTTATTACTAAAGCCCGAGTTTAAACTTCTGACCCCAAGTCAGCCTTTTCAATATCAAGGATTCCAAGCTGAATCTTAAAACATTGTTTAAACTGTCTCTAGAATAAGATACATGCTTTCTAGGTCAACAAGGATTTCAGAAATGTCAAAATTGTCAAAACGTTAAGTCATGATATCCAAACAAATCAAATTAACTTCAACTAGAAGGAAATTGTCCCCTAACATTACCTAATGTTCACCCTAGTGTTCCTTGACATGAGTAAGCCAAAATCAAATATTTAATCATCTCATGATTGAAGTGGCATGCTAAATACCACTCTAGTGCTAGCTAATCAACCTAATTAGAGTAGAGAAGGATTTTATGTTGGGCAAAGCTTACCTCCTTTGGCAGTTTCCTAAGGAAAGAAATTAGTTCTGCTGGATGACCCTGTCCATTCCCACCAGCTCGAACTTTTCCAGGAGTAGCATCAAGAACCCAAACCTGTAACATAGAATAAGTGTTCAAAACAAATGAAAGAACATTAAAAGAAATTATTAATTCTAATTTTGCTTGAACAATTAACACCCATCTAAATTATTGTTATTGCAAAACCAGGTTTTTCAATGACCTCAGTTTACCTAGAAAGTGAGAACTTAAAACGTGATAAACCTGACTCCCCAATTTTTTCTACTCAAAATTCAAAAGAATGTAAACAACCAAACTTTCATGCTGAACCAAATAACCTCCAAAACCATTTAAGACATCAGGCAGGATAATCATACCTTGACTGGTCTCGCAAGAGGTTTGGCAGCTTGATCCACCATGCTCAGCACAACTGTATGAATAATGATATAGCATAATCAGCACATGAATCATCAGGGATGTATCTCAACTGAAGCATAATGCACTCTAATAGTTATGCATATCAACAAGAAGTACCTTTTCCCCCAAAGCTGTGTCCAATTAAAACTCGTGGCGTTATTCTAAGTTTTCCCACCTATTCACAAAGATATAAGGAAGAAATAACAAATCTGGAAATCACAGAAAGTTCAAATTTCATCCTATCTACTGCAGGAATGTTTGCAGCTTCTTGGCATTAGGTTCAGAAGAAAGAAAACCATTAGATTGGTGACATTTAACTTGTTCTCTCCAAGTATTTCAATAGCCTACTACTGTCATAAGAAACAAACTACAAATTTTAAAACAAGAATAAAAAGGTAAAACTAAGAATAAAAAGATAAAACTAAACACATAGCATGTTCAATCGACTAATCCTTACGATGCCAAGGGGTTCAGGAATCAGACATTGCCTCATCAAACAAAAACAAAAAAAAAAAGCTTTTAGAAGTGCTGAACAATAAATATTCAATCCAACAATATCAGAGTAACGTAATCAGAAAAACCACAAAATATGCAACTCTAAAACTCGACTCTGCAAATTGAATAGTCACCATTTCATGTACAATTTTCAAATTTATATAACTAATATTTTAGCATATCATTAAGGCAATACTAGTCAAATCATGGAACTGCAAGGTCAAGAACTGCAGTATGCTTGCAAAACATAAGTTTCAGGTGGAAGCTATACAAAATGCTTTCAACTAAAAGCTATTTATCAATCTAGCCCTGTTGTTTGGAGGAGAAACAGATGGAAAAGATGTAGGTACAAATCAGTTATTCATATTTGGAAACACCTTAATGGTTCATATAACTCCAAACTTGATCATGTTCACTTCTGCTTATGAATATCACAAGTAGTTGATGCATGTGTATGTTACCATAAAACTGTCTATTTAAAAATAGTAACTTTGCACGAATGTAAAAACCATAATATTTTATGAAAATTTAATTTCCTAGGATTGAACAAGGTATCATGAAGTAAGATCAAAAAAACAGGAAAAGAGCAAAAGATCAGTCTTGTTTGCAATTTTCTGACTCAGTCTCAACTAACATAAAAAGAATTTTCAAAGGAAAAACTGTCATCAGCTAGGTAGACCTTTGTTTGCCTCTAATTTGACCCTCCTATGAGTAAACCATGCACCAAATTCTTACTTAGTTGGGCAAGACTGAATATCTTGCTTCATCCGTGTATTAAAAATCAGTATATGGCTTAATTAAAGTAATCGAAAGCTGTATAAAACAATAATAAGATGGAAAATTGATAAAAAGCGTTACATTACTAAAGCAATTGATGCACAAAATATCATTGAGGAGATAACAGCTTGACAAAGAGTGAGTATACTAAATGCCAGACTAAGACAATCATTCGTAAAATTTATAATCAATGACAATGAGTGAGTATTTACTAGCTTTAGGACGTCAAAAGCAGCTGAAGCAACAGTATGAGGCCCTATTTTCTTGATGGATGTTGAATCCCCGTGACATCGCAAGTCAATTAAAAGAAACTGCGTCAACAATGAACTTATTAACATTATAGTGAATACACTAAGAAATCAAGTATTTAACAAAAAAGTTCGGGAGCAAAATGAATGCAAAAGGTTCAAGAAGTTGTTAAGAAAAATATTTAATGATTAAAAGTTCTTAAAATGATTGACGGCTAAAAATGGCATGCCTATCATCATGCATGCAAAGCAGATAACGGTATCCAATATTTTCAAGCTAAAATCCAGGAAAGAAACATTTAAGGTAGGGCACATGAAAGCAACTAAGTATTTCATGCCAACTTCCTTGAGATTTCAGTATTTAGTCAAAAAGAAGGTATTCTCACTATTGAAGAGATCATGAAGATTTAGTGTTAACCACGGGAATATTTTATATATCCAATATAACAATATTCTATGTGTCCAATAATAAAGCAATTTAGATATTATTTAAGAAAATTGCATTTTCCTGTTATTCAATAGTATAGTACTGTATTAGTATAATGGCTAGGCCTAATGAATAATTAACCTCAGCACCCTCCGTGATCTTGTGTCCATAGGCATAGGCTAAATTGAACCATGTTATGCCAATATGTAAATTCCTTCTTTCCTTCTCTTTAGTTTTTAATTTCGCATGGCATTATGGCCAAATTTTGATTCAAGGGTCCAAATACTTTGTTAGATCAAGCATAGTCCGAGTTTTCTTAAGATTTCGGACATTGTAAGGATTGACTTTGCTAAGACTAAATTCTTGATGTACTAATGACTTATGACTTAAATGAATAGATAATGGCCAATGGACTTCAAATGAGTAAGCATTGGATCAGACTAATGTGCTATGAAAGGCTTTAGGCTTGGATGACTCATCATTAATGGATAGAAATCACTGGAAGATCTTGGATGATGTGGTAGATAAGATCATAAAGGATAGACATCAACTCTAAAAGATAAAGATCAAGTGAGAGGATCGTCTAAAGATAGTAGAGATCTTCGAGAGGATATGGATGTATCGTTTCTAGAATATGCAATCTCTTATCTTGTTAGTTGGGATGTAACTAAATCCTATCAAATAGAGTCCTATTTGGATGGGGATGTCATCCTATTGGTTAGTATGATGAAATACAATAAGGATAAGATATGATCTAGTTAGTTCAATTCAATTCAGTTAAGATTCTGAGTTGTAACTTGGCAAGGTGCCAACAAATAGCTCATTTGAGCCTTGTCCTCATATAGATTAATAGATAGCATTCCTTTGTATACTTTAAGAGAAGTAATAAAGGTTAGCACTTGTTGTCTCACTTTCGTGCTTTTATTGTTACCTTTGATAATTTAGTACTTTCTCAGTAATTCTGCAAGAATGTGAGGGTTAAACACTACGAGGGTCGTTAGGCATTCGAGAACAAATTAGTTGGTCAACGGTCACGTGGGAAGGCTAAGTCTAGCTTAAACAGATCTAAGTGGAATTGTCGTACAAATGAGTAAGCGCAACTTACGGTATAAGTTTGGTGCTTAGAATAGCAGCCTATTGAAAGCCATATTCTTTTGCCTTCTCTTTTGGCAATCCAAAAAGAGTGTCATTATCATTCTGATAGAACACTGACTTAGTAAAATGTAAAAGACAAAGCACTATTATATTGGACTGTAAAGGACAAGAATCTAAGGAAACGAGAGTTTATAATGATAAGAAGAATTGATGACACCAGCAGTTTTGTGAAGTCTGCCTTACTTCTCAATCATCAAAACATTTCATCAATCTTCTCTCCCTCTCTTCTCTCTTTCCTGTGCTCTTATAAATGACGTATAACAAACTCAGCCTTATCTGGCATAACAACTTGACACCAATTGGACTCTGCCTACAGCGTAACAGACTCAACAATCGTAACTGCACTCCTTAGTGATCACGCACAGAGCATGCCACCTCAGCCTCTATTCTCACATTTTATTCATGCATCCCATCAGATTCCTTTTACTCACTATTGTTGGATCCTGCCCTTGTAAAGCCTCTCAGCCTTTTTCTCTTGTAAACAATCTGGATCGCAGGACGTGGCCCATCACATTCTTCTATGTTCCATTTTGGCATCCCATTAAGAGTGTCATCTTCTTCTTCTTTCTACTATTTTGGCGTCCCATTGAGAGTGTTGTTACCCCTCTTTTTTTCTCTTTCTAGCAACCTAAGAGCATCCATAACCTTCTATCTTTTTTCTTACTTACCAATCAAAAGGAAGTTCCTTATCAACTTGTAAATGGTTTTGATTAGTTCAATCGGTAAATGTAGGTGCAAGGACTAGTATATACGCATACTGTTTAGGACAACTTAGATCAGTTGGAATCTACCAACAAAATTGAAGATCTATTTTGCTAATTACTTAGACTCTTGTGAATTATGTACAGAAATGGTTAGCAATCAGTATATTTCAATCTCTACAAGGTGATAAGTATGCCTGGAAATTTAAAAGGATGTTGTATGCCTAGAAATTTAAAAGGATGTTGTTCTTGCTTAAACTCAATTAGAGAAGTAATTCCTATAATTGAGGGCCCTGATGAGTTAAAGAAACTACTTGGGTTGAATGTGGGGCCTTAGCATCTTCTAAATTCCTTCAAAGACTCAATTAGGACTGAGATAGACTTAGAGGTAGTACCACAAAACAACAATAGGTCATCCACGAAAGAAAGATAAAGATCCTTGGCTTGGAACATTTATAATGAAACCTAAATTGGTTGTTTTTATCTATATTGATAGCAATGATTCTAGAAAGAGCTTCTAAGCAAATTCTAAATCAATAAGGGAATAAGGGATCACCTTGAGTCAGCCCATTAGCTCCCCAAGGCCTTGGTTGGCTCCCCATTAAGTAGAATGCTATAAAAAGGGATCGTAGTACATTAGTTGATCCATCTCATGAATTTCGAAGGAAATCCCCAACCTCAAAGATGCTCAAAATAAACTTCTAGCTAACTAAATCAAAAGCCTTATGGAGGTCAATCTTCAAAGCACAACCTTAATTCCCTTTTTTATGTTAAAGAGTTCTTCAACCATGAGAATATTGTCCATTTTATTTCTTCCGGGAATAAAAGCACCCTAGAAAGGGTTTACAATATCTTTCAAGATTGATTTGAGCCTAGAAGTCGGTAACTTGGAGATGATTTTATACATCACATCACAACATGAAAAAGGTGTGAAATTAGTTAATCTTGAGACGTTAGGAAAATTGGGGCTCGGTCAATAGTCATAAGACAAGGAAAGAGATGCTTCAAGACCAGTAAAGAGACATCAATACTAATGTTAGTGCCTAACATACCTTTGCAGAAATTGTAAGCTACTATAGATGTTTCTTCTTGCAAGGGGGAGTTATTAAAAGAACCTATTGTTCATATCTCCATCTTTTATCCAAAGATTCCTCAATTTATACCCGGTGAGAGAAGATTAGCCCTTGCAAGAATTGAACCTACAAACGAGGCTTTTTCCTTGTGTTACCTAACTAAAAGAGCTCCTAAGGCCACTTGTTTACTATTTACACTTCGATTCTGCTATCTTACTAATAATAAGAAAAGGGCTCTTGTTGATCAAAGTAGCTACTAATAAAGCAAGAGGTCCTTCTTTCCAATCTCAGCTTTCTTGCTTCGGGATACGTTCCTCACATTTTGATAGAGTGAAGAGAAATTGAATCTTTGCTACGCACTAAGTTTTTTATTATAAATATATTTCTATATAAATAAAATATTTTAAATATAAATAGAATATAATAGAATGATATTTAATATAATTAATTTTTATTATTTTTAAATGAATAATAATAATAATTTATATAATTATAATTAATAATAAAATAATAAATTTTTTACTAATAAAAAATAGAAATTATAGCCTTCTAAGATCCTCATCTCTAGGCTTAGCATAAACCAATTCCTCAATAGAGGCAAGGAATTTGAGTGCTTCATTCTTGGATCATTTTATGTTAGAGAATTACTCTAGTTAAGAACCTTTGAGTTCCTCTTTTATAGCCTTTAGTGTCCTCATACATTTAAATGCTTTTTAACCTCACATCAATGTTCAATCCCCTACTTACTACTTCTTCAAATCTAGGAACATCAAGCAAGTAATTATTGAAGTTGAATAGGATTTTCCTTTTGGTAAACAGGGTAGTCAAATTTAATTATATGGGAGTTGATTATAGCATAGAGGAGAGTTGAAATGGGCACAACTATTTGGAAAATGAAGTGCCAACCAGCATTAACTAGAGCTCTGTCAAATTTTTTATAAGAAACCAATCTCCCCATTGCTTATTGGACCAGGTGAAATATTGACCTATGAATCTAAGTATGAATCTAAGGTATGAGAGCCCCAGGATTGAGATGCAATCCTTGAAATCAGCATGAGTTTGTAATTCCTAGTTCCTTACCCTCCACTATACCCTACAAGATACCATATAACAAATATACAAATATTATATTATTCAATAATAAAGTAGTTTAGATATTATTTAGGAATACTGTATTTTCTTATTATGGAATATTGTACTATCGTACTATTATAAATGGAGGAGCTAACCCCTCTGAACCCTCCATGATCTTTAAGTCTATGGACATATGATAAGTCTAATAATGTTAAAATGATCTGTAAATTGCATCTTCCTTTTTCGTTATTTTACAATTTTACATAAATGAGCCGAAAGTAAAAGAAGCACAGTCATCAATGTTACCTGCCACATTGGAAATTCTTGTGCCAATCTTCTAGCAAAAGTTCCTGCAATGATTCAAAATTTATCAACTTTTCTTAACAATGGGATTTACAACTTCTAAAAATGAAACACAGGCAATCTATAGACGATAGTGGATAATAGTTCAATAACAATAGAAAAGGAGGAATATGAATTTTATTACATGCAAAGTCAAATAGAAAGAAAATGGTGGAAAATGGATCATTATGTTCTTTGAAGACAATGACAAAAATGCACGATGATGTGCAAAATTCAAGAGGAAAGGTAATCAACAAATTGGTTATGATAGGAATTTACAGCAAAATAAAGAATGTCTCTATAATGAAGGAGGTCAATTTACAATTGGAACTTTCCTTATGTAATTGGTTCTTACTATTATATAAAAGCTATGAGGTCCTTAAGATTGAAGTAAGCCCTCAATTGACATTTTTTTAATAATATCTTTAACATGGTATTAGAGCAAGGTTAATCCCAAGTCATCAAAACCTCTTTTCTACACCTGAAACCCTAAAACTCTTACCTCCCTTACCATAAAACCCTAGAACTCTTACGTCAACCCACCACAACCAAAAATCAAACGCACATTTGCAACTAGGAGGTGCTAGTAACCAGCACAGTATTGGTGGTGTCAACGGGAAATTTTCAACACGCCAGCAAGTGGATATCATGCATCACCATGCGACGACGATAGTCTGATGGGGCAACTTGCCTTTTCATCGTGAACAGTGTACTAGTTTTGTTTTATTTCATTAGCATGTCAATCTCTAGCAATAAGTCATTGATGAGTGTCCGAACAGCTATCACAAAAGTGTCTTCCAATTTGTGGATCAACAAACAATGTTTGAACAGTAACAACTGTGAAAAAATCATGTATATTGATTGATTGATTGATTGTATTTGATTTTCCTATTATATTAGAATATCCCATAAATCATTGGATAGAGAGAATCTGACAAATTATGAGATTAGATATTGTATTAGAATCATTGGTTTGCATTTATACATATTAGAATTTTGATATAAGTTATACATGTTGTAAACAGTAGCGATATGCAAAAAATATAATTCCTATTCAAATTTTAACATGTTATCAAAGCCAAGTTAGGGTCTTTGGATCAAGTTAAACATATCTTCTTCTTTTTTTCTCTTTTCGTTCAACCATCATTGGTGCACCCGATTTCCTTCCTTCCATTTCAGCCTTCATTATAGTCTCCTCCCTGTTTTATCTCTTTCATCTTAGCCTTCATTGTTGATTATTGTGCTCTAAAACAGAGCATTTCTTCCATCCTTTATAATTGGAAGTCTCTAAGGATTAACTTCCTTATAAAGAGAGAAAAAAGTCAAAAGTTGAAGAAGAAAGCAATATCACTAGTACATAGTCAGAAGAAATTGCTCAATTCCAACAGTTAGGGGAATTAGCATCATAAAGGCAAAGTAGCCTTAACTTCAGGTACTTGTTATTTGGCATATTCAGGTAAGGATCCACTTTCCTTTAGATTAAATGCCTCAAATACAAACTTTTACCAACTCTTGGGTCAACTCAAGAGCTACAAACGATATATAACCCATTTATCCAAATGTTCCTTAACCTAACTCCATGTCCAAGTAGTAGAAAAATAGCCATAATCAATGGATCTTTAACAATTGTAGCAAGTGTAGGGAATGTGGCATAGGGCCTAGACCGACTTCTGGTTATGGGACCTTATAGCTGAATATCCGATAGGTTATGTTTGAGAGACTTCCTCCCTTTATGACCTATCTTGAATGAGGGAATAAGAGCTCGTTAAGAGAGAACTCTTTGATCTCTGGAACAAACAATGATTCAACAAAAATTCTGCCTTCTTATTCATGCTCTAAAGAGTTGCATTTAAACTACCTTACAGCCCTTAACAATCCCTACGTTTCAGCAATAAAAATCTCAACTGAAAGATAAAACAACTTATCAGAATAAAACAAACTCCTAGTATTCTAATATGTTATTCAAATAACTTATCTACTCCTTCCTTTCCACACGTTTGAATTTGCCATGTGTGGATCTGTGGTAAACTTGGTCAGCAGAATTTTGCTGCTCTTGACCCACAATAGAATGTCAAAATAAGTACATCAATAACTCTAAGAAATATTCTTCATGTTCCTAGACTATCAACCAACCTTGTTTCAATACAAAAGCTAACCTAAGATTGATGTTGTGATGTGATTTTTTATAGTAGTCATTGTGTATTTTGGGACAAGGATTAGGGGAGTATGATTGGACTTGCTAGAGAACGAGATAACCTCTACTATATTAAAGCACCAAGTCAATTGAACATCATAACTAAAGAAACATTATCCCATTCTTTGATATCAAATTTTGTTGCATACAATAAAGATAAAATTATTTCACCATTATCAGTTAGGACATCTATCCAATGTTTTAAAAACCGGACCGGACAAACTGATCAAAGAAAAAGTTTAAGGCTTAAAGGTTTAACCAGTATTAAACCGCTATAAAACCAGTATATAATAAAGAATAAGTAAAAATTATAAGAATAAGTAAAAATATAGCATAAAATAAAATAATTTATTGAAATAGAAATCTACTAATAATGTTTATAATATATAATAAACTAATACTAAATCTAATAATTTAAACTAAGATTGAATCTAACATAAAATTTAAAATGATAATAAAAAAAACAATTATATTTCTATATTATCATTTGTTTAAAGACTTAGAAAAAGCTGAAGTATATTTAAAGAAAATCAATAGAAAAGACTCTAACTTTATTCCAATTTCTTTTTCAATGTCCTTTAAACATACTTCTTTATAATTTAAATATTATTTTTCAGTACATTCTTAAATTATCTTAAGCAAAATTACTTATACATACTAATTAACAATTCAATTTATTTAAAAAAATCATGATAAAATAATAATTATTTTTAACAATAATAATTTAAAATTTTTCAATTAAAGTATAAAGAGATAAATAAGGAACCTAAATTTTGATAAAATATAATTTATTAATGAGATTAAATAAATAAAAATAGTAATTCATTTTTTAATAATAACAATTCAAAGAGATAAATAAAGAATATTAGTTTTAAAAATATAATTTATTAATTAGATTATGTACGATAATTGAAAAGAAAAGAAAAAATTCATTCAAAAGTGAAAAATTTTCTGAAATATACCTATTAAAAATCTCAGCTTTCGTATAACAACTTCAATTTGCATTAATGATAAGTCAACAAGCTTTGGAGCATTCTGTCAAAACTAGATAGTTACAAGGACAAGGAGGTATATGGGTCGGTGTGCAAGAGGTGGCTTTGCTTGCAAAGAGGGAGAAACTTGCTGTTGGGCCCAACATCTAACAAATTCTCAAAGTTTATTGGTTGATTTTTTCAAGAACTGAAAAACCAGCCAATTTATTACTTAACTAGCCAGTTTTTTCTCATAAGAGTTATAAACACAAAACGGATCGAAAATAAAGCTAGTTCGTATTTATTCCAGTCGAACCAACCAGTCTAGTCCGGTTTTAAAATCATTGCATCCATCATTTCGAATTATTAAGCTTATGTCTTATCTTCATTCAAATTCTCCCCTTGAAGATAGGGTTTAGTAGTAAGGAAAGGTTTGGATTCATTAAAAATAACATCAGCAGACACAAAAAATTTGAAAGTAGGAGGTGAAAACACTTGTTACCGTTTGGGTGGAAGAGTAAACCAAAAAAAAAGCACATGTAAGAGCATTAGGATCATGTTTCCTTTTATTTTGAGGGTGAATATGAACATAGATTGTACTTTCAAAAATTCTAGGAAAAAAGATTATTAGAGAGGCTTAGATTCGGATAGAATTATTTAAGAACATTCATTGGTGATTGAAAATTAAGAACTCTAGTTGCCAATCTGCTATATAAGTAGGTAGAAGGTAGGACAACTTCCACCCAAAAATTTTTGGGAACATTTTTATGAAAGAGCAGTGCCCTTGTGATGTTCAACTAATGACTATTTTTCTATTCTACAATTCCATTTTGTTGAGTACTATTAACACATGAGGATTCGTGAATGATCCCTTTTTCATAAGATAAAGTTTGATTAAAATAATCTTTAGCATTATCACAACGAAATGTTTTGATTTATGCATCAAATTGAGTTTTGATCATGTTATTAACATTAGACTTGTGTTTCAACAAATACGCGACTCTTGTGCAATCATCAATGAAAGATATGAACCACTTTGCCCCAAAAACATTAGGAACTAGAGGGGGACCCCAAACATCACAATGAACAAGAGAAAAAGGGGTATGGCTTCTTTTATTACTTGTTTGAAAAAATGCAAGTTCGTGGTTTGCAAATTCACATTCATCACATTGGAAAAGTTAGATCTATATGATTTACTATTTATTCCTAAATCAACTTTCTTACTTTCCTTATGTAATTGGTTCTTACTATTATATAAAGACTACAAAGGTCTTGAGATTGAATTAAGCCCTCAATTGACATTCTTTAATACTGCCTTTAGCAATTTTTTTTATTAATGATCACACCAGTCATATGGCTATTTTTTATGAAAGAAAAACATGAAGTTGGGTCTATCTTCAAAAAATTTCATTTATGATACAAACTTAATTCCAAACTCAAATCTAGATTCCTTGCAAAGACATTGCAAAACAATACTTTCAATCCAATCATGGAAATTATCTTCTACAAAATTGAATTATTCACCAAAGCTCTTCTGTAGATACTCCACAACAAAATGGAGTAACTGATAGAAAAATAGACACCTCCTAGAAGTAGCTTGTTCTCTTATGCTCACCTCAAATGTGCCTAAACAATAAGAACTACATTCGTCATTAATAGGATGCCCTCTAAAATTATAAACACTCACCCCATGTCAAAAACTCACGAATAACTATGCTAAAATCAGAATTATTAGCTCCATACTAATTAGGATCTTTCAAATGCACAACCCTTGTTTATATCCATCCACAACATCAAAGCAAACTTGATCCTAAATCCATAACTTTTATTTTTTTAGGATTCTCACCAACTCATAGCTAGTATAAATGCTATTCTCCTAGTACTAGAAATTGGATTTTTAGTATGAGCTATAATGTTGATGGAAGAATAGAACGGTATAAAGCTCAATTAGTTGCCAAAGGTTTTACACAAACCTATGGCATAAATTATCAAGAAACATTTGCTTCAATGGGCAAGATGATTACTATTCGAGTACTTTTATCATTGGTAATGAATTTAGATTGGAAGCTACATCAATTAGATGTGAAGAATGATTTCTTGAATGGATATTCGAATCATGAAGTGTACATGGAGATCCCACTAAAATTTGAGAATTAACAAGGTTTTAACGAGGTGTTTAAACTACACAAATCACTTTATAGACTAGAAAAATCACATATCACATGGTTTGATCTACTTACCAAAATCGTCGAGAAGCATGAACAAACCACGCATTGTTTTCCAAACATTCTTCCAAAGAAAGAAAGGATATTCTTATAGTCCGTTGATGGCATAATTCTCATAGGCGATTATCAAGAAGAAATAGAATGGTTAAGAAGGTTCTTATTATTGATTGCCTTGGCCCTTTATTGTACTGGCACATAAGATAAAGACCTGGGGAAACTCAAATTCTCTCTATGAATGGAACTGGAGAGAAATAAAAGGGGAATTGTAGTCTCCAAAAGCAAGTATACATTTGACTTGCTAAAGGAGACTAGTACTTTTGGCTAAAAACTGTCAAAAGTTCCCATGGACCACTCGAATAAACTTTGGAGTAAGAAAGATGGAGTCCCAATTGAAAAAGGGAGATATCAAAAGCTTGTCGGCAAACTTAGTTTAACTCATACTATACCAGATTTCAACTTTGTTGCAAGAGTGATTAGTCAATTCATAAACATACATAAGAACATCTTGAATCATATACAAAATCCTTGGACATCTCAAGATGTCACTGACAAGTGATTAAACTTCAAAAAGGGTACCCTAGATATAAATGGGTCGGCTTGATTACTAATCGAAGATCTACCACTGGATATTGCACATACACTTGGGAAAACCTAGTTACTTGGAGGAGCAAAAAACAATAAGTACTTACAAGTAGCGCACAAGTAAAATGGCTATGGCACACGATATATGTGAAGGAATATGGTTAAAAAGGCTTCTTGATAAACTAAAGATGCAAATTGAGAAACCACTAACTTTATATACATCACTTTATAATGAGAAACCTTCACATACAAACCACATTGGCAAAAGGCTTAATCTAAATATTTAGTTCCTTTTTTTTTACAAAAAAACTACAGCTTGATTATTCAATATGACCTCACTTGCTTTTAAGAAGAGGTGTCAAATGCTAAGAAAAAAAAGGACGCTTTGGATTGAAAAGATACAAGTTCTAAGATAAAATAGTTTCAATCTTCTTTTGGCACAAGTTTGTGTTGCAAACTCCGATAAAGGGGAATAGAATAAAAAAATGACAAAACAATACAATATTGTATAGATTAGAACAAAAATCAAGTTGACTCAAAATGCATATGTACTACAAATTATATCTCCCAGAAAGTCAAGGCAAATGAAAGAATATTATCAGAAGCTTACCTACCCCAATTTTTCCGACTACCAAGAATACCATGCAAAAGGACAGCCGTTGGAGGATCTGGTACTGACTTGTCCATTGCCAAACTCCATTTTACCTGTGCTCAATTTTTTACATAGCAATTTTCTGCCTTAGAACTTGTAAGAATCTAGGAAAGAGCAAGCAAAATCAACTTCTTCAAAAACTCACATGTATTAGAAGGCAAAATAAAACAAGTATATACTAGGTTAAACATTGGGACTTTTTAGGTAGAATTCTAATCTCCAATAGAGAAAGCACAAAGAAACAAGTCATTCAAAATTTTATGAAAATCTAAAATGATATTTTATTTCTTGTTTTCTTTAATCACTTATTGCGTTTTAGGTTGATAGTAAGTGTGCAACTAAAGGTAAATAGAAGGAAAGGAGAGAGAATTACACAAGGTTTTACATTTTTAGTTGTAAAGCCTGCTTACACAAATGCAAAAAAATTAGGGTTTAATCCTTAAATAAGTATTGTTAAAATTAGATAGTACAGAAAATCCAAATTTATTAGGTGAAATACATATCTCACTACACAAATGCAAAGCAATTAGGGTTTAATCCTTAAATAAGTATTGTTAAAATTAGATAGTACAGAAAATCATTATTTATTAGGTGAAATACATATCTCACTATAATTATATTGCTAATTAAGAACATATATATATTATTCTTGTATTAAATACTAAGTAAATTACAAACTTCACGAAAAACTTTTATTTTATTTTATTTTATTTTTGCCCTAAACATCCAAACAACATTGACATCTTCATAATCTTTCAAAAAAAAAACATTTGATGCCTTCATCGCTTTTAAAGTATCCACACCTGAAACATCCCAAATCATGAACTTCTTCGATGAGTTTGAAGTATATGAATGATCTATACCGCAAAGTTATCTAAAAATAGTTAGCAGGAATAAGTTATGATTCTTTCCAACTTTGTATATTCCTTCTCTCTGTGAATCCAGCCGCCTCTTCTCTTCCTAAAACCCTAGTCATTTATTCTCTTCTAAAAATCCTAGGCACTTTCTTCCTAAAACCACTAGTTGCACTTTAGAATATTTACTAAAACTGCGCTGAATTTTCTTATAATAAGAAAATATCCACCATGAGCATTCAAGATACTTCCTCATCCATCCATATTAAATTGAACAGCCCTAGCTACCAACTTTGGTATAAGATTTTAAAGATGCATGTTGTTGGAAGAAAAAAAAATGGGTTATATCAATGAGAAGAAAGTTGCACACTTAAAAGTTGATCCAGGCTTATGATGAATGGAAAGTTGAAGTTGCATTAGTTAAATCTTAGCTTATAAATTCTAGGAATGATAATATGACATCGCGCTTTGTGTAATTTGTAACAGCAAAGGAAGCATAGGAAGCTATAACAAGAAGTTACCGTGATGTATCTGACTCTTCTCAAGTCCATGAACTAATGAAGACTTCTTTCCAATTATGTCAAGGTGGGCTAACCTCTAGCAAAATATTTCAATGAGTTAAACTCAATTTTTATGGAGCACGATTATTGTAGAAATCTAGGAGATATTATTTTGATTTCAAAAGAGATTTCAAAGATAAGTTTCAAGAATCAATTATTTAGAATTAGCTTGACTTGTTTCTTATAATAAAGGGATAACAGATCTATACCTAATTCCCTAAATCAGTCTATTTACTTTGTAGTCCTTTACACAGTGTGTGTATATATGTATACATATTGTTACACCATTTAGTTTAAAACAAGGAACAAAGTTAGGACATAAAAGTGGCGGTAGACGATACCAAAGACTGCTTGGAAAACTAATTTATCTTTCACATATCAACTACATACTAGCTTCATTGATCGTATGGTTAGTCAATTCATGAATAATCCAACTGAGGAGCACATGGAAGTTGTACATAGGATCCTAAAGTACCTAGAGCTGACACTAGGGCAAGGGCTATTTTTTCAAGAAAACAACAAGCAAGGAAGTTAATTTTGCAATTGTCAATTAGGCAGGATCAGTGATAGACATAAAATTAACCTCAGGATATTGCATGTACGTTTAGGCTAATTTGGTTAGTCAATGGTATCACGAAGTAGTGCCAAAGCAAAGTTCAAAGCACTTGGTATTTGTGAAGGAATTTGGATTACAAAAGGTACTGAGTGAGTTGAGGATTCCTATCACTAGTCCCATGAAAGTATTACATGATAATCATTTTGCAATTAGCATAGCAAAGAACCATGTTCATCATGATAGGACAAATCATGTGGAGATTGACACTTTGTCAAAGGAAAGATAGGAGCAAACATAATATCATTGTTATACACTTTAACAAATTAACAAATTGTAGACATCCTAACTAAGGCTTTATCAAGGAAAACATTCGAAGATCTCAATTTCAGGTTATGTTCGCTCAATATTTACAACTTAGCTTAAGGGGGAGTGTGGAAATCCAAGAACTATTATTGAATGTGCTTGAATATTTAGCGAGAGCACGATTAATATTTTTGAGAATTATGCAAAAATTGGATTTCAAGATCCTCGATCACAAGTTGCTCCAAAACCAACATACATGTTTGTTCCCACGTTTACATGTATGTTGCTCCAAAAACCAACATACATGTAGCAATTCCTACAAGCAAATATGTTCAACAAGTTTTGGAGAGACTAGACAACCTTTGCTCCCACGTGAAAAAATTCTGCAAACCAACAACCTATATTTAATGCTAAACATGGAGAAGATAGAAATAAGCAAGACTAAGGGATAGATATTGATCAATAGCACACAATGATGGGCTAAAATTTTCGAGCCGGGCTCAAGCCTAAGAAGGACCTTGTCTAGCCCAGATCTAAAATTTTGAGTGTCATAGTTTCCTAGTTGAGATAGGCAGGACATGTAAATAGGGGACTTTTACTTACATGAGAGCTTATGAAGTTGATGATTCTTTTAGACAATACCCTAAGATACTCAACTATCCTATACAAGATGATGAAGAAATTCAACTAAAATAAAATAATATTAGATATTCTTTTTTCCTTTCTTCTTTTGCTTTGATTTTTTTCTTTTTCTGAGTTTCTCTTCCTTTCCTTTCTCCTTTTATTCTATTATATTCTTTTTCTTTGTTTTCTCTTGTTACACTCTAATTAATAACGAAAAAAATAAAAGATGGTGACACCTTTTGTCCCAAAAAGGTGTTGTATAATAGCCTATAGGAGTCCTTGACATTAGTACTGAGGCATCGCAGTAAGGAAAGTGACACATGCAAAAACAACACCTAAGGATAGAGTGCAAGAAGAAGAGCCCAAACAATAGGGAAAGTAGCACCTAAATAGAAGGTAAAAGTGCCCAAACAACAACTAAACAAGCTGGAAGAGCACACCACAAACAAGAAATAATAATGACTGGAGACTCCAATGACTAGCAACTAAGAGAGAAAGTGCGAGAATTTATTTGAAAAGGGACAATAGTGCATCAACATGTCCTAAAAATTATTGAAAATGAAGGTGCTCGCTGGAGATGAGAATAAAAAAAGGTGTTCAAGGAAGATGATGCTCTGAAAAATAAAAAAATTGAATATATTTCTAGGAAGACTTGCCAAAAATAAAGAAAAAGGTGGGTGGGACATGGTAGGTCTAAAAAAGGTTTAAACAGGATAATATCTAATGACAAGATCAAGTTTCACCTTGAAGAAAGTAGACAAAAAATGAATGCTGGTGAATAGAGATTGCAATGCTCTATGATGAGATACCAAAAAGGAGCTCACCAAAAGGGAAACGATATTGGCAGCAAATAAAGGAATAGCGTATCGAGATTGCTCTAATAGCATATGAGATTTGAAAGCAAAAGTAAGGGAAGGAAAGAAAATTTTACAAAAAATTTTAATGTGGTTCGGCTATAAAACCTATATTCACAGACACAAAGCCCTTATAATTGCATCTTTATTGGGGCTTTGTGCAAGTTACATAATATGGTAAATCCCTATTCATAATGTGAAATGCATTTCTCATAATAACTACATTTCCAATTAAGATGATACATATGATACTCCTATATTAAATAATAAATTCCTAAGATACTCAACAACAGGTAAAGTAACTGGTAGTCACAAAAATGAGTACCAAAAGGTTAACTAAAATGTATTACTTTTTCTTTAAGTCAATTAAGCTCATTCTAAATCAAAAAAATTGCAGTTCCCACAGAAGATAGAAGTCAACAAAGTTTTAAGCAAAGCAATTACAATCTAATGAAAGCTTGAAAACCCAATTCTCAAAACCCATTAGAAATGTTCATTCCCATATATTGAAAGGATAGAACACAAAAATATATTCTCACTATAGAAAAGATTAAAGTACATTATACGTACTAGGTCTCCTTGAACAAGATCATAAGCCTGCAAAGAGGATTCATAACAATAAGTTGAAATAATTAGAGAATAATACTTTTTAATCGACATTATCCAAAAGTTTCTTCATACACTTTAAGAAGTGACTTTATTAAGGGGGAAATAAAAACTTCAAACAAAATGGCAAAATCTTTCGAACACATTTTAAAGTGGCAATTATAACCTAATCAAAATAATACTTCCTCATAAATGTAGTTCTCAAATTAGAAACATTTATTCATACTAGACTCCAATGTCAATTTGCATATAAATGTTAGTGTTGATGTCGGGAACAGGCAATATCATTACCAAGAATCTAGATTGCTCAGCCACTACTTCGTCATTTGCCAGCCTCTCATCTATTAATGTTGTATTCACATGTCCATCTTTAGCTTGTTTGCTCGAATGAACAAGAGCCAACTGAGACACTGGCAATGTGTTATTCTACAATTGGAAACACACAAACAAAATGAGAACCTACTACCATTTAACATTAGACCCAAATCATGAAACGGTAATGTAAGCACAAGTAATGCATTTTATGACACACTCCAAAGGGTTTGTGATGGCAACGTTATAATTGCGTATGCAAAGAGAGAGTATCAAACTCTTACATCTCGTACAACGCAAGACTAGTTCGAAATGGTTTTAGGAGAAAAATGAATCTCATGATGTTTTCCATCAGTGCATCATCAATCAACTATACACTTGTCAAATGAAACCAAAAGCTAAGAAGAAAACATGGTGAAATCCTTTTAGAAACTCGTAAGAATATGGAAAGATTTAAAAATTCAAGGAACAAGATACCTTATAAGGCATTGAAATCCTTGTGACGACTCTCCCATTTAAACCAAACCCCAACTTGCTCCCCCGACACCAGACGGACGCATCGCGGGGAGCACACGACCCAAAATTGGAAATCACGGACATTTCTGCGAAACGACTGTACAATGCACAGGTGCTTGTTTCGTGTGTTATGTCGACTTGGTGAAGCTTCCTTTTAAAGGGAAAATAGTGGGGAGCAAAAGTTTGTGTTCTTGAGAATTCAAGGAAAAGGCGGAGACTTCAATGAAAGTAGGGACAATCTACATGGCTATGTGTCAGCCTTTTGTCGGAGATCCCTTCGCCTTAACTTGCGCCAGTGCATCGTGGGACCGTGCCGATGGCTCCTGAAGCAATCTATTGAATGTGCGGTACATTACACGTCGGATGTTTTAAAACATAAAGCAATCAAATGTCAATCCTATAAAAAGTAATAAATTATTAGTTTAGATTTTTAATTTATTAAGTTGAAATAAATTAAATTTAGAAAATAAAAAGCGAATAAAATAAGATAATAAAAAATTAAGAATAATTAGGTTAATTTAGACTTTGAATTCATAACAATATGATTTAAATTAGTTGATCTTAATATTAAATACTAATTAAAGAGAAGAGAGAAGTTGATCCTAATATTAAATACTAATAAAATAAAATAGAGGAGGTCATTGCTAAAAAGAGAAGCTCTTGATTTTCTCTCGTAGGGGTCAGCACAGGTACCTTTTCAAACCTACCGGCTCTATTTTCAACATTCTCAATTGTTAATCCATTTCTTGTTTCTACCTGGTTGGGTCGGTCGTGCTAGGCCCAAGCCCAGACTCAGAGCGACGCATGGGCCGATCGGCCCATCCCTTAATGATTGACCTAATTCCTGTAGGTATCATCTATATAAATTCATAACCTCATCATGAAAAAAGTACGACTTTCGAGAACCCTAATATTCTTTATTCACTAGTCGCCAAAACTCTCACAAAAAAAGACTAACTTGAGCGTCGGAGGGGCCTACCGGTAGTCAACCCCCGATGCGCCTTATTGTCTTGCAGGTGTTTCTGTGCCAAAGTCAACAAATCTCATGGATCCTAGCAGCAGTGCCCAGCCCCATCCAAATCAGACAGAACCACTACCTTTATTTCCCACTTTTTTCCCTCCATTTTTCTAGATCCCAGAAGACCATCCTCTCTCAAGCTGAAGCTCACTTGCCCTTTTCCAACTAATTTTCCCACATTTTAGATTAAACTCCTCCCTTTTTTTGTCGGCGTTTCTCTCCTTTTTAACTTTCCATTTCAGGAAAATGTCAAACTCTACACCACTTTCACTAAACCAGTTCCCAGCCTCATTTCATCTGCTATAGAAGTTACAGCCCATCGACTAGTCCCAAACCAACTCCCTAGATCCCCTATAATGTGATCTTTACCCATAGTACCTGGTTAGAAGTCTTAGAAGATGATGCCCCGCAACAGACCCTCCAGTTATGCCCTTATTGTTCATGTTCTACTTGAGATTTTATAGGAAGGTGCTGGTAAGTGGAATTCCATTCTTCTCCAGTTCTTCATGCACAAACGGCCTCTGTTTTCGGTACTCAATGCATGGGCACACCACTATTGGAAGAAGCCTTTGTTAATGAAGAAAATATTTTCATGTTCAAATTTACCTCTGGTGAATTAGAACAAAAGGTGATATAGCAATTCTGACATAATACCATGCAATTCCAACAACAAAATGCATTACCTGGACAGGGAAGTATCCCTCAAGAAACCGCAAAGCGAAGAGGATCTATCCTATCAACTTAAGGTGTACCTAATAAATGTTATTGTGAAAATTTTACAAAGTGATAAGAAACTTGAGAATTTTGAGGTCAATTTTTAATGAATTACTTATATCAAAGAAGTTGAGGAGGACTTTGAGGCAAAAAAAAAACTATATTTTTTAGCTCAAAGGTTAGTACTAATAACTCTTTATTTTTACCTAGCAGGTTAGAGGAATTAAATGAGGAGGAAAAAGGTGAAGAGACATTCAAGATCTTTCAACAAAGCATGGTCTTAGTAAACACAGAAAGTTTAAAGATAGGGAGAATGCTAAATATGAATGATGATCAACTAATGCCTTATTCGAAACAATCTTGCATGAAAGTGGGGTTAACTATAATACTTGAAGATCATAATTTTATCGTGTGAAAAGAAGGAATCAAGTCAGCAACTCTAAACAAAAACGCTTCTTAAAAGACAACCTAAGGAAAATAAATTTCTTTTCTTTACATTTCCACATTACTTTTTTTATGCATTTGTGTTTTTGCATTTGTTTGTTTTACTTGTTTTAAGTTTTCTTCAAAATGAGAAAAAGAATAAAACAAACAAACAAACATTTTCTCGTTTTGTATTACTTCTAAGATTATATAGTCATGATTAGAATATAAATTGACGAGAGAATTTCATAGCAACTTTAGGATGTATTTTTACTCTCGTGATTGGTTGATAAGCATTATTTTTAGAAGAATGATGACTAGAGGTAGACAAAACGATGAGATTTTGAGCCTTATTAGACTGACATTCACATTAGTCTCATTGTCTTCTGACAACGTGTCACCTTCATGTTATGTACATCCTGACTTTGCTTTGAATTTTTGTTCGAGATCACATTTTTATCACATATATTAACATGGATATATTTAGGCATTCTTTGCTTTTCTAAACTACATTAGTCAAATAGATTATCCATTATATAATTTTCCTTTTTGATAAGCTCCTTTGAGTTGTATTTGCCTTTTCGTTGTGTATTAGCCACATTATATTTTTTAATCTAACCAAATGTCCTTCCCAAGCCTTAAATGTAGCACCCCACTCTAATAGGGCATATTCCTGAACATATCAACGGTATTCGAGGACATACTTTACGAAGGTGGCATACTAGAATAGTCAGTCAGTCAAATTCATTACAATTTTTTTAAAACATCGCACACATATGCGAAAAATCAATATTCAATTTCAACCCATTTTATTCAAAAACATTTTCAAACATAAGAGTTACAATCATTATACATATCATCAGCAATTTAATAACCACTTAGGCCCATTACAAATACAAAATACTTGTACTTATAATGTCATTACATTTCAAGATCATTCACATACACATTGCACAATACTTGTGACTACATATTTTGATACAAAATAATGAAAATTTTATGTAAACGTGAACCGATCCCGACCTTCATCTCTTACTCAAATATAGTGTCTAGACTTCTGTTTGCCTAATGGGGTAACTCCTCTGAACCTAAAAAATAATGTTGCAATTTTGGTGAGTTTTACAAATCCAGTGAGTTAACCATCCTCGATTGTTCACTCAAATCATATAATACATCACATCATGTATTCATATAATTCACCTCACTTCATTTATCATGTAGCATCACATATCATTTACTTCACATATCACATTCAAAGCAGTTAAACAGATCATTTTGATCATTTAAAACATATATATCAATTATAAATGCAATGCATATGAGACTCACTTTCATTTATTACTTTATTGTGATCGAATGCCTTTTTACTAGCTCATATCCCTTGTAGATACCGAGCTATATCAGATAATGTCCCATATTTCTTAGTAGATATTGGGTATAATAGCAACTAAGCCTGAGGCTCTTATCACATTTTGATCTTTAAGTTCTTTTTTACTTTCTGAGCTTTAAAATATGTTTTACTAGTGACTCTAGTCAAAACTGCCTTTTATCTTTCATGTATTTATGTAATGAAATGCATCACATTTACATATTTCAACAGTCGTCAAATTTCAGTTTCACATTCAGAATACATTTATTATCAGACCTTAGTATGGCATTCAACAAAAATGTTGAGTACACTTATTTCAATCTAATTTATATACAAGGAGCACTTCCAATGTATATAGCTCAAGCATCAAACACCTTGGACTTTCAAAGTTTGAAGCCAACACAATCAATTTCACAAAATAATCCAATACAAACAAATAATTAAGTGAGACCGTCTAGGTTATTCACAATACGCTCCAGATTAGCATTTGCTTCCAAAATCCAGAAATGTCTGGATGCGAACGTTCTATCCTGTATCCACATTATACAATACACATATTGCACACACATTATTAATTGCACAATCTTATGAATACTCAAGCATATACATATGTATATATGTTGTGTATAATGCATGCTTAATGACAATCTTGGGTATATTATCTAAATTTACATCTTATGCTCATTCTCTTTTCATAATTCATATACGTCTAATTGAATTTAGGTTTACAATTCATTTGTACATGGTCATTCTAAGTTCACCAGTCAATATTTACTCTTTGTATGTGTCTAGCTTATTCTTAAGCCTACACCTCAAGAACACTTGGTTACTCTAATATCATAACTCAATTTCTTGTCAATTCTTTTCTAATATTATATGTTCTCATAATTCTCAATTACATTCACTTAATACATATTACTCAACTACTTTGAATTATAACTACAATCATATGAACATCTTCATTCATATTATACTCATGTTGTTGGTATTTTGATATCATCAATTCACTCACTAAATTATAACCCTAATTATCACTTCATACATATCACACATCAATCACTTAATTCAAGCATCATTCTAGGTTCAATTTAAGCCCCATTTTAGCCTAAATTAAGATCAAACGGCTAGTGAATGTCTGTTGGGCATACTTTTTTGTCCACTAAGCGGACCTTTACCGGTCTCTTACAGAAATGCTAAATTTTTGGTAATCTAAACAGCAAACTCTCTTCTCGGGGTCTTCATAGAAGTTGTAGAGCTCGAAGTCCTCTTTGAAAGCATACTTAAATGACCTCAATCAAAGTTTTACATAAAAAGTTATGCCTCTATCCCCAACATATATCCAATTGCATCCTTAGTTTCCGTATTCCTAATTCTTTACTTATTACATTCAACATCATATGCTTGGTTTATTATTTCTAATTTAATTACTCATCATTTCCTCATTATTCGAACTCCATTTTAACTCAATATCATCCCCAAACAAATTACAGTCCATGATTGATCATATATATATATATATATATATATATATATATATATATGTACATCATTAACTTTTTACACATATTCTTCTTCATTTCCACTTTCATGTTACTTCTAACTGTCACCTTAATTCATCTCATTTCAAGAGCGTAACTCAACATATTGGTTAACATAACTTTCACTTTTATTATACCCTTAATTCACAACTCATAACATCTACATAACAACTCATCACTCATGGTTTTCATAATCTTAAAACAGAACACAAACACATGTATTAATTCATCAATTTACTACACCTGGTACTCAACTTCAAGTCAAAATTTTAAATTCTTAAAGACAATCTGAATTTGATGTCTTCATGAAAAATGTAGCCATATGTCTCTAATTTAATCAAAATAAAAAATCATCCTATTTAGATATCTACAGATCAATTCATGGCTAAAATACCGATGCCTATCCAATAGAAATGTTACAGCTAACATATTTCAGCACATCTTAAACACCATTATCATTTTGTCTCTAAATATTCATCCTAGTCCTTCTCTTTTCAAGAAACCACACTTACCTTTTCTTTAACTTTAATATTCAATCCAATCCATTTCTAAAATAACCAATGATCTACGCTTTTATACATAAAAAACAAAACATGAGAATATCCATTCACAACTCAATTTTTATGCACTTCTTTCTAACCCATTTTTCGAATCATTCTAACTCTAAATCATCTCAATATCAAATCATACATTATTGTTCATAAATTATAGAGAAAGAAAGATATAAACACATTCATTTCTTCGTGATCATTTTATCACCAACTATCATTATACATGCTTCATTCAACAAATTAAAAAGACTAATGCTTATACTTACTTGTTTAGCTTCAATGTCTTCAAATCACACTTAACCCTAACTTCTCCAACATACACGATTATCATCATCATTCAAGGTACTAGGGTTAGGTGTTTTTGTAACAAGATGGAGAAGACCACAAATCTTGAAGAAACAAGGTGAGTGTAACATCCCATCACCGATGGGAAGGGTAATATGGTAATTTATAACGGGTTAGGAATGTTTAAACTTATCTCGGCATGATCATACATCATATGGCCTATATATATATATGAATGGCAAGTTTTGCACATGCACATGATTGTACATGCATTCATGACATTTTCCGGCATATGTGTCTATAAATGTGTTTATTGTAAAAAAATGTGTTATATATGTGTTTGAAAATTTGAATTGGAGTAATTTATGTGTGTTTTCCATTTTTGGGGACTTTTAGGAATTTTTCTGGAAAATTTTGAAGAAAATTTTCAGACCGGAGAAATTGCCCAGTGACGAACTGATTGGATTTTTGGTACTGGAAATGACTGTCCAATGGCACTGAAAAATTAGACACATGATTTTAGGAATTATGAACTTTGAGCCATTGGAATTTGGAGAGAAATTGGAGTAGAAATTGATTTGAAATTGGAAAGAACCTTAAGAGTGTTTAAGAAGAAGACAAGTGGCAAGTGACACTTGTCACTTGCCTACTTAGTCTTATAC
>JANVCQ010000001.1:8590276-8608559 GCA_025531925.1 Erythroxylum plowmanianum
GATATAATGGACCGAAACTTATTGGGCTTCAATGGGATTAGGTTTTCTCTATAAATAGAGAAACTTAGGTCTCATTAAATAGAAGGAAGAACAAAAGAGACGAAACCCTAGCCACCCTCCGAGAGAAAACTGTGCAGCATTCAGAAAGAGATTCAGGACGTGCTAGCACACGATAGCCGCTGCTCGGATCGTTCATACTCGTGTGGATAGCAGTAGAGGGCATTCGCGTATTGCAGTGTCTACGAATCCGAAAAGGAAACAACTAATCCGCATTAGAAAGGTATTTTCGTACATCCTGTGTATTTTCGGTTATGCTTCATGCTGTGTTATAGTCTTTTCCGCAGCATATTGTGAATATTCGGGCCATACGCGATCCAACAGTTCGGATACTATAAGACCCAACATTTTATTTAATCAAGCTAAGATTCATTTTTATTGAACTTGGCATATAATTGTTTCTACCTTCATGATATGTAAGATTTCCTTAAGTATTCAAAATATTCTCTCAACTGTTCAAATACATTCAATATATCATCTATGATCATAGTCATTAATTGATCCAAGCAAAATTGAGACATTTTTTCTTCAATACCATAATACCATTGGGAGCATTTGTTAACTCAAACAGATATTGCCAAAACTCAGTGTACCCATGATTAGTTCTCGTAATTCCTTAAGTAATTAATTCCTTAATGAGGTAATATTATCTCATGTTATTTCAGTTTCCCAATTAACTTCTTTTCTCTAATGATTTTCTCAATTCATTCGATTTCCTCTAATTTCACGTTGACTTATTCTAATGTCTCTTCATTCATACTAGTTTCTCCACATATTTTAATTTATTTGCAATCTTAACTTCTTGTGTTGGTAACACATTCATCAAATCTAATTTTGTATCTCCTAATCATATTTACATAGAATATAGTATGGACCTAAGTTCTCCTCACATTAGCAATAATGTCCCCTCAAATTCTAGAATTTAATCACATAGTTGGATATTTTATATCAAACAAAAAATCCATATACTCTTAGTAGCATAATCTACCTCTTATACTCGAGTCTCCGTTAGGAATGAGACTCCAGTATTTACTTTTGATTCATTACATATTCATTTTTGATTTGTTCCTTCATTGATTATCCTTAAAATAAATCATCTGGTCTACTTAACCTAATTCGGTGAAATTTTTCTTCGAAAGAAGATTTCTTGCTATTATTATTTATACTGTTCATGTAATCTTTATCAATCAACTGTTTTCGTCATTGCTTATCAACCATTCTTAGTACCTCAAGAAGATCAATTTCAACTATTCATAATATCTCAATAAGATCAATTTATGTCATAACTTATATGATCAGAATATCCTTTATAATAAGGCTCAGTGAAGCATTAAGTAGATTCATTTACTCTTATACTTTGGTATATGCTATCAAGATCATTTCATCTTATCTAGAGATGTATTTATGACAATTCACCAACTAATAATTCATGTTAAAGATACTTAATCTCATTTGATTTTAGACAACACTTCTCCTTTTGCGCCTATTCTCGATCGTGGGGACTATGCCAAGATCGTGCCCTTTTTCTTTTTCCTCAAATTCATCACACATAGTAACATCATTAACAATCTCATTCTATCCCCAATTGATCACTATAAGCACTTTCATGTGTTACTCTAATTCATCTTAAACTTTGAACTGTAAAAACTATGACTAACAACTATTCAGTAAGTCATAGATTGCTTCATATATCATCTCCACACATATATTACATATGTGCTCAATATTCTCATTTGTCATGGTGATCTCATTATCAAATATGTAGTCATAAGACTTATCCTTGACAACTTTTACATATATCGCTATCATTATCTCACCTTCCAATTACCATTGTATCGTCATACATATGTATGTTTGCAATCAATTCGAAATTATAGATGCATAATCATCTTGAAATTTTGATCTCAATTTCACTAAAATATTCTTATGGTGGATCATAACTCTTGTCACATTAATCAACAACCATTTCAAGACCAAGTTCAACCTCTTAAGGTCATAGAAAATTTTATTTTCTTTCAACTTGGCTTATACACTTTAAATCTCATCATTTCAACTTATATCTCCATTTTCCTCAAACAATCCACGATAATGCATTCGCATCTATTTCACATTCGAGGATAAATTACCATAGTACAATATTGATGTCATATTCAATAGTATATCCACCAATACAATTGCGTTGAATTTTTATTTGTCATATCTGACCATACACTATTTCTCATTTCTAAATATCCACAAACTTTCATTTTCTCACATTCTAACAGATCGTCATTCTCCTCACTACTTCTATCAGCTCAAACTCTTAACAAATGCTTATGAGTGTGACTCATATAAATGCGACTCAGACTAGGGATCAGTTGCTGCTGCATGCTAAGATATGTCTAAAATGCATGTAACTTGACACATATTTCAACAACCATGTAAGATACTAAATCTGGGCTCTGATATCAAAATTGTAGCACCTCACTCTCATAGGGCATATCCCTGAACATACTGACGATATTCAAGGGCATACTCTATATGGGTGAGGATGGCATGCTAGAACAGTTAGTCAGTCAAACTCATTACAATTTTTTAAAAACATCACATGCATATGCAGAAAATAAATAATCAATTTCGGCCCATTTTATTCAAAAACATTTTGAAACACAAGAGTTATAACCATTATACATATCATCAGTAATTCAATAGCCACTTGAGCCCATTACAGATACAAAAGACTTATACTTATAATGTCATTACATTTCAAGATCATTCACATACACATTGCATAATACTTATGACTATATATTTTAATACAAAATAATGAAAAATTATACAGACGCGAACTGATCCTTTATCTCTTACTCGAATGTAGTGGCTAGACTCCCATTTGCCTAACAGGATAAATCCTCTGAGCTTGAAAAATAATGATGCAATTTCAGTGAGTTTTGCGAACTTAGTGAGTTAACTATCCATGATGGTTCACTCAAATCATATAACACATCACATCATATATTCACATAATTCACATAACTTCATTTATCATATAGCATCACATATCATTTACTTCACATATCACATTCAGAGCAGTCAAACAGATCATTTTGATAATTTAAAACATATATATCAATTATAAATGCAATATATATGAGACTCATTTTCATTTAATACTTTGTTGTGACCGAATGCCTTTTTACTAACTCATATCCCTTGTGGATACTGAGTTGTATCAGATAATGTCCTATATCCCTTATTGGATACTAGGTATAATAGCAATTGAGCCTGAGACTCTTATCATATTCTGAGCTTTAAACTCACTTTTTGAGCTTTAGGCTCTTTTTTACTGACGAATCCAATTACAACAGCCTTTATCTTTAATGTATTCATATAATGAAATACATCATATTTACATATTTTCAACAGTCATTAGATTTCAGTTTCACATTCAGAACACATTTATCATCGGACCTAGGTCCGACATTCCACAAAAATGTTGAGTACACTTATTTTAGTCTAATTCATATACAAGGAGCACTTCCAATATATATAGTTCATGCATCAAATGCCTCGGATGTTCAAATTCTAGAATCAACACAATCAATTTCACAAAAATAATGCAATAGAAATTTAATATAAACAAATAATTAAGTAAGACAGTCTAGGTTACTCATAGTACACTCCATATTAGCATTTGCTTCCAAGATTTGGAAATATTTGGATGTGGACGTTCTATCTTGTATCCACATCATGCAATACACACATTGCACACACATTATTAATTGTGCAATCTTATGAATGCTCAATCACACACACACACACACACACACACACACACACACACACACACACACACACACATACACAGATATATCTGTGTATGTGTGTGTGTGTGTGTGTGTGTGTGTTGTGTATAATGCATGCTTAATGACAATCCTAGGTATGTTATCTAAGTTCACATCTTATGTTCATTCTCTTTTCATAATTCATATATGTCCAATTGAACTTAGGTTTACACTTCATTTGTGCATGGTCATTCTAAGTTCACCATTCAATATTTACTCTTTATATGTGTCTAGCTTATTCTTGAGCTTACACCTTAAGAACACTTGGTTACTCTAATATCATAACTCAATTTCTCGTCAATTCTTTTCTAACGTTATATGTTCTCATAATACCCAATTCTCATTCACATTCACTTAATACATATTACTCAACTCTTAATCATAACTATAATCATATGAATATCTTCATTTATATTATACTCATGTCGTTACTACTTTGATATCATCAATTCATTCACTAAGTTATAACCCCAATTATCACTTCATACATATCACACATTAGTCATTTAATTTAAGCATCATTCTAGGTTCAATTCAAGCTCCATTTTAGCCTAAATTAAGATCAAATGACCAATGAATGTCCGTTGGGCAGACTTTTATGTATGCTAAGTGGACTTTATAGGTCTCTTATAGAAATGCTAAATTGTTACCCTCTAGATAGCAAAATCTCTTATCAGGGTCTTCATAGAAATTGTAGAACTCAAAGTTCTCTTCAAAACCATACTTAAGTGACCTCAATCCGAGTTCTACAAAAAAAAAAGTTATGCCTCTTACCCCAACATATATCCAGTTGCATCCTTAGTTTCCATATTCCTAATTCTTTACTTATTACATTCAACATCACATGCGTGGTCTATCTTTTCTAGTTTAATTACTCATCATTTCTTCATTATTCTAACTCTATTTTAACTCAATATCATCCATAAACAAATTATAGTTTATGGTTGATCATGAATACCAAAAATAGAACATATACGTATATATATACATCATCAACTTTCTGCACATATTCATCTTCATTTCCACTTTTATTTTACTTATAACTATCACCTTAATTCATCTCATTTCAAGAGCATAACTCAACATCTTGGTTAGCATAGCTTTCACTTTCATTATACCCTTAATTCATAACTTATAACATCTACATAAAAACTCATCACTCTTGTTTTTCATACATTCAAAACAAAACACAAACATATGTATTCATTCATCAATTTACTACACCTGGTACTCAACTTCAAGTCAATTTTTGAACTCTTAAAGACATAATTTGAATTCAGTGTCTTCATAAAAAATGTAGCCATATGTCTCTAATTTAATCTAAATTAAAAATCCTCCCATTTGGATATCTACAATTTAATTCATGGTTAAAATATCGATGCATATCCAATGGAAATGTTACAGCTAACGTATTTCTTCATCACATTTTAAAGACCATTATCATTTTGTCTCTAAACTTTCATCCTAGTTCTTCTCTTTTCAAGACACTACACTTGCCTTTTCTTTAACTTCAATACTCAATCCAATCCATTTCTAAAATAACCAATGATCCACGTTTTTATACATTAAAAACAGAACATGAAAATATCCATTCACAACTCAATTTTTTTGCACTTCTTTCTACCCCATTTTTGGATTCATTATAACTCTAAATCATCTCAATACCAAATCATACATTATTGTTCCTAAATCATAGAAAAACAAGATATAAACACATTCATTTCTTCATGGTCATTTTATCACCAACTGCCATCATACATGCTTCATTCAACAAATCAAGAAGACTAATGCTTATACTTACTTGTTTAGCTTCAATGTCTTCAAATCACACTTAACCCTGGCTTCTCCAACATACATGATTATCATCATCATTCAAGGTATAGGGGTTAGGTCTTTAGGAACAAGATGGAGAAGACAACAAATCTTGAAGAAACAAGGTGAAAGAGTTGGACAAAAATCAACATGATGAGGTTGGTAAGAGTTTTGTAGATGGAGAGAATAATGAGAAGATAAGAGCAAATGAACAAAATGAAGAAAAGAAGCAATTGTTGTAAACGACAAGTGAAAGACTACAATATGGTCTTTAATTGAGGTAAAAGAATAGTAAGTGGTGAATGGTAGTGACACTTGTCACTTTCTTATGATCCCATTTTGGTCTTTTAATAAGCTACTCCAATTGTTTCCAATTTTCAACCCAAATTTCTCCTAATTTTCAATGACACTTTTCATTAAATCCCAATTTCGTTTACAAAAATTTTCATTTCCATTTGACTCTTATTTCTACTACTATTCATCAATTGTTCTGCCACTTGGCATTTTACCTAGTCCAAAAATACCTATAAATTCTAGAAAATTTTCATATTTCACAAAAAAATTCTAATTCACTACTTATACACTTCAACTCAATTTTTAATACACATAATCCATAATTCACATTAAAATCGAATTAAAACAATCATTTACACCCAGAAAATATCAATTGAGTGCATGGACAATTCATTGTAATGTGTGCAATAATCAAATTCATATGTGTGTATGCTAACATTATGCATGAGCATGAAATGTATTTTTTCTAATCAGTCATTGCTATTTCTCAATTACAAAAATCTAAGGTTCTAACCCTTAGTATGGAAAGGGGATGTTACATTAAAGCTTGTGGAACATTTATTGATTGTTAAGTTTATGGTTATACAAAAGTATAAGTGTAGGGGTATTTATGTATATAGGTTAGTTAAAATGTTGGGTTGTTATTTTATACCTTATCATTGAAATTCCTATGTTGGTGTAGTTTATATTAATTTTGATAAAGAAAATAAAGAAAGAAAAGAGAAAAGAAAAAGAAAAAAGGAGAAAAAAGATAAAAGAAAAATTTAAATAAATGTATCAAGGAGGAATTGCTTGTGTGTTAAAAAGTTGTTTATGATTAATGCATCCTCCTAAAGTTGTAATGAATGTGTTATTGGAGTCTGTTGAATATGATGTAAATGTTGGCTTGGTTTCAATGTATTGTCATCAATTATATGAGTGATTCCTTCAGATTGGTATATGCATCATATGGTTTGTGTAAGAGAGCTGAATTAGATTATGAAATATAAATGTTGCATTCGTCATAGTTGACGATACCCAAGTTTTGACGAGTGTTAACTTTTACACTTGATGTCACATTGAGTGTTGTTTTGTTTCATTAGTTTAATGGATTTCAAGTTACTTGACCCAAATACATCTTACCTTACCTTTATCCATATTACAACCTTGAAAAGTCCTTTGATTCATGATTTTGCATGTGAATTTAGTTGTGGCGAAATGAAATAATATGCAAAGTTGTGGATTGTTATAACCATGAATGGTGTAGAGTGTACCTGTGGATATATTTTAATTAAACACATTTTTCGAGTCTACCATTAGTTACTCAGTTTTTGAAGATGATGAATGTTGATTGATCATGAGTAAAAGCTTGGAATGTTGACTTCTTGCTATGATTTTTGAAAGTCATTCATCTTTATTTATGATTATGTATTCTTGGAATATATAGAAAATGAGTCAATATTTTTAAGTATTTGAGCTTAATTAAATGGTGAACAGATGACCAAAACGACAATAGCAACAAGGAGAAACAACAGTGTAGGAGGATAAGGTAGGAGAGGAAGTGCAAACAAATGCAGACGTTCAATAGGTAGTGGATGGGCTGCATTTTACTTAAAACGCACAGTAACAAGTGAGGCAAAAACACGGTAGATAGACCAACAATTAATTCAATAAATAGAATAGAACAGTAGTGCAGAAAGAAGAAAGGGAGGCGCAGTAGCAAGAAGGGGCTTCAGTTGGGATTATTCAATGAGGGCTAAAGCATTTTTTTAGGGAGAGACCCATGAAGGGCTAGAGGTCTTGGTGCAGGTTCGGAGGTGACATCAACATCGACGACTTGGGTTAAGTGTATTTCATTATTTTTGTTGTTTCTTTCTCTCATTAGAAATTGATTGTGTTATCCAAAGTTAATTGATTTGTGTTTTGCGTATGGATAATAGTAATCTCGTTATTGTTCGGTTGTGTATGAACCTATTAGGTATTATAGAAAGATGTTTTTAATGCATTCATTGAATTGTTTATTTGTAAATCCATTGCTAGAATTTCGATATAATCCGTAATTATTATGTCGAAATTCATGTATAGCGACTAATGATTCGTAATCATTAGGGATAAAATAACCTAGGTTAAATGATGCATCGTATGTAGTTGCTACCTTGATTAATCAGTTTTTCTAATTCGTAATGTTATTGTCTAATTGAATATAAAGATTATATCCTAGGTTATTCGATAGTTAAGTTTAATTAACGATTGTATCTGTTAAACACTACCTCAGGGAAAACTCGGGTTAATTATTAACCTACGATTAATAGTTGCTAGGAGAGGTTTGAGAACAACAAATGAATGAAATATGGTTAATTAGGGTGTAGGCTAAGATTAAATTAAAGAATCAAGTCCCGACCGAATTCTCCACTTTTATCATTTTTTACATGTTTTCTTTAATTTGTTTTTATTAGTCTAGCTTTATTTTATTTTCTTATTTCCAAAATCCAAAACCCTCTTACCCTAAACACCGGTTAATTTCATTTTAATAACTTTATACACACTCTCTGTGCAATCGACCTAGACTTACCATTGCTATAATAGTAGTCTAGTTTTTATTTTGACTAGTGTTACAACGCGTTGTCAATAATATTTTCTATTTAGAGTAAAAATTAGGTTTTACCTAAGCCCAAAAATCTTAAATATCCTTTAAAAAGTTGATTTTAGAAGCCAGTTTGTGTCTGTTGTCGTGTAAGACACGATTATGGCCTCCTAAATCCTTTCATCAAAACACGTATTGGAATGGTCATGCAAGCTTGTTTTGGTTTGATAATTAGGCATTACAAAGCCCTTTAATCCTTAGGGATGAGATCTCTTCTCTTACAACTAGAATCCCTTTATAGTCTTGAGTTAAGGAGGTCATTCAGCAAGACATGTGGTTTATAGACTCTAGCGGAAGTGAATGAATCATATCTTACTTGCCTGATTAAGCTACAAACTCCTCAAAAAGTGATATCCTATTTTGGTTACCAAATAAAGGAAAAGAGTTCACTAATCAATCCTATTTGAAAAAACTATCAGACAACAACTTCCAAAGGTTAATTAATACAACATTATTTTGAAAAGTGCTTGGGTTCCTAAGGTAACATTTATCACCTAGCTTGCTGGTAGACTAAGACTCAATACTAAAGATAGATTATTTGGAGTGGAGGATCAATGATGCATGCTTTGTAATATGCATCCTGAATATATTAATTATAAATATTTTCAATGTGAGTTCTTTATAGTGATATGTATTAGAATGCAACACATAATGGGGCTATTCTATCCAGATTAGTAATGGAAAAACATTCTTGCATGGGTTGATAAGATATACAGAAGGAAGGGATAAAGACCATATTGATATTAGCTTAGCTCTAACTTGTTCATTATATTCCATTTGGAGGGAAAGATATAGGAGCTTATTCATGAATTCAAAAAGGGACTATTATGAGCTAACTCACAAAATTTGTTACCAGATAAGGGAAATTCTACAGCTTCCTGACTTAGAGACTATAAACCTATCCTTGAGAAGAAGCTGGTGCTTAGATCAAAGCTGAAAATGTGTATTTAGTTTAGATGGAACTATGGTGGTGTTTTCTTTTATTAGTTTTGATAATTATGTACTTCTCTTTATAATATAGCTCTTGCCATTGTATACTTTTATACTTGTTACTCTTTTGAGCTTTGATGAATCTTTTTTTTTAAAACCTCAAATGTATTTTCTTCTTCTTGATTTGACATAGATGTTAGAAGATTGCAAATTTCATCTTTTCTTTCATAATCCTTTAATATAATGATATCTTGTTCTCATATTCCTTCTCATTAACAAAATTAGACTTATTAATAATACTTACGTTTTGTCAAACTCAAGCTTTTATTTCCCCCATAATTTAATATGGAAGGAAAGGAATCAAATGCATATTCCCAAATAACCATCAAACATATCAAGCCTTAGCAACACTCTTATTTATATATAATCCCTACTCAACTGATAACTAGCGTGTGAATTTGTCTTTTATACTCTATTTAGCTAACCCCAATTAGCTTAAGTTAAGATTGTGTGTTTTTATGGTTGTCTTTTGATCCTAGTTTCTAATGCTCTATTTTTTTGGAATAATCCTTCAGATCTTTATAGCTACTTTTGTATTCATTTCTTGTTTAATCTAATTTCCTATACTTGAAAATAAAAAAGATAAAAGCATAATTTCGTAAAAGTTCAAGAACCAAACGAGTTTTTCTTTTCTTTTTATAATTTGACTTACATTATAATCATCAAATTTGGTCATGTTTGGATTCTTTTTATACCAAAAGTTATATTTTCATATTTAAAACACATATTTATACCATACTTGTATTCCATATTCATAAAAAGAAATTTCTGCCTAGGAGGCAAACTAAAACCAATTGAACAAAACTTCTCCCAATACATATCAGAAAATGTTTACATATTATTAAATTTGGAATCTTTAGAATAAGGATTCACAAACCTTTCTCTAATGGCCTATTTAATTGAGGGTTTCATAATAGAAAGGGATAAAACATAACATACTTTCATCGTTTGGAAGAAAATTTTATAACAAAATAGAATGGAATGAGATAAAAGCAGAGGATTTTATATTACGTTCCATTCCATCATAAGCAGTGAAAAATAAGAAACCTTCGAATAGGAAGTTTAGGATGAAACGTAAACTAATAAATATATACTACCTAATATACCTCAATAATTTTTAGTAATACCAACTATAATCAAGTCATAATATTTTATTAAATAGAATAGAATAATATTTAATATAATAAATTTTATTAAATAATTAAAACATTATTTTTATATTAATAATAATAAATTATATATAATTAATAATAAAATAAAAAATCTTAATGAAATTTTTATAAATAAAAATATATAAATTATTCTTTAATTGTTTTTATATATATTTTATATAAATATAAATAAATCACATAGAATAAAATAGAATAGAATATAATAAAATAAATAATTAATAATAATTTTTTATATAATTAATAATAAATTGTGTATAATTAATAATAAAATAATAAAAATTTTATTATTTTAAAATATAATATATAAAAAATATTCACACTAAGACTCGAACAAGTAACAATTGTGATTTTTTAATTGAACATAATTTCTGTTTTAAAATCATAACATTAAACCTCGTACAGCAACCATTTTAATGTAAGGAGTATAATATTAAATTATTATACATTCCATTCCATTCCATTTCATCCATCTTCCAAACAATATTTCACTACATTATATTATGAACACTTCCATCTTTCCTAAACAATTGTCCACTATATTACATTATAAATCGTTTTGTTCTATTCCATTACATTTCATTAATTAACATCTAACCAAAAAAAGCCCTTAAAAAAATGCAAGATGCTATGATACAAGATCTTAGATCTTTAACATTTTACTTCTTACAGGGACAACCAACTAATTAGAGCAGCTGCCATATCTGAGTTGTTTATATTGTAGTACAGTAACCACACACACACATACATATGTAGATTTGCAAATTCAATTGTGAAAAGACTGTGGGTCAAAAGCAAGCCATAGCAATGGTGGCCCATTAGATGCGCAAGGACATGGCAACCGCGCTGCCAGGGGTCATTGATGCCACCGTGAACAATCGGTATAAGTCTACCCTTATTGTGCCATCACAAAAGCGACAAGCTTTTGTGATCTTGAATTGAATTTACCGCATCTGGTGGTTAGACTCTCCACCTAAAGAATACATGTGTATGAGGTTGGAATACTTATAAACAGACACTAGAAGTACAGGCCACACTGTCTAGCTGATATTACAATAGATGAGAGAATCCAAAATTAAGAATTAACTAACTACTTGTTTGTGGCTAAATTTTTTTTTAAATTTCCGGTCTTCTGTAAGTTGTTGCAATATTAGCCTTTGAGCTGAACTAATCTCTGAAGAGAAACAAGGTACCAAATTCTAGCAATGAAAGTGATTGTAAAGCCAGATGGTATAAGCATAATCTCAAAAGAATAGAAGAAAAGTGATATACCTTTACTACTATGTTTTCAGGGGACACAGTTTATCAAGATCAATGGCAGTTAAAACCGAACCCAGCACCGTGTGCATTTCGCCATACAATCACCCCTACAGTCAACATTATAACCCAATACTTTTGGATTTCGAAGAAGAAGCTTATGCAGTGTTTTTCCTGATATTCCCAAATCTGTTTTCAGGATCTTCACATTATTCCTCAATTCCTGTTCAAGACTACAACCAAGAACTTCTGGGAACTTTTTCAGCAGCTTATATAGATCATCATTGGAAAGACCAAGACTCCTCAAATAATCCAAGATCTCATTTGCAATTTCAAGTTTTGGAATTTCTTGTTTTCGTTCTTCACTCCAATAAGGTGAATGGATGTGGCCAAATGCTTTTGCAAGCATCTTGTCTTTCTCCTCAACGCTCAGATCAAATGCTGAAAGAGCTTCTCTACATGCTTGCCATGACTCTTTCTCTTGATTATTTAAAGATATATTCCCAATATGTACGGTGCAATGCAGGACCCACTTCTTACGAGAAACTAAGGGATTCGATGATCCTCTTCTTATACCCAGCGGAACTGCACTAAAAATCGAATTTAAACTACCAATAGTAGGTGCTGGGATTCTGAGATCAGGCTGCAATTAGGAACAAAAGCATGTACATCAAAACTCTAAACTTTTCACAATGATTGCATAAAAGCATGATGGAGAATTACTCAATTTTAGGATCAGCTTTTTTCACAAAAAAGAGTACCTAGAAAAATTTACATCTATTTAGGGATGCAGGTGCAAATTCGTAATCTACATATAAGGGCTCTCAGCTTTTCGCATTTGAGAAACAAAAATTTTAATTTCTCAGAATTTAATCCCTAAACTTATAGAATTATCACACAAGTAGTTCATTGCAAATTGACCTCTAGTTTAAATAAAAAGGTACACTTTCTTAAGTCACCAATCCCGCAACAGTGGTCAACTTCCTAAACTTTCCCAATTATCTCTAAACCCTTGATAGTATGCTTGTCACCCAAGCACCCATTCCATGCAAGTCCCGTTTACTAGTGTTTTTTAAGGGCTAGAACCAAAAAAAAAAAAAATCATCAACAGAAAGCAAAGTGAACTACAAGAAATATCAGGTGACACTACAACCACAATAGGTTTGATATCAGAGCAAGGAATTAAATATTCAAGTTTATTCACAGGTAATGCTTTTAATTTATTGCAAAATTTAAAATTTCAGTAAGAGTTTACCATCCAAAAAAACTGGATTGAGAATTCTCCAAGCATAGAATGAATTTACACTCAATAGTGAAATTAAAGAACTAGGGCTGATTTTTAAAATGAAAAAAATTCTACGAGTGCTGAGATATTTGTCCCTCTATATTATTAATCGCATTTGGCCCTTACTTGATACTATAAGAAAAAAAAATATATAAGCGCTCAAAAAGTATATGAACACTTACCTCCACTGCAAAATACCCAGTAAATTTAATGCTGGGTCCTTCAATGCAAATTTAGAACATGTACTTTCTTTTATCATTTCTCAAAACAACAATTTCCCTTGCATAAGGCACAGTACAGCAAGAATCAATTGATTGAAAAAGAAAATTGAATGTGATCAATTACCCCACTTATGTAAACTATAAATAGCTGAGCACATGATTGCTTAAGAACATATCGAGGACCCTCAGTAAACATTTGATGGAAGATTATATTGAAATTACAAAGGGGTTAATTTCTAGGAACATTCAAATCCATAAGCATTCTCCTCAATATATTTCTAATATAATAACTTTAGAATAAGGATGAAGTGATATTTTGAAGGAAAAACCTGGCAAACCTGGCAAGCACATCATAAAATCGAACAAGTTTTGCAGAAAACTCTCCCGGAGTTAAAATAGGTACACAGAAATCCTTCTAATTAATAAGAAAATAGCAAGGAACTTTATCAATTGCAGCATTAAGAAATTAGTCATGACATCGCAATTTGTAAAGCAACACAGCTATCCAGATACAATTCAACAACCCTAAGCAAGCCAAGCAAAGCTCTCGTTCCTACGCTATAGTTTAGGCAAACATAAACAGCTAAAATTGCTTAAAAGAACTCAAAAATTGAGTGAGATGATTTCCACGAACAAAGGCTAGAAAAGCTTTTAAGATGCCAACTAAGATGAGGAGTATCACCTAAGACATGGTTGGCAGGCTAAGCACTATAATATATAAAGCATCTAATGTAGCTTCAAATACAATTGTTTTATGCACACCAGTCATTAAGATGGCTTATAACAAAACCATGAAAACACAAGATGTCAATAATTACCAAATTTTCTTAGACTCTTCTAGGCCCAATCCTCATCATCATTATCTTTGCAGAAACATCAAGCTATATAGTAAGTACATCACTTATGTACTTCATGATTTATCCTACATCACTTCAGAAATAAATATTGCACTTTCATGGCATTTGTCCAATGCTGATATCATTGAATGTCGAAGTATTATTCACCAAGATAAATTTCTGTTGAAATATTAAATAAATAAATTAACCAAAAAGAGAATAAAGGTAAAGAAAGAGGAAAACAAGAGATTTACGTGATTTAGTCTTAAGGGCTCACGCTGACAGTTACAATACAGAGCTTACATCTTTCTATCATGTTTGTATTTAGGTTTCATAACAGATTAGGTCCCCATTCATAGTGACGATGGGAATGAGTTATTTAATGACAAAATATTCTAATGTCAAACAATATTAATATAAACAATTAATATTAAACTAACGTTTCCAAAAATTATGAATATTCTTAACAGGCCCCTCAAGATGAGTATGTATCAAAGTGTAATCATCATCTTACTTATAAAAAGAAATAATTGGCATTTGTGTATAAACACCATGGCAATTTACAGCCTCCAAGAAAGGTGTCATATTGCTCCAAGATGTATTTAATTGTATGCAAGAACATCAAAGACATACAAACATTGGGTTTAGAAGGGGAACAAGATACGGATGAAAAGCAACTTCTGGTCATAGATATGAAGTTTAATCAACCAAAATAACCTCATTTCTATACAAGAAGCCCATTCGGTAGCATAAATAATTTTCTGACATTAAAAAATTTCATGATTTCTGCGTCTAATTTTCTACTTGCAGTATGTGGTGTTGCCAATATTTTAATTTCTCAATGCTAGTTGAAGCTAATCACTGTACGATGGTATCACTAAAAAGCACTTACAGTAAAAGAGCTTGACTGCATGGTAGAGATTAGCATAGGAAACAGCAATGAGCCTATCAGCATCCGTGTACTGCCAAAAAAGATGAATGAGAACCAAAGAGACAGGGAAAGATGGAGTAAACAAGTACCAAATCCCATATCCTTTAGACTAACGCCATGTTGTTATCCTAACAAATAATTACTCGCATACTGACTAATGAAATTTGTTCAACATCAAATTTTTTCTTTATTTTGAAGAATAAGGATCTTCTACAGTTACAACCATACTCTGTTTCATCAATGTTGTCATAGCTTTTTCTCATCACCTACCAGCATCTTCCTAAAATATCCGTAACTCAATCAGAACTAGTGATAATTACTACAAATTACACCAATTATATGTAGGTAAACACTGAAGCTGCACAAAAAACTTTATCAGCTGAATGGCAACAAATTTCCCTAGAGAGTAACTGCGAAAAAATCACAAACAAAAAGATCAAAGAATCATGCCTGAAACACAAGCACAAAGACCAATTACACACTACAGGAGACCAGGTCATGTATTAGTACAACACTCATATTCAGAGTGGATTGAAACCTATCACGAACTAAGCCCACAGACCTCGCATTGGTCTTGAACTACTGTTTTGAACACTACGGAAATATCTTAATTCTGTACTACCCGTACTAGAAATATCAAGTTTTGTCTAACTAGGATAGTTCGCGCTGAAATATTCAAGTACCTAGAAGTAGACAGTATCAGTTGACATCCCAGCTAACACAGTTTATAAAGCTCGGAAATTAATCATTTTCTTCCAAGACAAAATTCAAATATTACCAACAAAAGAACAAAACAAGTTACAGGGACTATGTTAAAAAAAAAAAAAAGAGGGGACGGGCTGTTATAAAGCCTTGCATACCCAGGAAAGGTTCAGAATGGGAAAATTGAAACTTTAGCCAGAATCAGCGGTTGCGAACGTGATGGGAAGGTTCATTAAGAAAAGGGCATGTGGGCAAAAAGGTCGTGGGTTTGTAGGGAAGTAAATTCAACGCCACACGTTTAACAAAATGAATCACGTAAAAGAAAATTTAATGTCGTCTCGTCAAAGGTCCCGATCTAATTATTCAGTTTTCGCTAAAAAGAAATAGGCACAGTTACCATCTCAGGAAGTATCTAGAATTCTAGATGTTTTCCCTTTAAGTTTTACAAAGTAACGGATTATGTTGGGCTCAAATATTAGCTCGAAATTTGATCGGGCCCAAGATTCTAACCAAAAGTCCTTGTTTGAATCTAATTAGCTATTTGAGACCTAATTGGATTCGGGCTGTTTGAATTTTAATTAGGCTCAAATTAAATTCGAGTAAATTATATTTTTAAAATTTTGAAATATTAAAAATAAGATTATTATAAATAAGATGGTATTATTTTATTTAAAAATTTTAGACTTTAAGTTTAGGGTCAAATGATTCTCTAAGTTCAAATCTAAAATAAAGATCAAAATTAAAAAAAATTCTAAATTCAGTTGATAAAAAATTAGTTAATGATAATGGCCGAATTAGCGATAAAGTTGCTATTTTTTTTAATCATATTAGCATATGCAGATCAATATCAATTCAAATTAATTTTTCATATCTTATTGGTGAGATGGACTCATTAATAATTATTAATTTTATGAGCCTCTTGGACTTATCTTATTAGCAAATTGGACTTAGTGTCATCGTCAAGTATATTTTATAAATAATTAAGTAACTAATTTGATTGAATTTTCTCATTACTGAATAAAATTGTAAAATCTTATTATTTTATAGATATGTCATATTTTCATATCATTATTTTTGTTAACAAATAAAATTTTATTTGATATATAATTCTTATTTATTGAATGATATGAATTTATCATATTGGATATAATAATTAGGTTTATGTTTATTAATTTTTATATGATAATAAACCACGCTCTTTAATTTTTATATAATAATATTAAACAAAATAAGATGATCAATTTCTCATATGATATTTATACACTACAAGAAAAAGAGATAAATACCGACGAAAAATTAGGGACCGCGTAAATTCCATCTGTAATTACCGACGATATAAAAGAGTGTTGGAAAAATAAGACGCTAAGTAAGCATTTACCGGCGGCAAAAATTTCGTCGATAAATGGACGTCAGTAAATCAAGAACACAATCGTCGTTTAAAAACGTTACAAAACGACGTCGTTTTAGTCTACATTTTAATCACTAAAACCCTTCCTTTCTCCTCTCCCATCACGCGCCCAAAGCTTTTTCTTCTCCTCTTCTTCACCGTCTAGTTTGCGTTCGTCGTTGCCACCGTGTGGTCTGTCGTTCGTCGTAGAGGCTTGCGTGGCCGGCGTCCCCTGCTCTGGCCATCGTAACCGAAGATAATGTCTTCTGTAAAGCCATCATCTCCTTCCTCTAAGTTGGTCATTTCGGTGAATTAAGTTTAGGGTAACATGTAGTTGTTATTTGATTTTAACTGTTAATTAGTGATTGATAATGATTAGGTTTGTGCTTGTTGGAGAATAATGGAATAAATGTGGAAATTTGTGTTGAATTAGGGATGAAAAATGAGATGCACACCAAGTGTTTGAGAAAATGCTTATAGATGTTTGTGTTGAATTGTTGTTGAATTTGAATTATGATGTTGGTTTGGAAGAAGTTTAGAATGTAAGTTGATATATTATAGTTGTTAATAGGAATGTTAGGTGGGTTTGAAAATGAAATTGTTGTTTCAATTTATTTTTAAAAACTTATAATGTTAATATATGATTATGTATTGATAATGATATTATGTATAAGATAACTTAATTGTAAAGAAATTAAAAATTTAATGTATTGAATAATTTTTATTTTGTTATATTAAATTACATAATTAAAATATATATTTGTTTAATAATTAAATCAAATGTAAGTTATAATTTTTATATTCTAAAGATATTTTCAATTTAAGTGTGTAGTACCTTCAATTTGTTTATAATTGTATAAGATACGTTATTCATTATTAGTTTAAGATTATAATC
>JANVCQ010000001.1:8610661-8621034 GCA_025531925.1 Erythroxylum plowmanianum
GAATGCATGTACAATCATGTGCATGTGCAAAAATTTCTATTCATGTATATATGGAGGCCATATTATGTATGATCTTGTCGAGATAAGTTCACACACTCATAACTCATTCCAAATTACTATTTTACCCTTCCCATCGGTGATGGGATGTTACATTTGTCCCTTGTAAGTGTTTCCCCAATTATCTTTTTTTAGTCTCAAAGAGGCACTTGATTGTTAAAAATAATGAAAGAACCCATCCTTCAATTCCCCTTTTGAAACCCAAGTGGAACTCTCCAGGCGACCACATGATGGCCCTTCAATTGATATCTAACTTAACTGAAGGGTTTCCATGAAGCCAAGTAGTTCAACTATTAAAATTTTTTTATACTTTAAAAGTTAAAAGTGCGTAAAATAGTGGGAAACTCTTTTTTCAATCAATTTACTAAAAGTTTAGGTTGTACAAGGATTGTATTTTGACCTTCCCAAAATTTTCAAAAATGTACATAACACATTTTAAAACATTTCTAATATTTCACAAACCATCTCAACTTCTGGAATGAGACTTATGTCCACATCACAAGCAATAACAAGAATACAATTCTTAACAATTTAAAAGCATCATTAAGGACCAAAACCCTCATAATTCATTAAGAAAAAGAGATTTACAATCCCAAAGATGTTTACAAGATCACACTTTTAAACCTTTTTCATAAAAAGTTTACAATATACATACATGCAATTAAGCCAATGTCAAGCAAATGCATACATAAAAAAGAGAAGACAAACATAGTAGTACCTGATGATATAAGTAATCTAGTGGTGAAGTCCCAATTATTGCAAAACCTGTATGCATACCAAGGGTGGTTTGTTTAAAATCATAAAAATAAGGATGAGCTAAACAAGCTTAGTGAGTGTTAATTAATTTAACAAAAATTTAAAATTTTCATAACAACATAACTTAAACATTCCCATATAGTAGTAAAGCTCATGGTAAAATACTTGCCATAATAATTCATTCATGCATCATAACAATTGGTTCTCAAATAACATTTTATAAAACAAAAGTTTATTTTTATGAAATATTATTTCAGAAAAGCCTAAAAACCTTTTCAAAATTAAACTCATCATATAAAAATTTCCATTTTCCTTTTCCTTATCCAATAAAAGGTGGTGGCAATTAGTTTTCTGAAAACTTTTGTATTGAAAATAAGCCAATCACTAGAATTGATACCATACGGTGCCTCTCAAATTACTTTTAAAAATAAATAGTGATGACATTATTATTTCATGACTTTTCTTACTCAACATAGCCACCATTAGTTTCTTTACCATATGATAAACTAGGCCTAAAGTCACAGAGCTGGTTATGCATCACTTACCCTCGATCGATTAGCCACTAGTTACAAAGTTGGTTCTGCATCGCTTACCTATAATAAGTCACAGAGCTAGTTCTACATCGCTTACCAATGACTAGTTAACCACTATTTACGAAGTTGGTTTTACATTGCTTACCTGTAATAGGTTAACCACCATAAATATACTGGTATAATAATATGTATAAGGCCTAACTGTGTTTTATAGGCAAAAGTATCTCTCACATTTATGACTCATCTTATTTTCTAAATCAAGTATAGGAGGATTCATAATTCAATTATTTCAATATAATTCCCAATCATATGAAATTTAGATTTCAAATTAAAATTCATATATTGCTAAAGCATACACTTATGCTAGCAATATTCACTTGTAAAAATATCATTTACATAAAATTCAACATAAATATTCATTTCATGATCAAATAAAATCATTTGAACAAAATCAATTTAAAGAACTCTCACAACTTGCTAGTCTCCATAAATAGAAACCATTCGCATAAAATCAATTTAAAGAACACTCACATGTCATTGATTCTTTTGCAAAGAATTTAGTCATATAAAACAATTAAAATACACTCATTGCTTTGCAAACTTATCACCAACCACACTCACGCATTTGATGTCTCTCCTTTACCTACACAAAATGCATTTTGCTTAGGGATCTATTTCCATATTTGGAAATAAAACATTAAAACTATAGTTCAGTTTAACCAAATTCGAGATTAGTTTTTAATCGTGTAACATATATGCTAATCATATTTTTGCTTACTTTTGTAAGCTAACCTATTGGTCTCCATTTCCAAGTATAACTTCAAAAGTCACTTAAATGCCATATTTTACCCATTCTAACTTACTAATTTCCTCAAAACACGATCTCGCCCAATTTAATTCACCATATCATACTTATACATGATGAGTCATGGTTATGACACATGTCCATAATCCATACCTCCATTTATTCCTTAATGTTCATATATCAAATGTTCAAATTAGGTTTTGAAGTCTTCTAGACATTTATTGCCCTATGTCTCCAGTTTCCATAGAATAAAGATCACGCTATTTCAACTTCTAAATCATTAAACATGTACAAAATATCACAAACTGCTTTAACACAGTGATATTATCAGGTTACCATAATTATTCTCAATTTTTGATATCACTAGCTAGAATTAGGTATGAGTCCCTTCTAGATATTCTTATTACTATTTATTAGGTTTCAGTTCCATTTAGAATCACCCAATTTGGAGGTATGTAGGCCATGTTATGGTCAAAACAATAGGATTGGTTTAAGTGGACTAAGAACCCAAAACAAAATTTCGCTAAACATAACTCTTTCCCTTATCGTATTCAACCCTTAAATGCTTCCAAACTTATTATCTACTCCATGGCAAGTCAAAATCATCATTTATATTACATGAATCTATCCCACTCAAAATCCCCAAAACTAGAAATTTAGGTTAGGAAAACTTACCAATTTATCTCCATTCTCTCGGGTATTTGATAAGTACCTCCACTTGATCAAGATCTCGGCAATTTATGCTCCAAAATCATGAAAAATGGTAGCTACACTCTTCTTTCCATCCTTGGCAGAATGTCTACTCTTCTCGCTTCTTTTCCCCCTTTTATTTGGTCTCTCACGTTTATGTTGAAAGAATGGAGCAAATTGTCTTTCTTTGGCACTTTTATACCCTTTAGTGCATTACATGTGTTACTCTCTAATTGGTCCTCTTTTAATGACTCATTAATCCACTCATCTCTTTAAAAAAGACCAAATTGCCCTTATCACATGTAAAAATACCAAGTTGTCCTTTATTGGATTTAATTCATCAATTAACGAAATCAAATTCTGAAAATATTCCACAACCGTCTTACCATCAAATTGACAGTGAAATACTCTAATTAAGGTCAATATTAATTGATTGGATGCTTTTAAAACAATTCGAATGGCTTTAAAATAATTAATAACCATTATTTTCCAAAAAGGGCATTTTAACCCTAAACTTTCGAAACTCCTAAAATTCATCCGATCAGGCTTATTTTTGATCCATTTTAGTATCATTAAACTCTAATAACTATTCCGAGTATTTGTCAATTTTTCAGGGTTGGGTCCCCAAAATCACTATTCAACTGAAAATATTGTTCACAGAAATTCACTATTCATCCAGAAATATTTTTCAACGAAATCATCCAGATTCCATTAAAAAAGTGTCACCTAAATCATTAAAGCACATTTTAGGGCTTTTAAAGCTCATTCGGACTCATTCTATAGCTTTTTTTAGTTTTCGAAAATTTTTTGAAAAATCTTTAATTAAGTCCAGAACCATCTCTGGTCTATCCATGATCTCCGTTATAATCTCAATAACACATTTAAACGCTTAAATTACTTTAGTACACCATAAATAGAGCATACTCTATAAAATAAATGGACAACACATTACACAATATAATAATAGAACTAAGATATTACAAATAATTTTTTCATAAATTTTTTCCCAAGTAACCTTTTTTTAGTCTCAAAGGGACACTCAATCAATAACATTTTAATAGAATATTAAAGTTTCAAGGTTATGCCAAGTATTTCTCTAGTAATCAAAAGTAAATGAAAATCACCAAGGATACTAGAAATTTTTAAATTGAGTAAAAGTCTAACTTTAATGTCATGTAAGTGAAATTAAAATAATACTTCCAATTGCTTATAAACTAAAATTATCAAAAGAGGGTTAATTCTCTTATGTGTGAACCTAAAATTAAACAAAAGAGTTTTAAAAAATTTTATGTTAAAGAAAATAATCTATACAACTTGCTAATCCATAAACCATGACGTTAAAATTTTTTGTTGTTGTTATGTTTTTTCTTTTGGTGGTGAGAAAACTAAATACATGTATAGAAAATAAAATAATATCAAAGGCACCTAGCCTAAGCAAGCAATCCTTCTTTTTTTTATTTACAGCTTTCAATTTTCAAACATAAAATGCACAAAAGAACTAAATTATGTCTTTATATTCTCCCCTCCACTTAAACTTTACATTATCCTCAATGTAACACCTAAATGTAGAAAAAGGAACATTCAAGGAAAAAAATAAAATAGCAAAAATATTTTGATTTTTAAATGAAAATAAATAGTTTAAATAAATCAATAAATAAGCTAAAGGGAAAGAAATCCAAATATGAATTTTCTTTTCTTGGGTTGCCTCTTAAGTAACGCCTTTGGTTTAAGTCATTTGCTTGACATCTTCAGTTGCTATCAAGGTTCCTTTAACACAATCTCTTCAAAAATCATTACTGCAGTATGATCATAAAACAGTTTCAACCAATATCCATTCACCAAAGACATTAGTAACACCAAAGGGACCTAATAATCTAGATTGAAGTTTACCAAGGAATAACTTTGATTTGGAATTAAATAAAAGAAATTTTTGTCCAATAGCAAACAATTTCTTGGCTATTTTCATATTGTGCAAAGTTTATTCTTTTCTTTATATACCCTAGCATTATGAAATGCCTCTAACCTAAGCTCCTCAAGCTCTTGTAGCTGTAACTTCCTTTCTTTTCTTGATTTTTCATAATCTAAATTGCATTATTTCATAGACAAATATGATTTATGTTGAATTTTTACTAGTAAGTGGCAAGCTTTAGCATAAATTAGTCTATAAACGGACATACTATTAGAGAAGTGCTCTAAAGGCAATCACCTTTAACAGTTATTGTACAAAGCTTTATGATTAATAAAAAGGCATTTTTTTTAACTTGAAGTTCATATTCTTTATGAATTAATAATGTTCTTGATTGAATTAATCAAATCTTTTATATATTACATTACATGAAGAAAATCATGATGAGATCATGATAATGAGATTCCTATCATGTGTAATTACATTAGTGTCTAAATTATTAATGAGACGGGACATTCCAAACAGACTCGCACATGTTATACTCCTTGATTAAATCAAATAGTGGATCTCATAAGCTATAAACATGAGTTGTTTAGAGTTATGAGCTATTTAGAGTTAACATATGGGTGCTTGCTAATAGTAGTAAGTATATCGGATGACCTTCCATGAGAAAATCATATGTATAATATATTCTAGTGTCAATGATAGTCTCATCATAGCAATGGCGCAAATATCCTTAGACTTGAGGTGCTCAAAGATATCTGAGATACTGATAATATACTTTGACTCTATTCCCCATTGCCACTCAGAGGTTGCTCATAGATTGGTGATTGGGTACATCTTAAGGTATTCGAAGTTAACTAAATGGCCAATAAAAGATTCATCACTTTTGATCAGAGGAGAAGATACCCATGGTCTCTTGTCGGGGTTATTATTCAGGAATCTCTGCCCAGAGTGAAAATGTCATGATGATAGTCTTTAGTGACATATCCAATAGAGTAATGAGCCTTAGGGACAAGAACTAACATCTCTTAGGCTAGATCTAATGTAGTCAGTCTAGTGGGAGTTGACACTTTAACCATACTTTGAACCAAGAAGGGTATAGAATGATGAAAGGATAAATTACACGGTAACATTGTCTATGGAAGAATTTGTAGTCAAACCACTAACTTTTTGATCAATTAGGGCTCATGATATGATGCTAGATACTGCTCATGACTTGCTTGTATTAAGTGTTAATTCAAATGGCCAATGTAACTGTGAACCTAATGGGTCACATGTATTGGAGATGTAAAGAATGAGTAAAATGGTTTTGGATGGGGATCCAAGATATGAGAGATGCATGAATAAGTTATAAAAGTGTGGTAGTTTAGGGTCATTTGATTGTGAATCATATGTCACATGTAAATCTTGTTTATTACGTAAAATGACAAAATTACCCTTTTTATAAGCAAGATGACAAAATTACCCTTTAAAAAAGGGGTGAATGTTTTCATGCCAAATTAAGTGGGATTAAAAGCCCCTTAATTCCCACTAACTCTCCATTGATGTTGGCGATTAGGGGGAGACCAAAGGGTGTCAAAGACACTCCATTTTTTTGCAAAAGTTGTAAAAAAATTTGTCTTTTGGGAATTGTTCACTATCTTCTAAAATACTATCTCAAAGAAAGAAGACACCATAAAGCTAGCAATTTGAGTGTGTTCTAACCACTCTTCCTCAGAGGTTTTTGGCATTGTTCTTCTTTTTAATATCATTAGAGACGTCCTCCTTTTTTTGTTGCTGTAACATTCCATGTTCGGGGTTAGACCCCCTAGTTGTGAACTGAGTGTATTGAGAGCAACTAGAGTGCATTGCATGTTCACGCATCATTGTATTTTCACACACACATGAATATTTATTATTGGATTATTTAAAATAATTGTTCATGCATTCATTGACATTTTTGGTATAATTGAATGATTAATATGATTTAAAAGTGAATTGTGAATTATTTGTGGTAAAAATTTATTTGGAGACTGTTAGTATTATTTCAGAATTTTTGGTGAATTTTAGGAATTTCTAAAATTTGGAGTATTTTGGAGTAGGAAAAATACTAATAATAGACCAATAAAATTGTGACATGTGGTAGTAGTGAACAATGTCGCACATAATACATGCAAGATAGCCACATAGTGTAAGATTCAGTATAGTTGTTTCTCTGTTAATTGTCTCTATACCGAAAACATTAATGAAAAATCTTTAACTTGTTTACCAACACCAAAACACCAGTTGTTAATTTGTATACTTGATTCCTACTTACTACTGGAAATTTTATTGAATCAAGTAAGTGATTTTGATGATGTTTTACTATTGTTAATTCTGCATTTGAATTTATCATGAGTTGTTAGAGAAGTGCAGTTTTGATGATTAATGAATGAGAAGATAAATAAAAGATCTGTGAAATAGGAATTATCCAGGAAAGCATGAAATAGGTTCTGTTGTTATATTGAAATGGATATGTAAAAGTGCTAGAAAGTTGATGTATGAAATGAAGTTTTGGTGAGGTCGTGATGTAGAGTTGATGAAAGTAAAAAGAGAAATAAAATGCAAAAAATGGAATTCGTAGAAATGAGAATCATATTTTGATGTTTAAGTGTCTTAAGTGTTAATTGAAGATTAAATATGTTGGAAAAATACAGTAGAAAGAGAGGAAGTGAAGTTTCAGATTTGTTATGGTTGAAGGATAAACTTGAATTTGATTTGTTTAGAAATTGTATTGGAGTTAGAAATTCAATATAGATGATTTAAAATTGAGTAATCTGGACAAGAATGAAAAAAAAATGGAAGGAGAACAAGAAAATAGATGATGAAGAAGAGAAGGAAGCACGATCGTGCTTCAGCATGATTGTAACTTCACTGTTGAAGATTGCGATTCGTGATCATGCTTCTGCACGATTGCAACTTTGCAGGCCTAGGAAACATATTGCGGTCGTCCAAATGCACGATTGCAACTTTCAACGTTTTTAAAGAAAGTTGTTTCTAAATATACTTTGGTATTTTTTTTATAACTTCTTCTCCCAACATCCAAATGACCTGATGCTTAAACCAATGGATTTTTAAGATGTATCCTTCTAAAATTATTTGGAAAAGATTGATTGAATGAAAGTTTGAGAATCTTTTTGGAATAGAATGAACTGGAATAGTTTCCTAAAAATGCTTTGATATTTTTATTAACTCTTGATCTATCAAGCTCTAAAATAGGTGATTCTTGATTGAAATGAAACTAGAGATATGGTTTTAAGAATTCCAAAATCTATTCTGAAGTTGAAGTAAGAGTTCTATTATAGTTTAAGAACATATTGACATATTTGGAGTATAACTTCTTGTATACTAGCTCAAATTGAATGATCTTAGTGTCATTAGAAACCTAAGATACAGAGGAACAATTTTTTTAAAGTAAGTATTATTTAAATCCTTCATTTTCTAGATCTTATTGATCATACACAGTTGACCATAACGGAATGTTTTCAAAAAATGATGAACCAGAGATTGAGTGATTGAATTTTGTCACAATTGGAATACTAATGATATGTACAACAATGTATGACAGAAATATACCCGAGAATTAGTCTTTGAACATGCATGATACATGAAACATTGATACATGTGTTTATTTTATTTCATAAATGCTCTAGTAATATGAAATTATTTTTATTGCATATAGACGAGCCACTAGAGCGACTAATTCTAGATATTACTGAAACATCAAGGCAATAGGAATAAGGGAACAACTATGAGTAACCTAAGATGGTCTCACTTTAATTGTTCTATTCTGTATATTTCTACACGGTATTGTTATATTATTGAACTATATTGACTGATTGTGTACTGAATTCTGGATAATGTATGTCCCAAGCGTTTAATGCATGCAAACAATATTGGAAGTGCTATTTGTATGTGAATGGGATTGCTTAATTGAAAATTTTGATTCTAAACTGAAATGTTGAATGTTGGACCTAGTCCGATAACTGCTGACACTATGACTGTTATACTATGATAATACCTGGAAATCAAAGTGATTGAATGAATGACTAAATTTTAATATGCATATCATTTCAATGCATGTAATATAATGACTGTTATGACTGATGTTGCTACTGACTGACTGATACTATTATTGAGAGAGCTTAAAGTTCTGTGGTAGAGCCTATGTTCCCACTATATACTGAGCCCAATGTCTATTTTGGATACGGGACACTAAAAAGACACACAGTCACAACACTATAAAAATGAATGTGAGAATACATATTGCATCCATATATGAGTGGATTTCATTGAATGATTTGTAAAGCTGTAATGAAATAAAATATTGCTATGAAATATGTAACTGAATGAACCTTGTGACTGTATGATTTAACTAATTTTATGATGACTATGTTTTGCTACATGATTCAACCATCGAAGATGGTTACTCTATTGAGTTCGCAAAACTCATCAAAATTGCATCGTTGACTTTTATCGATGGTTACTCTATTGAGTTCGCAAAACTCATCAAAATTGGATCGTTGACTTTTACAAGTTCGAGAGCGAGACGACCTAGCTTCTAAGACTTCATTAAAGTAGATTTTGTGCAGTTTAATATCAGAGATGGCTCAAAGGTCTATCATCTGGGATTGAAGATGTTGTAGTTATTATCTTTTATTATTCCTTAAATATGTAGCATACTGTATAGAGCGAGCTATTTATGATCTTTGATGATGTTAAACTGAATGCTACAATGTAACTATGATTTTTTATAAAAAATGAGGAAATTTTGGGTTTTATAAATGTGACTTTTGGTTTTAGATATGATGCCATATGATAAAGTGAAAGTTAGATAATTAACATGTCATTTCTGTTGGGCATGTGCATGTCTTACCAAAAGGGGCACGTCCATGTGTCAGATGGGAGTGGGATGTTACATTTTGGTATCAGAGCATGGATGGCATCCATAAACATATGTAGGAATGATAGGCATAAAATGTTATGGAAATTTTGGATGATAATTGGAGTTACTGTGTAGTATAAGCCATCCACTATTGGTGAAAGAGTGGAATACTCAACTGACCAAGGATCTGAAAGAGCCAGTAAAGAGTCGTCAGTGTCTTGACTTGACAGAGTGCCTCCAAAAAATTTTGAGCAAAGGTAAAGGAGGTACAATAAATTGCATAAGCAAGGGATTGTGGACTTCTATAAAAGAGCAAGCCCTACTGAGGCTGAGTGTTGGCTAGAAAGAACTGAGAGGGTCTTTGACCAATTGAACTGTGTGTCAAACGAGAGATTCGACTATGTTGTATCCTTACTGCAATGACATATTAATGGTGGAAAACTATTTTGTGCAGCAGAGCCAAGCTAGTGGGACTAGATAGAGAGGTTGTGGCAAAGGCAGGATGAGTTCTAGGAATGCTACTGGGAGGACTAAGGTGTGGAGAAATCAATCACAACCTTAGGCCAGAGTATATGCCATGACAAGGCAAGAGTCTCAAGAGTCTCTAGATGTCATTATAGGTGTGTGATTGAGCCAAGTTTACCTTGATAATTGGCTATACTTTCATCACTGTTTATGCAATTTTTGACTCTTAATTCATGATCTTTGTGCTTAAATTGG
>JANVCQ010000001.1:8646124-8656988 GCA_025531925.1 Erythroxylum plowmanianum
TTAAGGATATTTATTGTTCTTTTTATTGGATGTTTTGATGTAATTATTATTTATTAAAATGATAAAATTGTATTATTGTAATATTTTAAATACTTGTATTATTCTTAATTTTATATTTGTATGATAATGATTGTCTTTTTATATTAATTGTGATTATTATGTATATTTGAAATATTTAAAAATTACTGTTATTTCATATTAATTCTGATTATTATTTATTATTATTATTTTGAAAACAGGGTTAATGTAAATATTAAACTAGTAAAGTATACAATATAACTGTACAATATACCAATGGATTATTTTGTAAATTTTAAAAATTTTAGGGATTATTTCATAAATTTAAAAAATTATCCGAAATGGTATCCAATATTGACAAGTATTAGTATAGTACCGTATCAGAACTCAGTTTAGTATCAAATTCGATGCGGTATTCGCATCTTTTGATATACCACCTTTTAGATTAAAAAACAAGTATTGACTAACCTTTTAGAATCTTAACAATTCAATTCAAAATGTTAGTTTCGTTAACAATTTGTTAATTTGGCAAAGCAAACGAAATCTTTATTGTTTATGATATGTATTTTTTAAATGGATACTAACATAAGAATTTCGTTTTAAAATAAATTGATAAGGTTTTAAAAAGTTAATTACGCAATTGAAAGTTTTAAAAGTTTAGACAATAAATTAAAAAATTCTAAAAAGGTGAACAATTTAGGATTGGTTATCTAAATGTCTTGTAAGGTTGTACCTTTGATTTATATAAAAAATTTAAAAAGTATAATAAATCAAAGTTTTATATTATAATTTGTAAATATAAAAATACAATCAATATTTTACTGGTAGATACCAATTTTTAAGTTAATAATTGATGTGACATATTATGAATAAGAGAAGTGGTATTTTTGTTAGGCAAGGTTGGACTTGGTAAAAAGAAAAAAAATATGATAATTATAAATACCTTTAGAATGACGACTGTATTCGAAAATATATGTTTCAATATGTACAAGTACTTATTTTACATGTTGATCAGTTTCATGCACATACGGTTAATAAAATAAAGTCGCATCGAATGTACCGACGTGTTACAAAGTTCTGTGTTGTGTTACTGAGAAACTAACGGCGTTAACTTCCGGACCGGAAACTCCATTGAAAAGTATATGGATTTGACCTTCAAACTTCTCTAGTTATTAGTATTTTAAGCTTGGACGGTATTTTGGGCATCCCCATAAAATATTAAAAGTATTAATAGAAAGAAATAAATTACTTTCCTTCGGGCTACAGGCAGGCAGCTTCCTTCTACCAGTCTTCCACGCGGTTAATTGAATGACTTTAAAATCAGAATCACAGTGATCCGCTGTGACCAAAATTACATCACACGCCATACTGCGCCTCTATTTTTCTCTGTCTTTACTGTGTTTTTGATTTGGTGTTAGTCTGAGGTTTGGAGGTACACCATGTCGACGCAATCGGAAATGGAGCCACTGACATCCGGAGCCAGCAACCGTATAATTCCGATTCTAAGAACATCCCTTTCTTTTCTGTACGCCATCGTTCTTTCCATCTTCCTCTTCATTCTCCCTCGCCGCCGACTCTCTCCGCCGCCTCTCTCGTTGAAGCGCCTTCGTGAAGAGGAAGATACTTTGAATAGGAGAGCTCTGGCTCAGGATGTTGTCATGACTGGAGACGACTTTGACTGCCGTTGGACCACGTCCTTGTTCTACGGTGTCCGACGGAACGCTCTCTTTTACCGATCGTGGTTCCCGCCTACCGACCAAGTGAAGTATGATTCATTTTTCTTCGTTTGATTATTTGGCCATGGTAAAATGTTGATAGGTAGGAAAGTAAGAATACCTGAATGAATTATCGATGTCGATGACTTGACGTAAAGAAATTTCCAAGAAATTGGGCTGCGAGTTTGGGATTTATTTATTTTATTTTAAAAAGTCAAGAAGTTTCCCTTTTGTGTATGCGTTTCTTTATGAGCCGTAAATGTTGAGTTTTTCTGGTCACGTTAAGTCGAGAACTTGATGTTAATGTTCGCCAGATTTACGCCGGACCTCTCTATCAATTACATCTCTTGAATACTTCAGCCTGTTCATACACTTGACCTGACCAATTCCTTTGTTCGATTATTATTAATCAAGACATACTGTTCTGTTTCCTACAAATTCAAATGCACCATGTTAATGTCTTTTATGAATTAAGAATAGTTTGGCTTTTCGAACATAGGGGCTTTAAACAGAAGACGCGTGGGCTTTCCAGCTTCTTTACTCCTTAATTTAGCTGTTTTGATTGTTCCCTTCATTTCCATCCTTGCATGAACTTCTGTTCTGTTGCTGCGCGTGTTTTTTTATTGTCTCGTACTTCAGTGCTGAGATGTGAAGAGAATTGCTTTCATTTGCAGGGGCATTTTGATCATTATACACGGGCTTAATGAACATAGGTAAATTGTAGTACTCTTTTGTTTTTGTTTTTTTGCAATTAGACTGAGCTGTATAATCCACATCATTAATTGTTGTATATTCAATCATTAAGCTCATAAGCCTTTCTTTCTTTTGCTCACCTATTAATTTTCAGTGGAAGATATGCTCAGTTTGCAAAGCAACTAACCTCGTGCAAGTTTGGGGTCCATGCAATGGACTGGATAGGTAGCTACATATTGTGAATTTCTTTGCGTATTTCTGAGCTGTTTTCAATAGACTTGTTACTTACTTTTCTTTGATGTTGAGGGTGTTATGTTTGCCAACTGTCACTTGGAGGTTATTGAATTTGACTGCTGGAAATAAGTTCTTTTTTCGTGACATTCCAAAATAGTCTTTACGATTGTGATCTAGATAAAATCTGTAATACTTGCCTTTTCTAGTGACTCAATTTGGTTTCATTTTCATGCAATTATAGGTCATGGAGGTAGCGATGGTTTGCATGGGTATGTTCCTTCATTAGACCATGTTGTTGCTGACGCTGTAAGTTCAGTTCTCCATTTTATTTCTTTCACCTTTCCATTACTCCACGTATGCATAAAACACTTTTAACAAGTTTTTGTGGCTACCATATTCAATCGTACGTTGCTGTTCCATTGTTTCATGGTCATGGCTTTTCGTAAGTCATTTCAAGCATGTACTTTTCATATCCTTTCGAACTCCTGATATTTTGCCTGGATTAGTATCACATTCAACTTGAATTCGGGGAAAACATATTCCTCCACATGAAGGGTCTTGTCTTGTGAAAGTCAATTGCAATCTGTTTCTTTTCAATCAGGCTTCAATCAAGTTATGTACTAGTCGTCAACAAATTTGCAAGATAATTTTTTTTAGTTCTTTCTAGGGAGCTTTCTTAGAGAAGATCAAGTCAGAAAACCCAGGAGTTCCATGCTTCCTTTTCGGTCACTCAACTGGAGGCGCTGTAGTTTTAAAAGTAAGATATTGTTAAACTGGTCATGATACTTTTATATATTCTTATTGGTACATTTTAGCTGTTATCCTGCATTCTTTTATAGGCAGCCTCTTATTCTCACATTGAGGAGATGCTGGAGGGTATTGTGCTGACCTCACCAGCGTTACGGGTTAAGCCAGCACATCCAATTGTTGGGGTATGTGTTTCCTGTCTGATGTTGACTTGTGATGTTTAAGGGTGCGGATTGTTAGAATGTGATTTATGTCCACTTCGTTGCAGTTTTTATTCTTTGAGAAAGCCTCAATGTGACATTCCATCAAAAAGCTAATAATTTCTTAAGAATGTCATCAATTGTTTTGATTAAAATATGAGAAGCCCCTCAAAATCATTTAGGGTGTATCTCTATCTCTGTATAAGAAGGTTGCACCTAAATCCTCTTAGGTATGATCCCACCGCTATTAATATTTATCTTAATGTCTTCGTGCAGGCTGTGGCTCCTATTCTTTCTCTAGTTGCCCCCAAGTACCAATTTAAGGGAGCAAACAAGAGGGGCATTCCCGTCACGAGGGATCCTGTAGCATTGTTGGCCAAGTACAGTGATCCGTTGGTCTATACAGGACCCATAAGGGCTCGTACTGGTCATGAGATATTGCGCATATCTTCCTATTTGATGCGCAACTTTAAATCTGTGACAGTTCCATTCTTTGTTCTTCACGGAACTGCTGACAAAGTGACAGATCCTATAGCTTCTCAGGAGTTGTACAATGAAGCAGCGTCCAAGTTCAAGGATATAAAACTATATGAAGGCTTCTTGCATGACCTTCTCTTTGAGCCAGAGCGGGAAGAGGTCGCCCTAGACATTATCAGTTGGATGGAGAATAGATTATGTGCCAAGTTTGTACATGTTCATTTTGACTAGACAACTTGCATGAACCTCAATCTATAATTAAAAATTCACATAATTACTTTATTTTTGCTCTTCACGCCTCACAAGTGTAACTTGTTGGATGAATCAAGGTTTGATCTGTATTGCTGACGTGTTCTCTTGGATGAATTTTGTGCATTGTACTTGTTTTAATTTTCCTTTTATCCACACAAGATTGTTCTCCGCAATAGGTAATAATCAATATTTTAAAATTTTAAAAATTAAGTTGATAAGATAAGAAATAAAAATTAATTGATTTATTTTAATTTATAAAAATTGTTTAAGAAAATAACAAAGGTTATTAAATTAATTGGTCAAGGTTTTTAATATTTAATTGACAAACCATTTAATTTTTAATCATTGATTACAATAAATGATTTACATCTTCGAACCAAAAGATGTTTAATAATAGCATTTATACCAACAAATGGGTTGCAGTAAAAAATTTTAAATGAACATTGACATCACATACAAGTTCTTTAGTGCAGGCACGGGTCAAATAATGTACGCTAGTGAGTAAAAGTGAGGCGACACATCCACATTATTCTTAAAATTTTTATCTTGGTTTATGCCTATATATGTTATTAGTAATAGTAAATATAATAACTAAGATGTAACCCAAAAAGGTTGCTACAAATGAAATTAAAAAATATATAGTAAATGATGCATAATCAATAATTTATTTTAAACTTATTATCATTTATAAAAATAAGGTTAATTAAAAATTGTGTTTCACTTTCCTTAGGAATATTTGTTAACTCCTCTTTTCATAGAAATTTAATGTCGTTTATGCTAGTATATGTTATGTAAAAGAAATCAAGTAACAAAATGATGCAAAGTGATCCAAAAAGTTAAATAGGTCCAACTAGATATCAAAGAGAAATTTAAGTTAAACTGAGGACCCAAGACAAATTATGAATTTCAAAAACAAAATTAAGTGAATAATAAGTTAAGGTCAAAAATAAAAAAAAGAAACAAAATTCACTTTAAAAATAGAGGAATGTAATTTAAAAAAAAAGTTCAATGCAATGTATTTGATAACCTTCTCTATCTAAGCTTTACTACTTCTCCATAAGTTTTAACATTTGACTTTTCTTAGTGGGCTAGCGAGCTTGGGGAGGAACTCTCCCGCTCAAGCTCCAAGAAAGTTGGTTGTCGTTAATGAAGAAACTTTTGCCCATGCTCCCTCTTTCAATGACCACAACTTCAGTAGATCTAACTCTCCTTTCTTGTGAATCTTTAATACTCCCTCCTATCCAAAATAAGTGTCGTTTTAGAGATATTTTAATTATTCAAAATAAGTGTCGTTCACGATTTTTCATGCATATTTATAATTTTATTCTCAAAGTTACCCTTTAATTTCTCTCACATCCTAATTATATAGATTACATTTTCAAGACAATACAACATGCAATTAATAAGGGTATATCAAACATTTCACTAACTTTCTTAATAAGTGTGCATCTCTCTAAAACGACACTTATTTTGGATAGGAGGGAGTAATAACTAATGCCTCTTCCTTAACATTTCCTAATGCCTCCGCCATCACTTTACGTTTTCCTTTTAACCTTAGCGATTTCCATATTCCTTGGATATTAAGATCATCTAGTCGCTACTACTTTATTTGCAAGCTTTACTCCTCCTAACTAACCACTTGTCTGAACTTCAAATTAAAACTCACAACTTGTTCACTCTAGAATGTTTCTATAAAACACACTTGAAGATTTTCCTCCTTTAACTACCTCCAGAAGCATAAGAACCCAGGGATCTAGAACCTTTAGCGTCAGAACTTGAAGGGTGACTAATAGGTAAACCAAGTTTTTCTCCTTAGGTTGGCCCAAATGAAGTGTAGGTGGTCTCTCCCTATAAAAGTGTTTCAAGCAGGAGCTAAGAGGTGGTCTACTATCCCGTTTAAAAGAAAATCATCCTTCATTCTCCCAAATGGAGTTATGGGCCAAAAGAAATTGAAAAATTTTTGTCTTGAGAAAATCTTGATTAATAAAGAGGAATTATTCTTCTTCTCATTTGACTCAAAAGCCAGATGTCATAATATTTAGAGGTTAGGATCATGACACATAGTTGAAAAACCATTATTTATATAGAAATAAAAGCCTAGATAATCTACAAAAAAATAAAGAAGCACTTAATAATTTTGTGGGTTAAATTCTATAGCGTTCCATTAAAACATTATACTGGTATAGATCTAAGCTATCATAAAGAGGATATGATATGCTAGAATATGTGTGGAAGTGGGGAAGGAAGAAGTGCTATCAGGCACCTTAAAAGCTATGAAACTTAATGATGAAGGAGGAATGGAACTTACATAGATCTTAATGTTTTCCAATGGAAACTACAAAGTCAAGAGAAGAAGGAATAGAGACCAATCGGAAGAATGTTTAGATTAGAAAGTACAAAGGAACTAGTGAATAATAGCTCTAATAATAAAGAGAAAGGAGGAAGTGACGAGAAAGGAGAAGGAACTAACCAAACTTGAATGAAATTATAGAGAAAAGTGGAAAAAGAAAGGAAGAAGTGACCTATTATAGGGGAAGTTTCTCATAATGATCATACAAATATTAACAATTAGAGTAGAGGGCATGGTTGAACTCGTAGAAGTCTTATTTAAGCAATAAAATGAACTTGTCTAGTTTAATGATAGACAAGAACACCTTCTGGGAAATAGGAAGCTGCTTTTGCTACAAGAAAAAAGAGGACCAAAAGAAATGCAAAGAAGAAGAATCATATAGACCTCTTTTCTTCTTGCCCTTGATGCCCTTCTTAATATGGAATATAAGGAGGCAAAATAACCTAATAAACATTTAGTGGTTAAGGACCTTTTGAAAAAAAAAATCATGTATGTTAGGCTTATTACAAACCAAAAGAAAGGAGAGCTATAAAGGGAACATTAAACATTTAGTGGTTAAAGACCTCTTGAAAAAAAAATAGTCATGTCTAATAACCCTATATAGATCAATATGTTTATTGTTTACATGGCAAACTTGGCATTTTAGAGAAGAACTTATGGAATGAACTTTAGCTAATCAAAGTTAGCAATCATAACCTATGGATTATATGGGAGAATTTAACATATTGTTTCTTAAGAAGTTGATAGCTCTAAGGGAAAACAAGTTCAATTTAATGAATACTTAAGAAATGTGGAGTGAATTGTGGCAATAGATATGAGATTTGGAGGTCAATGAACAAAGGGAACTAGAAAAATAAGGAAGAAGTTGAATCGTGCTTTGGTTAAGAATGAATGGATGAAAAGCTTTCCATATAGCTCAATCGATTTTAAGAATTCCATTAGTTTAGATCATTCCTATATAGAGGTCATCAAATTCAACAATGGAAAACCAAATAAAGCTCCTTTCAGATTTAACAACTTTCTCCTAAGCACTCCAAGTTATGTAAAAGAGATTTGGAAAGGAATACAAAACATGTTGAGGGTTACAAAGCCTACATTTGCATGATAAAACTCAAGGGCATCAAGGAAGAACTTAAGTTCCTCAATAAATCATCTTTTCTAGATACTTAAAAGGCTATTATGACTATAAATGATGCTCTTAATAAAGCATAAAAGGAATTGTATAACTCAGTTAACAATGACATCTTAACAATTATTTAAAAAACCCTTCATTCATAACTATGTTCAAGCTATTAAAGCGCATAATAGCTTATTGAGAGAAAAATCAAGAGTTTTGTGCCTTAAAGAAGTAGACAGGGATACAAGATTCTTCTATAACTTAATCATTGCTATAAGGAATCTAAACAAGATAACTACATTGCATGATGAACTTGACAACACCAATATTGATCAAGAGGAACTCAAAGAAACTAGTTTGCATTCACTTCAAAAGCCTCCAAGTTGAATCCTCATATAACCTTCATCTCCTCATAACATTATGCATTTCTTCAAGGACTCTATGAATCATGACAAAGTTGCTTAACTTGAGAGGCCTTTTACCAGAGTTAATATGGAGGAAGTTATATTCAGTCATGACCCAAGAAAAGCATATGGGATAAATGGATACAATGCATTATCTTTTTAAAGAATCAGGATGAATTTGGTGATACGGTCATATAATCTATATTAGGAATTTTCTCTAATAAAAGAATGTTAAAAGAGATTAATAGCATATACATCAACTTATTTCCTAAGGTAATTAATCCAACTTCTCTTAATGATTTCAATCTCATGTTATAATATGGTCTCAAAAACTATCTTGTTGATTTTTTAAATAAGATTGGAATAGTCCTTGAGGGGACTAATAAACTTAAGCCAAAGTGTACTTATCAAAGGAAGGAGCATCGGGGAAAATTTGCCAATCATTGAATACTTGCTTAAAAACTATCAAGAAGCCTTTCATGAAGCCTTTAACTCATTGAAGTGGGGAATTGTATTAGGTTGCCTTGAAACATTTGGTTTCCTAAAGCTTTTTATATAATGGACTCAACAATACATTACCACTACTTCTTTTGGTGTAATTGTAAATGGAGAAAGCACTAGCACTTTCAATGGAGCCAAAGGATTAAGGCAAGGAGACCCCTTATCCTTTTACCTGTTTACCATGTGTATAAAAGTCCTGATTAGATTAGTTTCTCGTAATGTAAAGCAAAGTGGTGGTTTTAGATAGCACATTAAATGTACAGAGATTAAACTCTTTAGTGTTTCCTTTTGTTGATGATTTTTTATTGCTAAATAGGGTAGATAAAAGATTATTAAAAATCCTGATTGGTTCCTTATATAAAATTAATATATGCATAATTGATCATAATTTTACCTCATATTTGATTTTTTTGCTTGATATTTTATACTTTTATTGTATTTTTGATACTTAATGTGCTTCAAGTGTGTTTGTAGGTTATAATTGCTTTCACAAACTTAAAGGAGAAGAATTTAGATAAAAACGTGGCATAAAACAGAGAATCAGTAATCTGGAAGTAGTGTACAACCCTGCACTTTTAGATGGTCGTGCATTTTTGCGATACTCGGAGAATTCTAATTATACACAGGCAAGTAAGAGACCGTACATCTCCTAGAACCCTAAGTTTCATGATAAAAAGATGTTTTTGGTGGAAATTGAAAGGAGGAGACTCTTGAAGGAAAATTTAGGCATGGAGTTCATTTAGAAGGGACGATTTTGGTCTAGAAAAGTGGAAAAGATCATATCTCTACATCACAAGAATATTCGATAGAAGACAATCAAGGAAATTTAAAATTATTAACTCATTGTTTTCTATTTGTTTTTCTTTCAATGTATGTTAGATTTCGTGTTTGATTATGTGTAACTAAATGTCCAGTTAGTATTTAGGTTAGATGAAGCCTATTTTGTTAGAGAAATGCTTTAAAGTCAATCATCTTTAGTACTTATTGTACAAATCATTTTATAATTAATAAAGGCATTTTCATTATTTAGATATTCATAAATTTATGGATTTGATGTTGATCTTAAATTGATTTAATGAAGTCCTTGATACAAAACATAGCATGGAGGAAATAATGATGAGATCATGATAATAAGATTCCTATCATGTGTAATTATGTTAGTATCTAAACTTTCCCTAGTAATAGGATTATTAGTATCTAAACTTTCCCTAGTTATAGGATTAATGAGAAGGGATATCATTTATTCGGATAGACTAGCACATGTCATACTCCTTTATTGGATCAAGTAGTAAATCTTATAAGTTGTAGACATGAGTTGTTTAGAGTTAACATGTAGATGCTTACTAAAGGTAGTAAGTATATTAGATTGACCTACTATGAGACAATCATATGAATATTCTATTCTACTGTCAATGATAACTTCATCGTAGTAATAGTGTAAGTATCCTTTGACTTAAGGTGCTCAAGGATATCTCAGATACTGATCCTATGCTTTGACTCCATTCATTAGTGCCTTTTAAGGATTACTCCTAGGGTAGTGATTGGGTACAACTTGAGATACTTGGAGGTAATTGAGTAGTCAATAAAGGATTCACCACTCTTAATAAAAGGAGATGATACCCATGGCCTCTTTTCAGGGTCATTATTCGGGAATCTCTAGCTAGAGCAGATATGTATCATAAAGAGAGTCTTCAATGATACATAGAGTAATAGACTATATGTGACGTAGTTAGTCTAGTGGGAGTTGACACTTTAACCATACTCTGAACCAAGTGTGATATAGATAGTGAAAGGAAGAATTGCATGGAAATATTGCATATGGAAGGGTTCGTAGTCATGAAGTGAATCACACGTTAATATGCGATTTATTATACGATATATGAATGCACAAGAAGGGGGGGTTGAATTGTGTATTCCCATTTTATGAAAATTCTTCGAAAACGTTTTTGTTAAAAAACAAAAATTGATCTTATGCACAAGAAACACTGAAATTCAAAGTTGATCGTATCCTTCAAAAACTTGATTGAAAAATTAGTAAAAACGAAACTTTGAACAATAAGAGAGATGAGAGTAGAGAGCAGTTGATACAGTAATTTTTATACTGGTTCACCCCAAACCATGGGCTACGTCCAGTCCTCAGATGTCTTTCTGAGATT
>JANVCQ010000001.1:8671687-8682061 GCA_025531925.1 Erythroxylum plowmanianum
TTATTATTATTATTCCTATTATACTATATTTTATTTTCAATATTTTTTATTACTATTAGTAGTTTAGTGATTTTTTTAACTGTTGTAAATATTTTCTTCTGTGTCCTGCATCATTTTTTTTATGTCACATCTGCATGTGAGTCTACCGAAAACAGTCTCTCTACTATGTAGGGGTAAGGCTGCGTACTATTGACCTCTCCACACTCTGCTTCACTGCGGAATCTCAGACTGGGTGCGATGATGATGATGATGATGATGATTGATTGTTACACAAGATTGACTTGGGCTTATTCGATGAAAGCCAAGAATGAAGTGTTTTCACGCTTTCAATCTTTTCATAACATGATTTGTACCCAACATGATGCTAAAGTTAAAATCCTAAGATCTAATAATGGAATGGAGTACATGGATGGAAAATTTCGTGCTTAACTAGATTCTTATGGAATAATACATCAAATCAGTTGTGCCTCTACTAGTGAACAAAACAGAGTTGTGGAAAGGAAGAACATACATATTTTGGAGGTAGCTCGATCACTCATGTTCACCATGAACCTTCCAAAGGAATATCGGGGTAATGCAATCCTTTCAACTGCTTATCTTATCAATAGAATGCCACTTCAGATTCTAGATTTTAAAAGCCCTATAGAAATATTACAAGGTAAAAATTCTTATACTGTACCTCCAAGAGTATTTGGGTGTATTTGCTTTGTTCATGCTCAAAATGTAGGCAAGTTGGAGCCTAGAGCTTTGAAGGGTGTGTTTGCTGGATATTCTCCCACACAAAAGGGATATAAGTTTTATCACCCTTAGTTTAAGAAATACATTGTAAGTATGGACGTCACTTTTTTGACATCAAACTCCTCTTCAGGGGGAGAATGAAAGGTGTTGCTTGATAATGTGATCCAAAGAGAGAACAATTCAAGAAGAGAAAAGTTTGGCTTAGGAGGATCGAAGTAGGTGCTTAGATATACCAAATTTAAATACATACTCAAGATGAGATAAGACAAAAAAAGCCATCATGCGATCTTTGTCATCTTCTTCCCTTGAAAAAAACTGGTGAGTTAGAACTTGCACCCAGCACCCAATTTCTATCTTTGTTTCCTATGACTTACTATCTCCCCCCTTATAAAGCCTTTGTCTTGTCTGTTTCCTCTGTCTCTATTCCACAGGATTGGAGAGAAGCAATGGAAAATATCCAATGAAAAGAAGCTATGGCTGAGGAAATGAAGGCCCTGGAAAAAAATGACACCTAGGAACTTGTCACTACTCCTAAAGGAAAAAGGACAGTTGGCTACAAATTGGTATTCACAGTGAAGCATAAGCCACATGAATCCATTGAGAGATACAAGACAAAATTGGTGGCTAGAGGCTTTACACAAACATATACACTGGGCTATCAAGAAACCTTTCCTCATGTTGCTAAGATGAATACAATCAGAATTCTACTCTCTCGTGCAACTAACTTGGATTGGAACTTATACAGTTTGATATTAAAAATGTTTTCCTTCATGGGGATCTAGAGGAGGAGGTATTTATGGAGATTCCTCCTAGTTTTGAAGATGAGAAGACACAAGGGAAGGTTTGTAGCCTAAAAAGGGCCTCGTATGGGCTGAAACAATCACCCAAAGCATGGTTTGAAAAGTTCAATCGGACCATGATTTCCTTTGGTTATCAACAGAGTAATGTGGATCATACTCTATTTATCAAGCATTTCCAAGATAAGATCACGCTTCTCGTTATCTATGCTAATAACATTGTGATAACTGGAAGTGACATAAAAGAGATGGTTAGGCTGAAGAAACCCCTTGCTCAAGAATTTGAAATTAAGAATCTAAGGAAGTTGCAATACATCTTGGGAGTTGAAGTCGCTAGACCAAGAAGAGAAATCTTTACCTACCAAAGGTAATATGTCCTAGACTTGTTAGAAGAAACCAATATGATGGGTTGTAAACCAGCTAAATCTCCTATCGACAATAACCACAAACTGCAAGCAAGAACAGGTACATCAGTAGACATGGGAAGATATCAAAGGTTAGTTGGAGACTTGCTATCTCTCTCATACCTGACCAAACGTAGCATATTTAGTTAGTCTGGCGAGTCAGTATATGCATGACCCACAAAAACCACACTTACAGGTTGTATTTGGCATCCTACGCTATATGAAGTTTGCACCAGGAAAAGGCCTTATGTTCACTAACAATGGTCATCTTAAGATAAAATCATTTTTAAAAAAAGATGATTAGGCCAAATCTCTAGATGATAGGAGGTCAACCACTGGTTATTACACGCTCATGGGAGGAAATCTAGTCACTTGGAGAAGCAAGAAATAGAATGTAGTTGCTAGCTCCAATACGGAAGCTGAATATAGAGTTATAGCTCAAGGTGTGTGCAAACTCTTGTGGGTAAGAAGCCGATGAATGAATTACAACTAACGAATGGAGAAAGTAGTTTGGTTAACTTTGGTTAACTCCTACCAAGAAGAAAATCATTTCTATCGTTCTTTAAACCTTAACCAAGCTTTGCAACCTCTCCGCCTTCATCAACTGGTTTATAGCAAAACACCGCTCCACCATGAAGATCCACACATCAAGGCCCTCCCCATTAGAAAGGGGCAACTCCAACTTTCAATGATGATTGACCAGTTTTGTTACCTTTTCTGTAAGCTAATTTTAATGCTAGGGTCACTCAAAATCTGGCACAGCTGGATTCTACTTGATTGGCTCCCAAAGATTGACTCTTCACGAGCACGTGGAAGCTTTCTTCCATCCTTTGAGCCAGTGAGGCGATGGTGTTAGCTAGATTTGCAACATCTTTCTTTAACCCAAGTAGCTACATAAGCTCATTTTCTACTTGTTCTAGTCTTGTTTCCATTCTGGTTTGGGGCATTACCGGTGGTAGGATTAAGGCTTTGATAACAAAATTTGTTACGATACGTGATGGATAGAATGAAATAGAAGTCGTCGAATGGTATTGATAGTAGAATATGAGGTGTTACATTGCCAATGGTAACATTTGAGAGGCTACGTCTCTCCTAGTCCCACCCAAATAGGGAAATTCCACACAAAGCTCATGACCCCATCATAAACTCCTACATTCTCTATGTAACTTGTACCTCCACTGTAACTACCTTGCCATGTCAACTTTCTAACCAACCATAACACACACTAGACAACAAAAAATAGAAACAATTGCTTAAATGAGTCTAAGCCCAATTCTTCATCCTGATTCAGCCTCCTAGAGCTACCTTCTTACTCCTACAAACATATTTAAATGAAGGCTTATCAATCATCTAGGTATGAACTTAGTCATAAGGAAGTTTATATGGACAACATATTTAACCACAGACACGACATTAGCATTATCTACATATGTTAGAAAGTGTAAATTAGTTTTTACTATTTTATTTAGGATTAATTTCTCGATGTAATGTTTTACTCAATATTTACTCCTCTCTAGCTATGATCCATAGTCCATTCATAACGTATCCTCACATTGTTACTTAACGTTTTGGAATAATGAATGTTATGATGAGATCTTTATCACTCTCCTAAGTTTTCCCCATTCACATCCTCATCCTTATCATTTTCCTACCTCTGCAGCTATGCTATCCTCTTTTAACTTCCTTTTTTCTTTCCCCATCTCCAAATACCAGCTTCCACCACATTAGTTTCTTCTCTAGTCTCTTCATATGCTATCACATTCGTCCTTTGTTTCCCTCTTCTTTCTAACTATGTCTCCCTCAATTCTATAATTATCCCCATATTATTTCCCTATCCTCTTAAATCAGTATAAGTAGCAAATTGAGATGAAATGTAAAAGAAGTTCGTGACCAATCTACTCATATTCCTAACATCATCCCCAAAACTTTGTTTACTAGACATGTGAAAGAACATATAGATACATAGCTTAACTAATAAAAACTTCTCCTTCCCACAAGAGAGAAATAGATATTGATTTGGTAAAGGGATCTTTAATTCCAATCAAATGAATAAATGCCATCTAGTATAACAATTATGCAAGTTGAAATTACAATACTTGTAATGGGCCATAAGTTCAAGAATTTCATATTTAAAGATTCAATGGCATGTAAACAAAAACTAAATTGAAGACATCAAATAATCAAAATAAAGAAGTCAAATATTTTAGGCAAGGGAGAGAGGAAAAAGTGACTAAGAAACTTTTTATGGATCTAAATATGATAAGTATAATGCAAATAATATGGATTGAGAGCAACCTGGTATTTGGGTTGTCCAATAAAAGTGCTAATTTCCTTTTATCAGGTTTGATTGTCTTCGCATGTCCTCCATATAAATAACGCCTGTGACCCATCAAAAAGTGGGGAAAATTTCCACCTTGAGTAGTGACAAAAACTTCACTATGCAGGCAAACTGTATAATCAAGAGCAGCCAACCTAGAGGAGTGTCCCTACATCACATACTTAGATGTTACAAAAGTTAATTAGTAACTAGTATCATTATTCAATTTTCCAGTATCACACGAGTCTGAATTTCTGCAAGATTAAGAATCGAAGGGGATTTTATGGCCAAATGATACCTTAAATGGAGCAAGTTCATCAATAGTAGCTAGTGTATCCTTGGTTTCCAAGAGGGGGAACATTTGTTTAAGAGGAGCCATATACTTATCTGCTTTGTAAATATTACCTGCTGCAACATACACAGAGGTGGCATTATCAAAACCCATGCCCCTAAGCATCAGTCCCACCTGCAAAACAAAAAGCCCTACACCTATGTTAAAGCTACTAAATTGGAATCAAGACAATTTCTTTTAATATTGAAATTAAAACTAAACTTGTTTCCAACAAGAAAGAAAGTGTCTTCTGAAGTGGAGGAATTTATGTTTTAATGTGGAAGTTGTAAATAATTCCCAGTTTTTAGTGCATGCTCTTCTTTATTTTAATGGGATAAGTTGTCTAATATAGAAAAATATATAATTATGATTATTGTTAGAAAATTTATAAGTAGCTAGAATTGCACTTTCAAAAATAATTAGACAATAAGTGGAAAGTTATATTTTGATTGCAATTTTTTTGTATTAATGGGAATTTTGAGATGTTGGGCGTCCTTATTCCAAAATATACGGTCTCCTTTCACAATGTGAGGCTTTTTTCTCATTTATGAATAAATGTTGGCAAATCAAGATCACAGAGTATTTGTAAGTTGTCAAATAACACAAAAAGTAATCTATAAGTCCACTCCAACGTTGTCTACTTTAGGAGTTAGCCCGAAGTTATGCACATGGACATAGTTGACTGGGTGAAACCCATTGTAACAACCACTGTGACAATTAAGAGTCATTGTACAGAGTTATTAACTAGCTTTTGATAACAGAATCATCTCTATTGACTTCTCTCTCTATAACTTCACTCTTATTCTTGTTCTTATTAAGTAAATGCAGTTACTTGATAGTGTGGTTTGAATGCATGAATCCTTGATTCCATGTTCGTAGTGGAAATAGTTATACCATTCAGTATTGGTGCAATTCAATTCTTGAAAAGTGGGTTGCCTAAACATTCTATCTGTAACACTTCTGCCTTAGTTATTTATCCCTAATATTTTCTCACTTAGCTTAAACATTTTTTTCAATTGCTTGTTTAATTTATTTATTTATTTGTATTTTTTCCTGTTTGTTTATTTATTTAATTATTTGATCTTTCATTTCTTTTTTTGAGAAATTAAATGAATTCATTGAAAAGTCATGAAAGGCATCCAAAGGAGACCTTAAAAGGTTGTACCAAACAAGTTTAGTAAGATTGCATTAATCTTTCAAACTATTATCCACAAGGACTACTAGAAATCAAAACCTAAGATACTAAAGATTCCATCTTCCTCTAAGATAATGGCTCATATTTTCAACAGCTTGGTAAGCAACCATGATTTCTCTTAAGAAAATGCATAGGTCATTAAAAGAAGTTCTAACATAGAAATATATACAGAATACCGCCTAATTACACCTAAGGCATGATTATTAATTTTGCAATTGTTGAACAATCTTTGATTCCTTTCCATCCATTATTTGATTTTTTATTTTTGTTCTATACCTTTTTTATCTTTACTATAATATTTTATTACTTTTTATTTTTACATTTTTATTTTTATTAATATTATCCTTTCTATTTATTTTATATTTTTATTATTCTTTATTCTTTATTCTTTATTTTTATTTCTTTGTCTTTTCATTCGATTATGAATCTTTTATTCTTATTCTTATTTTATTGTTAATTTTTATGCAATTATTTATTTATATTTTTGGATTTTGTTATCAACAAACAATTGTCAAAAACTTTTCTTTTTCTTTTTTCTTGGCTCTTTTCTTATGGGTTTATCAACATAAGCATATCTAGATTTCATTTCATTGCAAACAACTTCCTTGATTATAGACTCTATGACCCTCAAGGCTAACCTCTCGACTATAGCAAACATTGAAAGGACGAGCTATGAGTAAGGTTGCATAATTCTGGACCTCCCCAGAACTTGCGTCTTAGCAAGACTTCTACTGGGATGTTAATGTTGTTAAAAGTGGGTAGAGTTGAATCAATAATGGCAAAAGGAGCTAGATCAAATGTGATGTATTTGGAGGAAAACATGAAAAAACAATTTTGAGAAATTAATATGAAGTCCAAAAGAACCATTGAAGACTTTAATGGGTGGGTGCCCCAGTAGTCTACCCAGCAAAATATGCTTACAGAAGATGAAGTTAAGAAAGCCACATAATTCATTTTAAGGGTGGTTTTTCAGTTCCAACATGTTTTAGCAAAGTGGAGTCTACACAATTTGATGGAGGATAATTGACAGGATGTTTTTATCACTAAGAACAATATTTTCTCCTTGGACAAATCTAAGAAGAATAATTGAAAGGGGAGCTAAAGGCATACATTTTTGGTGTGATGAGAAGTTAAATCACAAATCTAAGAAGAAACAATTCCACATGTACGCAATAGAAGATGAGATAGAATAGGTTGAAAATGATGAGATTTTGGAGAATGTTCATTAGCAACCCAACTATTTCATTTCAAGTTATGGTAGGAGTGACCTTAGCTAATTACCAACGAATGAAACTAATGGGAATTGGCATCGTGTTGGGTGTTCAAAATGGTTATTTGCAATTATAGGAAGGGAATAGTGACAGGGTTGATGAGATTTAGGAGATAGTGCAAGACATGATCAAGTAAGGGATCATAGGCATAGTTCGAGTTCATTTTCATCTGTTGTGGTGCTTGTGAGGAGGAAAGGCAATTTGTTGGTTACTATTTGTAATTAAGGGTAGAATTGTATTTTCCAATATAGGCTAACTGATTTTAGGTTAGATTGTTAAGGTTAGTATTAATTTTTTATAGAAAAGTTTGGGCATGGGTTATCAGTTGTGACAAAATGAAGGAAAAATTAGAGGCAAGACTAGAAAACTTGCTTTGATACCATGATATGAATTAAGAAGAGGGAAGAGGGATTGTGTGAGTTTGTTGAAATCAGCAGCTCCCACCCCCTCTATATACTAGATCATCTTATTCATATAAGGTAAGTTACAACTATAATCCCTAAAAATACTCGATCAAATCACAATCATAATCCTCAAAAATCTTCTTAATCAAATCATAATCTCCAATAAGTGCATAAAAATATTTGGAGTCCAAGTTGAGATTTCAATATTTCATAATTTTTGTTGATGATTTCTTTCAAATAACTTACTTATATCTAATGAAAGATCATTTAGAGTTATTCTCTATTTTTTGTTCTTTCTATGCTAAAATTCAAAATCATTTAAATACCCAAATCAAGATTCTTCATTGTGATAATTCTAGAGAATATTTCTCTAATTCATTATCCAACTACTTGCAGCAATAAGGTATTCAGCATCAACCTTCCTGCCTATACACTTCTCAACATAACAAGGTAGCTGAAAGCAAAATCTAACACATTTTTTAGGGAGAAGATGTACACACTGCATGTTTTCTTATCAATTGAATGTCATATTATGTGTGGCGAGTAAAATTCCTTTCTCTACCCTCTTTCTTTGTCAAGATCCTTTTTCTATTAATCCTTGAGTATTCAATTGTGTCTATTTTGTTCATTAGCTTCAACCTAGTACAAATAAATTAGCCCAAAGGCTATAAAGTGCATTTTCCTAGTGGACTCTCATCTACAAAAATGATACAAAAGTTTAAACCCTTCTTTGAATCGGTTTTTTTTTTTTTTTGCTTATGTTACATTCTTTGAAGACACATACTTTTCTGAGGCTCAACATATCTTTACTAACATTGATGAGTGTCTAGTAATTCCCTTTATTCCTTCCCAAACTAATACCAATCATATTACTCCAGATCCTAATTCTATCACTTATGAACTTGCTCCTAACACTAATCCTATTCCTTTCAAATGTCTATCTCATCCTGATTTGTACGTTTATACTTGATGCACTCATCATAAAGTACAACCAGAAGATTCAAGCTCATCACCACCATCTTCTTCGTCTTCAAATCCATCATATGATGATCTTGATTGCCCAATTACTCTTCATAAAGGAAGGTCTTGTACATCTCACCCTATCTTAAACTACCCCCTATGACTCATTATCACCATCATATTCTGCTTTTGTGTCCACTTTATCTTCTATACCAGTATCCTAGACGGGGACATGCCATGGAAGAAGAGATGTTAGTTTTGTAGACTAATAATACATGGGACTTAGTTATATTTTTACATGATCAGTTAGTGGTGGTTTGTCAAAAAGTGTTCAATGTTAAAGACAATCATACGACATCGTTAATTGTTTAAAGCTTGATTGGTAGCGAAAAGATAAACATAGGTGTATGGTGTCGACTATACTGAGATCTTCCCTCCGATGGTCAAATTGACATTTGTTTCTATTTTCATTATGTTAGCAACCACATAATTGGCCTCTTCATCAACTCCACGTCAAAAATGCTTTCCTTTACAGTAATCTTGAGGAGTATTTTTATGGAGTATCCACCATGGTTCATTGTTTAAGGGGAGACTAGCTAGTGTGCTTCCTTAACAAGTCTCTATATAATCTAAAACAGTCACCAAAACTTGATAATGGTTATGGAGTTTAGTCTCCATTGATGTGGTGTGATGGATCATTCTGTGTTTTAATGTTGACAAAATTAGGAATCTAGCCTTTAAAGTCTTTCTTGTAAACCAAGTTTCAAACAAGGGACCTTGGTTCACTAAAATATTTTTTGGGTATCGAGGGAGTAAGGTTGAAAACGGGGATTTGCCTATCTCAAAGAAAGTATATCCTTGACCTTCTAAAGGAAACAGAACTATTGGGAACTAAGCTAGTTGATAGTGCCTTGGAGTCAAACATTAAACTTGATGATGAGAAAGGAGAGTATTTGGAAGATCCAAATAGGTATGGAAGATTTGTTGGTAAATTGGATTATTTGACTATTACTCGTCCAAATAACTTTTTTTTCGAAAATTAATAGATTTCATTATAAGAAAATATATACAATCTAGAGGACAAAACTAGTATAATCCATAGAATCTAGATTACAGAGAATTATGGTTCCTAGTAATCGTCTAAATCTTGAGATCTGTGGGAAAATTAGTTCCTAATCTATAGGGATTTTATTCTGCTATTGTATAGGGATTTTATATTGTATAGGATTTTATTTCCTTCTGCATATACTAGGATTACCTTGTATAAATAGAGATGTAGTAGTCTTGCAATTCAATTCAATACAATAGAATTATTGAGTTCTTTTATTCTACATGGTATCAGAGATTGGGTCTCTAAAAAAAAACCCTACTTTTTCTGTTTGAGTAGGAAACCCTAGGATAGGCTACCTCACACAAACCACCATCTTAGAGTGGTTTCTTACTGTCACCGCCGGCGTCAATGGGAGCACCACTAGGAGTCGACCGTTCGCCCAAAGTCCAGTCACCGGAAAGTGAGCGCATGTCCCTCACGCGTCTCCCATAGCTGTCTGCCGTCAGTCCATGCGCCGGCGCATGAGCTTCACCCCACCGGAGTTTTGTCTTCCGCCTCTTTTTCTCTACTCTCGCCACTTTGTTTCTGGTCCTAATTTGCTGGAAAGTCTTCTATCTAACAAGAGTTATTGGTTTGTTAGGATCGGATTTGTGGTATTTTTTCTGTGACTGCAGCACTCTTTTTTACCTCTTATATTTCTGCCATAAGTGGAGTTTGTGGGTCTGATCTCTTCCATTGATTTGAATTTGCCCTAGTTGCTTAAACTATGTCAGAAACCCCTATTAAAACTGAAGTGACTGTAGTTGATAGTACCAATCACACTGTAACCAGTGATTTGCCACAGATCCAAGCAGCCTATAGATTGAATGGTAAAAATTATTTAAAGTGGTCTCAGTTGGTTCGTAC
>JANVCQ010000001.1:8682161-8701757 GCA_025531925.1 Erythroxylum plowmanianum
TTCAAATTGCTAATGGAGAACCTGATCTTATCCCTTGTAAGCAACCCTCCATTGATTCCCATCCATAAGATGAATGAGTGAGCTAGATTAAGATCACTATCTCATACTAATGTTGCCCATTCCTGCCTTGTGCTCTGTGTAGCCAGTAACAGTGTTTTACAGGCTTTTGAGTTGAACTTCCTTGAGTTATTTGCTAGCCACTGAATTTCATCCTGCCCTCCTTCCTGACATCAAGGCAACTCTTCCATGATGAGACAGGCACTCCTACTATTGCAGAATGGTCATATCCACTGATTATTCCGAATAAGCATACTTACTTTGGTAGTTGGATTCACCATCAATTTCAAGCCTTGTACCTCCTCCACCTTATATAAAGCACCTTTATAGTGCCAATTATCAATCCAAAAAGACATGCTTTCTCCATTCCCAATCCTATGGAACACCTGACTCTGCATCCATTGCCTGGTTTCGAGAATTTCTTTAAGAGTGCTTGACATATTCTGCCTTGACTGTAGTATCCAAATACTTTTGTGCTTAATAAATACATTGTGTATCCATTTCACCCATAAATCCTCCTTTTTGTTACAAATGGAGTAAGTCAAATTATGAAGTCTCCACGAACTAGCCATTGGGATGCAAATATTAGGATTTTGAGATATTTGAAAGGTTCGCCAAGGCAAGGTCTTCTATATAAAACCATGGCCATACCAAAAATTTTGAGAATATATAGATGCAGATTGGGCAAGTTTTTATGACCGCTAGTCTACTTCAGGCTACTTTGTATCTATGGGTGGAAACACGGTGTCATGGAAAAGCAAGAAGCAATCAATTATTACACATTCCAATGCTGAGTCTAAGTACAGGGCCATTGCATATACTACATTTGAGTTGATTTGGCTAAGGCATTCCTTGGAGAACTCAATTCTACGAACACATCTCCATTGAAGATGATGTGTGACAATTAAGCAGCCATTCATATTGCTTCTAATCCAATCTTCCATTAGAGAACCAAACATATTGACGAGGATTATCACTTTGTTTGTGAAATGCTTTAAGAAGGATTGATCAAGACTCTATATGTCAAGTAAGAAGACCAACTTATTGGTTTATTCATTAAGGCTTTGGGGGGTCTCATGTGAAATCTATATGTAACAAGCTTAGAGCTTATGATATGTATGCTCCGACTTAAGGGGGAGTATTAGGAAAAGTTAGATCTATATGATTTCCTGTTTATTCCTAAGATCAACTTTCCATGTTTAATTAATTCTTACTATTAGATAAAGGCTACAAGGATCTTGAGACTGTATCAAGCCCCAAATTAACATTCTTGGATACTATCTTTAACTAGGATGTTGAAAATGGAGTCATTGATACACTATCAAAGGTGAAAAGTACATAATTATTTGCTAGCAGTTTCCAATATTTATAACAAATAATACGAATCTATTATAGGAGATTAAGGAGAGTTAGAAGGATCTTTCAACACAGAATCTTTTGAGGAAAATACTAGGAGGGCAAGCTCAACGGTCAGCATATAGTTGATCAAATGAGCTATTAACTTGGAAAGGTCAATTAGTGGAAGGATTGATCCAACTTTGAGGTTAAAAATCATTGCACAATTCCATGACTATCTAGTGGGGGGGCATTCTAGATTCTTGAGAATATATAAGAGGTTGCAATCTTATTTTTTGTTTGGAAGAACATACAAAGGGATATTAAATATCAGGAGGTGTGTGGTCTAGCAAAGAACCAAATATGAAACTTTAACATGTGTTGGCTTATTGTAGCCTCTTACTAGTCCTCACTGATTTGGACTAAAATCAACATGATTTCATTTAAGGACTACCCATATATTAAGGAAATTAAGTGATAACAATAGTGATAAGGTGCATAAGCTTCATAGTATACCTCAAACTATTCCCAGTTATAGAAATCCAATATTTACCAATGCTTTCTAGCAAGATTCTTAAGAATTCAAGGAGTTGCTTTGTAAATCTCAACCACTTATCACCCGAAAACCAATGGATGAATAAAGGTATCGAATAAGACACTAGAAACTTATCTTCATTGCATGGTTAGTGACTATCCTCACAAGTGGCTACAACCGCTTCAACTAGCTAAATGGTGGTACAACATAAGCTTTCATTCAACATTCAAACTTCTCCTTTTGAGGTAATGCATGGTACCCTCCTACATTGTCCATTCTCAATTTTGCTAGTGATTCCAAGTTATGAGAGTGACATCTTTTCAATTGATTTAGATTCACATGAATAATCCTAATGATATAATGAAACAATTGATCTAGATTCTCTATTATTCCTTTTTTCAATAAATCCTAATTATGTTGTTTCGTGAATGAATTCCCAATGCCATTCAGAAGTTAAGCCACCAATGGAAAACAAATGTAGGAAAATTTTGGCTATTAGCTATTTTAGCACCATTCTTGCTTATACACTTCAAAAGCAACAAAAAGATAAATCAACATGCTACACTTTCATAATCAATGGTAAGGCAATAAATCTTCCACAACTTCCAACCTCCAACACTTTTTTTTAATGTCATTGGTCCTGAGTTATAATTTGAATTAAGATATTTTTAGTCCTATTATGCTTGATTTCTTAATCATGAACCTCTAGTAAGAAATTTTTAAGTGAATCCTTTAAGGTTAGTAATTTTCTCAATTAAATATCTTCAGTTTAAGTTCAAAAGGATGTATGTGGCACACAGGTCATAAGGAAAATGACGTGGACATGTAGACATCACATAACACAAAATCCAAAATTTTGCTCGTACTTACATGTTTAAATTAAGGTAGACTATGATACATGGTACAACACTAACGTGAGGCCAAAATGCAAGTCCTATATAGATGAATTTCAACTTTGGAAATTTTGATTAAGAAAATTTGATAGTAGGATTGAAAACAAAAGGACAAAGATAACTTTAAAATCTTTTTCATCTGCACCTTCCAAGTCCACTTTTCCTTGACTTTAATAATACAAATGTTTGATTCTAGCTTTAAAAAGGAATATTAATAACAAACCTAAAAGCTAACTATTAGAATTTTTAATATGGGTAGAGTGTAGAGCTCATTAATAAGAATTGAGCTTGGGTCAATCATTGTCAAAATGACTAGAACTAATCATTTGGTTAGTTTGTCATTACCACTTATAAACTCTTAACATTTTCATGTTTAGTCAATATGGGATACTCTAACACTCCCCCTCAAGTGCAACTAGGACTGGACATCCAGTTGTCACTTGAAATAAACACAGCGGTAACCGGACTGAGCAGCTGGGACTGGACATCTAGACGAACAACTGGCAAATTAAGAATCTGGACCAAACCTGCTCTGATACCATATTAGAATTTTTAATATGAGTAGAGTGTAGAACTCATTAACGAAAATTAAGCTTGAGTCAACCATTGCCAAAATAACTAGAACTAGTCATTTGGTTAGTTGGCCATTACAATTTATAAACTCTTTTAACATTTTCATGTTTAATCCATATAGGATACTCTAACACTAACCTTCTCATGGTTTTCATCACTTTAAAGGATTCACTCTCCTATTAATGTACCTTCCTTTGGATAACATCACATGAACAAGTTAGAGAATCTAATCAATGAAAGAAATGAGAAACTCTTCTTTTTTGTTTCTATGTTGTTCTACACCTTTATATCTATAACCTAACTAAGATTGAATCAGTCAATAAGCTAACAAACTTTCAAAAGAGAAGAAGAACTGGCCTTCAACTTTATCCTTGAATGTTGTTTTCTCCATATTTGAAATTCATATACAAATAGGACTTACTTTTGAGCCTCACATAAGTGTTATGCCACTCACTTAAGTGTTATGCCATATGGAATAGTGGACCCCAATTTAACCATGTATGCATTATCATAATTTTGGATCTTGTCTTATTTGACATCCACATGTCCATGTCATTTTTCTTATGAGATGGCATGCTACATGTGCCACTCCATTAGTAGAGTAAGAAATGTACTTGACTGGCATAATTACAAACAATGAAGTATTAAATAAAAAGAATTAGTAGAGGTACTTAATTAGGAATTAATTAGGAAGCTCAATATAGTTGGAGTACAAAAATATATTAATCTCTTATCATTTCTAAATAGCTAAGAAAAAAAATATGCATGAAATTTTAACTGAAAATTCAACAATGTATCACAAATACTCTTAATTAAGTTCAAGTTATGTATCAAAAATGAGAATCAAGTATTAATTTGATCTTACAACAAAACCTATATCATTGCAGAAAATGATAAAAGAAAATCATTTTCATGATAAAAAAAGGACAAATAGAGTTGTGGGATACCTCCAAAGGAGTTAAAGGACATTTTCCATCCATCCGATTTGCTCCTGGTCGTATTACTCTGCCTTTTCTCCTAAATTTTCCTCTCCAACTACTTTCTCGTGCAATATCCATCTCACGTTTCTCGTCTTCCCCACCATCATACTCACAGCAAGAAAATGCAACCATATCCTTGCACATAATAAAATTGGCATCTCAAACTGGATACAATGTGATCAATAAAGCAATATCATAATAATGTATGCTAGAATGCAAGAAAATGGGATGAAACCATTTCAAATCGAAGATGCACTGAAACATATTTCCCCCCAATATGCGAGCTATTCTTAACCATTCGGTCAACCATTTTCTCTGCAAGGATTCTTATAGGTTCTGAAAATCTCAATGCTTCAAAATTGGCTAAGCATCTGAGCCTTTGAATACTTGGCGGCACTGCATAAGCAAGTCTATTGGAGAAGGGTGCAATCCGCACTGCCCTGAATGGTTAAATGACAATTTAACAAACAGCTACATTGACCATAAATATAATGTTGAATAGGTCCAAAGAACAAAAACTCAACCATAAAAGTAAAAACATTTTTTCCTTTTCCAAATATCCATGCATGTATAAGTTCAAGGACCAACCAAAATTTGATTTCACAACAACACTTTTACTAACAATATTATGTAATTATTTCATTGAATAGAGTTTCCAATCCTAAGTGTTATGATTATAAAACATTTTCTTACTAATAAGTTTAATTCATGTAAAAGATTAGAATGTAGAATGATGGTCAAAAAATTACCAAGAGATCATTAACAAAATCAATTGAACACTTGAACAAAGATTGTATTACATCAAGAAACCAAGTAAAGATCAAAATCAACATCATGAAATTCGTAAAATTTTATGGAAATTTGAGGACCAAAATAGACAAGTCTTTAGTATATCCTCATACTCTTGTATTAGCTTTAATCTTAACAAAATTTAGAGCATAACCTTAAATTTGTTTTAGTTTATAAAAGTGACCTAAAAATGTCTTCACTAAACGTTTCGAGGTCAAAAATATTTTTTAAATACAAGCATTAGCACAATTTGTTCATTAAGAACATCCTTTATCTCTTCTTTAAGATGAGAAATAGATAGAATTCTCATAACTAAAATAGGAGATTGTGTATCATCACATTTGTAAAAATAAGTAAATATTAATTCAAAATATTCTCCCTTAATTGATAGGGGAGATAGACAGTTATTAGAGATAATTATTATTTCAGTAACTATAAATAGGGGTGAACCGTGTACATTTAAAAAGGGGAAGAACCCCTGTTGCATAGTGTGGATGAATGCAGTTAGGGGAGATAGACAGTTAGTAGAGATAATTATTATTTCAGTAACTATAAATAGGGGTGAACCGTGTTCATTTAAAAAGGGGAATAACCCCTGTTGCATAGTGTGGATGAATGCAGTTAGGGGAGATAGACAGTTATTAGAGATAATTATTATTTCAGTAACTATAAATAGGGGTGAACCGTGTACATTTAAAAAGGGGAATAACCCCTGTTGCATAGTGTGGACGAATGCAGTCTCTCTACCAAAATTCTTTGTAGTTTCCTGACATGGTATCAAAGACACAAGGAGATCAATTCAACTACAAGTTTCATCCTCTTCTAATCTGACCTTCATTTTTAGATCAATAACTGCCATTTTTCATCTAGCTTTGATTGCTGGAAATTCTACCTACAATTCCAGTAATTCTCTTTGTATCACGATTTATTCTCCTCCTCTCCATATTATCATATCAATTGTCCTTAATCCCAAAAGATGTCAGAAATTGAGGGAACAATTGTGCAGTAGGGAATGATAAACTCCCTAGGGCAACCTCCTCTGGGGGATTTGCCTACCATCCAACTAGCCTTCAAACTGGATGGCAAAAGCTATTTGAAATGGTCTCAGTTTATTTGAACCACCTTGAAAGGAAAGACGGGGTTGAGCCATCTAAATGGAACTAGTCCTAAGGAAGGGGACCCATGGTTTGAAGCTTGGGATGAGGAGGACTCATACCATGGATGTGGAATTCCATGATTCCTGAAATTAGTGATATGTGCATGTTCTTGTCAACTGCACACACTTCATCAGACATATTCAAAGGCCAAAGATGCAATCAAATATATGAGGTGAAAGTGAGAACAATGACAACAAAACAAGGGAGAAAGTCAATGACAGAATATGCCAACCAGTTGAAAACGTTATGGGAGGAACTGGATCATTATAAGATGCTACAAACAAGATGCTCTAAAGATACTGCTCTACTGAAGAATTTTGTGGAACAAGACAGAGTATATGATTTTCTTGTGAGATTGAACCCTGAATATGACCAGGTCAGGGTCCAAATATTAAGGCAGCAGGAGGTTCCATCTTTAAATGAGGTGGTAGCACTTATTTGAAGATAAGAAAGTAGGAGGATGGTTATGTGATAACCAAACACTCGAAAGTAGCACAATGGTGGCTACCAAACAGGGCAGAATTGAAGGAGGAAGATCTAGACAGCAAAAACTTGATGAATTGTGGTGCACATTCCGCAAAAAACCTAGGCACACAAGGGATAAATGTTGGAAGTTACAAGGCAAGCCTCTAAGCCAAGATTGGGGACAGAAAGGAGTCTTAAATAAATCAACAGTGGAATCAGAGATGGGGACAACATAGAAAGGTGCACAGGCGCATGCGCATGCAGCTGCTGCAGCAGAGCAAGAGCAGCCAACTCTAGACACAGGGAAGTTGAACCAGGGAGAAATTAACATACTGACTCTTGAACTAGACAAACCAGGGGACTTATCTGCTCCTTCAGGTAGTAACTCTCGTGCATTTTCTGGTCAGTCACTCGCTCTGGTCAGTGTAAGTGGCTTAGTCCACTCCCCTTCCCAAGGTTCCTGGATAATTGATTCAAGAGCTACAGACCATATGACCAATACCTCAAGCCTTTTCACAACCTATAAACCCTACTCTAGTAACAAAAAAATATCTACTGCAGCTGGATCCTTAATAACTATTGCTGGTGTTGGTGACATTAACCTAACCCCTAGTCTGATTCTTAAAAATGTCTTTCATATCCCTAAACTGTCTACCAACCTTGTTTCTGTCAAAAAAACTAATTTATGATACAAATTGCCATGTATTCTTTCATCAAGATTTCTGTTTATTTTAGGAAAGGGATTCGAGGAGGAGGATTGGACATGATAGGGCAAAGGATGGCCTCTATTACCTTGAGACATCGACCAAACAAGAAAAATCAGACATCATTTGTCCATCCAACCTACTATTCGAAACACATCTCGCATATTCAGAAAAAAAAAAAAAAAAAAAAAAATTGGCTCTACCATCGCCGCCTAGGACATCCCTCCTTCTTTGTTATAAAAAATATGTTTCCTTCCTTGTTTTCAAGCAATAGGGTAGAAGATTTTCAATGTGAAGTGTGTGAGCCTGCTAAACACAAGCGTGTGCCCTTTCCATCTATCAACAAAAGTATATTATTGATTTACTGACAAAGACAGGTTTGACTGAATGTAAACTTGTTGGGACACCCTTGGACCCAAATACTAAGCTGGGAGAGGCAGAAGATGAGGCACCAGTGGACACTAGGATGTACCAGCGACTAGTAGGCCGACTAATATACTTGTCTCAAACAAGGGTAGACATAGCCTTTACTGTAAGTTTAATTAGTCAATCCATGCACAAACCTAAAGAGTGCCACCTTCAGGCAGTCCATCGTGTTCTCAGATATTTAAAGGGAATATCAGGAAGAAGAGTGCTATTCAGCCGAGGAAATAGCATATATTTGGAAGCTTATACAGATGCAAATTATGCAGGTTCAATAGTGGACAGAAGATCAACGTCTAGATGCTGCACCTTTTTGGGAGGAAATCTCATAACATGGAGAAGTAAAACATAGGGGGTTGTAGCCAGACCAAGTGTAGAAGCTAAGTTCAGGGCAATGGCACAAGGAATATGTGAGTTATTGTGGCTGAAAATTCTACTTGATGATCTGAAGGTTAGATGGGAGAAACCTATGAAGCTATATTGTGATAATAAATCAGCTATAAGTATAGCTCACAACCCAATCCAACATGAGAGGACAAAGCATATTGAAGTTGATAAACATTTTATCAAGGAGAAGCTAGAGAGTGGCCTAATTAGCACATCCTTGGTATCCAGTCAACAGCAAATTGCAGACATTTTTACCAAAGGGCTTAGTGGAAATCAGTTTGAAAACATTATTAGCAAGCTGGGCGTTGATAATATCTACCTACCAGCTTGAGGGGGAGTGTTAAAATAATTAAATATTAATTCAGAATATTCTCCCTTAATTGATAGGGGAGATAGATAGTTATTAGAGATAGTTATTATTTCAGTAACTGTAAATAGGGGTAGCAGTTATTAGAGACAATTACCAAAGCAGTTATTTCTACTTTTATTAGAGGCAGTTACCAAAGCAGTTATTTTTGTTTTGGTGAATCGTGTACATTTAAAAAGGGGAATAACCCCTATTATATAGTGTGAATGAATGCAGTCTCTCTACCAAAAATTCTTTGAAGTTTCCTAACAACATTAGAGATAGGACTAATTTTCATGCCACACTGATCTTCTTATCTTATAATGTCCAACATCCTATGAATGAAGTTTCTTATATTTTCCTTTTGCAAAACACTCTAAACAAATCCTTACCATCATCATATCCCCTTCATTAAATCCCACCAATTGACAATATTGACCAACATGTTCTTGAAGTTGAAAGCAATTACTTACTATCATTGTTGAATTTTGACCTTGCAAGTGAACCCGCGACTTCACTTATTCATATGTTATGTTGATTTTGCATTTTCATTCAAAGCAACTTCTCCTTCATCACCCACTAAAACATAATCATCATCAATCTAATTTGTTGTTTTTTCAAAACCAACCATATCATCAAGTTTGGAGCCAATAAGCTTTAAAACCTGTAGAATTTCCAAGTTAAACCTTTTCAACTCCCTATTTTGGTATTTTACCTTGTTGCTCTATTCTTTCAGCCTAATGTCTTGTTGTTTAAACCTGATGTTCTTGTATTTTGATTTGTTTTTTAGGTGTTTTAGCGTCTAGTTTAAGTGTTTCAACTTGTTTTCCAGTCTTTTCAACTTTAAGATTTACCAAAGAATCGACTTCCTTGTGCTTTTCTTCATCTTTAACGCTCTTATCATCTCCCATTGTTGAGCTCTCCATGTTATGATCATCTTGAATTGTCAAACTCTCCATTTCATCAGGTATCTGAGCACCTTCTACATGTAGGCTTGAAGATTTTACTTAATCAGTGAGTTTCATCATCCAGAACACACACTTTCTCTGACATAATGCCTAAAAATCTACATCCCTCTTAAAGTGTTTAGGTGTACTACATTTGTTCATATTCATGACAACAATCAGGGAAGCTTGATCATAAAGCACAAAAATGTGTTTTTGATGGTTATCCTCCCACTCAAAAGGTACAAGTGCTTTGATCCAATAACCAAAAGGTTTTTTTTATTTCCATGGATGTCTAATTTTTTTAAGATAAACCTTTTTCTCTCACCTCGTCTTCAAGGGGAGACATGTAGTGAAGATAAGATTTTTAAAATTGTAAGGAAAATGTGACTATGGTCAACACTAACAATGATGTAGAAATTTTCTATAATCCAAATTCAAACACTGATGGTGTCTCAAATAATAATTTTGTCTCGATCTTAATCATTTTGGCTGTATATACAAAGAAGGCAATAAATTATTTTGACACTCCACAACATCATAAATGCAATCAGAGCTAATTAGTTAGTTGTTCAAAAAAATCTAGGAAATTTTGCAACAATTAATTAGTTAACATTTAACTTATTCCATTCCAGAATTGATCTTCGAAACAAATCAACTGTCCAGAACATTGTAGTTAAGTTCATATAATATTTGCAAGTTGGTTTTCTTAGTGTATGACGATCCATAAAGAAATAAATACAGTGAAAAAAATATATGTTTTTTAATCCAAGAGCTTGTCATATGCATACCTCTTATGAATCAGCTTTGGAAGAACCTTCTGAAGATAGTAGGTTGGGCTTGACCAAGCTTTTACTCTCAGATTAACAATGCTACTTATATTATTGTCAAACTGCCCAAGTACATCTTTTGGGAGCTCTCTAACTACATTTACATTGTTCCCCAACACATCTATGAAGAAATCCTCGTCAAATATATCACCAAATTTGCTACAACAAAACAAAGAAAAAAATGGGTAAAAAGGTAAACATGGTTTCCAAATATAATGCACCATAAAATAGCATTTATCCTCATTGATTTGCTTGGGAAAAAGATTAAAAGAAAGTTTATGGGAAGCAAATGAATTTTATATGCAAAATAAAACTTGATCATTAAGGAATAAGTAAACGATATCCCTAGTTGAGCCAAAAAAGGAAGGCATAATATGTTTATATGCCAAGTATTTTCATAATTACATGAGGATACTTTCGGGTTATCCAAAACTACCATCCCTTTACCACTTTGTGACACAAGCTGATAGAACATAAAACATGCATTGTTCTCAAGATTTTTGTTGCTTCTAACACAATAATTTATAGTCAATATACAATCAAGCCAAAACAACCAGGTGCTTTTAGATCAAGTCAAATATATCTGAACATAAAGAGTAAACGAACTTAACCCATGATAATTCCATAAATTTAAGTGATAATTGAAACCAATGACTTTCAACAATAGAACTATTGTAGAGAAACAAGAAAATAGCAATAGTCACAATAATCACCTGGAATCTCGCCAAACACTATTTAGATGAAAAATTGGAATGACAAGAGTAGCATTCAATAATCCTGCCACAGCAACTGCATCACATATCTAAACCATGAAACATATCATCAACTTCTTACATAAAAATGGACAATAGGAACAGGCAATATCTTAATCTTATAACAATTGAAGCACATTTGAGCTTCATGTCATTGTTTCTCTTTTTGTATTACAATTCTCTAAACATATATAAAGGGAAAGAACGATAAGATATTGAGTCATCAACCCATCAATTGCATTGAATTAAGACACTAGGTTTTGTTAAATGTGTCCATTTATGCATATATTCTCCAATTCCAATTGTCAAAAGAAGCCTATACTAATTATTAAGTCCTATCTTTGAGTTAGGACTTAGGAGAATCACTTATGAATGTTTGACATCTTTTGTTGATGATAGTAGTGTATTCTTCACGAAATTCTCATTGATTACTAGTCACTTTATATCATTAGGTCAACTTACTTCATAAAAAACGAAATTTATTGAACACATGCTAATGATGTCCTTTTGTATGGTATGACCTTGTTTTCAAAGCAATAAAGATATATAAAGGCATAGATTGAACGATTTGTCTAATATTGACTTGGTTACTATTGTAGCAACTAAACAACAAAGGTAGGAGGAATAGTAACTTCCCCAATCTTTTGTTAAATAAATAGTAACTTCCCCAATCTTTTGTTAAATAAATTATTGTTATTCCTTAATAGACTAACTTATTATAAATCAAAATAGAAATATTTTCTTTTCCTACTAATGAAAATTAAATTATTTTTTATTTTGCATCAAAAGGTATAATGAAACCAAAACCCATTTCAATAATGAACTAAACATGAATAAAAATGATAATGTTCCCAAAAAGCAATGAAACAAAGTAAAAAGAAAATAGAATAGAATTAACAGAAGGAGAAGATTGCACAATAATTGTTATCTAATCATCTTCTTTTATCAAAATAATTACAAGACGAGACTAACAAAGCTAGCAAAAAGCACAATATTATTTATGTGTGTGGCACAAGAATGTCAAGTAAATAAAGCCATTTTAGTTCAATTCATCTAAAGCCACTTTATTTCACTTCCAACCACCTCTAAACAACTCTCTGTGATACGCCTCTCAAAACAATCATTAATAGGGATGAAACAAGAGGATTTTAGAAAAGGGGTTCAAAACTTAACTTTATTCCTTTGATTCAATGAAATTTATGCAAGACTATTTCCTAGTTTAATGCTACTAACTATCAGATCTGCGTATAGGATAAACTCACCTTATCAATTAGAAGATAAACTTATCTCCAAGAAGATAATCTCCTAAGCTAATGGACTTATCTAAAAATAAAGATAAATAATTATCCAACACTCCCCCTCAAGTTGAAGAATAGATATTTATCATTCCCAACTTGTTTAGAATTGTCTCAAATCTACGCTTAGGCATGATCTTTGTGAAAATATCTGCTTCCTCTGCTTGAGTAGGAACATAGCATGAGTCAATGCCTCCTTCTATTTCATGTTTAATGAAGCTTCGGTCAATTCTAACATGTTTCGTTCGATCATGTTGAACTGGATTCTTCACTATGCTAATGGTTGATTTGCTACCGCTGAAGATTTTGGTGGGAGAGGAAGTGGTGCCCTATAGATCCTACATTAACCTCCCTAACCAAATAACTTCGCAAATTCCTTATGCAATTGCCCTAAACTCTGCTTCTGCACCGCTTCTTGCCACTACGGACTGCTTCTTGCTTCTCCATGTGACAAGGTACCCCCACAGCTTAGTACAATAGCCAGAAGTTGATCTACTATCTTCAATACAGCCAGCCCAATCTACACCCGTAAAATCTTCTATGTTCCTTTTCTCATTTTTTTGAAATATTAATCCTCTGCCTAGAAGGCCTTTGGGACACCTCAGAATGACTACCTCTAAATGTCTTTGAGTTAGAGGGTGCATAAACTGGCTGACAATACTCACAGAGTAAGCAATATCTGGTTTGGTTAATGACAAATACATAAGTTTTCCTACCAAACTTTGGTATCTTCCTTTGTCAATAAGAGGAATTCTTCATCTTTCTTGAATTTCCATTTTCTTTCCAGTGGAGTTCCCATGGGTTTGCAACCCATTTTTCCTATTTCCTCCAATAAATCAAGAATGTATTTTCGTTGAGATATAAAAATACCTTCTTTACTTCTAGCAATCTCCATTCCAAGAAAGTGTCTCAAGGCTCCAAGATATTTTACTTTAAATTCCAGCCTCAATTTTTTTTAAGATCATTGATCTCACCTGTGATTATAATATCATCCACATACACAATCAAGATGGACATCTTTCCATTTTTTCCAAACTTCACAAACATGGTGTGATCAACTTGTCCCTGTTGTATCCAAACTTGCAAAGTGTCGCTGAACCTCCTAAACGATGCTCGTGGAGACTATTTGAGGCCATATAAAGAATTTTTCAGTTTGCAGACTCCAAAACCTGGTGGGATTCTCATATATATTTCCTCATCTAATGTACCATTTAAGAAGGCATTTTTAATGTCAAGCTGATGGAGTTTCCAATCTAAATTTGCAGCCAATGAAGAAGAACTCTAACTGTGTTCAACTTTGCAACTGGAGCAAATGTCTCCTCACAATCTATTCCACAGGTTTGTGTAAAACCTTTAGCTACTAATCTAGCCTTATACCTTTCGATCTCTCCATCTGCCCTATCCTTCCCAATGAACACTCACTTGCTACCAACCACCTTTTTTCCCTCGAGTAGATCTACAATATCCCATGTCTTATTTTCAAATAAGGCTTTCATTTCCTCAAGTACAGCTTCCTTCCACTTGGGCTTTTGGAATGCATCGTGCACACTTCTTGGAATTCTTACACTGTCAAGCTTAGTAGTGAAAGCTTTAAACTTTGAAGACAGCATTGAGTAAGTCAAATAATTTGAAATAGGATATTTAGAACACGGTCTTACCCCTTTTGTAATGCAACTGGCATATACAAGTCACTTGCCACAGTTTCTTTAGGAGCCAATTCCTGATCCAATGATTGGCCTTGTTGAGAAGCTTTAGGCCTTCATGAATACACCTAAAATTGGCTTTTCAGAAACTAGTTCTCCCACTGAATCGAACTGGAAAGTTTTGGGTTCAATGGTGGCTGCTTGCGAGTTTTGTGGGAAGATCTGGATAGAATTTTGTGAGATAGGGAGTGATATGCTTGGGTCCCAATAAGTCTCTTCATGGGATTTCTCCCTCTATAGACAGGTATTGGATAAGAATGATTGACTTTCAAAAAAGATGACATCATATGAAACAAAGAATTTGTTCATAAAAGGTGAAAAACACTTATAACCTTTTTGAGTGGGAGAGTATCCAACAAACACACACTTAATAGCTCGTGGGTCAAGTTTGCTTCTATTAGGTTGATTATTGTGTACAAAAACGGTACACCCAAAGACTTTAGGAGGAAGAGAATTAAGAATCATTATGTGAGGAAATTGATCTAGAAGAACACTTAAAGGGGTTCAAAATTGAAGACTTTTCGAAGGAAAATGATTTATCAAGTATGATGCAACTAAAATAGCTTATCCCCAATAGGAATTTGTCTTAGAATTGCTAAACATCATAGATCGAGCTATCTCTAACAAATGACGATTCTTTCTTTCTACTATCTCATTTATTTGTGGGGTATAAGCACAAGAACTTTGGTGGATTATCCCATTTTCACTGAGATATTGAATAAAATCATGTGAGAAATATTCTTTCCCATTATCGGTACGTAATACTTGAATAAAGGTTTGGAATACAATTTGAACGAGCTTGTGAAACTATTTAAAGACATGATAGGCTTCAAATTTGTCTTTCATCGGGTATACCCAATATACCCTTGAATGACTATCAATGAAACTGATAAATCAACGCATACTTGTTAGACTTGTAGTTCTAACAGGACTAAGGATGCCGCCCGGCCCCACCAGGCCCAATTTTGGCCTGGGTTGACCTAACCATGAGTAGGCTACGGGCCAAAAGTAGTCGACTCGACCCGGCCCATGGCCAGGCCCGGCCCATTATATATTTTTAAAAAAAACTCAAAAATATCATTTTTGAAATAACGGTCGGGCCAAGCCATGGGCCGACCCATTAACATTCCTACCCCAGACATCACTATGAATTAATTGGAATGATTTTGAAGGTTCGTATGAGTATATGGGACGATTGTTTTTGCTTTGCTTTGCAAGGACACATTGCTCGCAAAATAAAGAAATATCATCTTTATTAATGAAAAGTTGTGGATATAAGATTTTCAAATATGGGAAATTTGGATAACCAAGGCGTTGATGCCATAACATAACATCAGAATTTGACACAACTGAAAGGGAAATCTTATTTGATAATTTAAATTCAGTAGTACTCTTTCCTGAGAAGTAGTAAAGTCCATCTTTCTCCTCATCACTGCCAATCATCGTCCCTGAATACCCGTCCTAAAATTCACAATGAGAAGGAAAAAACATCACAATATAGTCCATGTCCTTGGTAACTTAGGCATATAGAGAATAGTATTTAACGTCAGATTTGACAAACAAACCATCCCTTAACCAATAGCTGGTAAAACCTTTCCATCTATGACCTAGACATTAACTTTCTATTCACATGGCTCATACTTCTCAAAGACATTCAAAGACCCAATCATGTGGTCTGATGCACCCATATCCACAATCCAGAAATCGTGACCTAAAGTCTTTGATAATAATGATTGACACAGGTTACCTTTATACACTAGTGCTGCGGTAGGAGTATGTTAGTCATGCAAATCTGATTCAATTATGATCTTTGTCTGATTCAAGAGTTGGTGAAGCTGCTCAATCTGCTAGGAAGACAAATTTAGCACAGTGGATTTGCTAATATCAGATTCTGCTACATGTGTCATTCCACATTTTTGCTAACCCCTTTGGCTTTTAGGCTTCCAATCTGGTGGTTTCCCATGTAAGTGCCAGAAGGTCTCACGGGTGTGGTAGGGCTTATCACAGTGGTCACACCACTGCTTGTTCTTGGTTTGTTGCTCTCAGGCTTATTGAGTAGACCCCTTTTGAGAGTTTGCCACTAAAGCTGAGCCTTGAGAGATTTGTTCAAAAGTGGGAGAGGTAAGCATGAGTTTTTTTTTACTCTCTTCCATTTCTCGGATCGAGGGCAATGGCTTTAAACAAAGTAGCCGTCCTCGTACTTCATCAAGCTCAACATTAAGTCTCTGCAAGAAATCAAAAACTCTCTCCTTCAACAATTTTCAATCTTTCTCGGCATCAGCATGACACTCTTAATTTATTGCATAAAACAGATCCATCTCCTGCCATAGTTCAATGAGTAAGTTATAGTGCTTGGTAACAGACATGTTACCTTGGTGAGGGTTTCTGATCTTGGATCTAATTTCAAAACATTGAGATGTGTTCTCCAAATTAGAATATATTTCTTGTACAACCTCCCAAATTTCTCTTGCAGTTTTGCAAAATAGATAGGTTCTTCCTATTTTTGGCTCCATTGAATTAATAAGCCAAGCCATAACAATAGAATTCTTAGCATCCCAAGCACCATAAGTGACTGTTGTTTCCTGTGGTTGAGGAATTGCCCCAATTAGATATCTAGCCTTGCCTCTTCCTTTGATTACTAGCATGACTGACTGAGACCATTCTCAAAAATTCATTCCATTTAATTTATGTTGCATGATTTGCAACGAAAGATTATCAATAAAAGGATATGAGGATTGGACTAAAGGGGTTACGGAACTAGGTGTTTGGGAGGAGGTTTGGGTGGTGGAAGACTCGTCAAGGGTTGGTTGAACTCTAGCCATGATGTGGCTGGAAAAAGATTTTAGGCTACCAAAATTAGTAGCTCTGATACAATGAAACTTGAGGATTTTAGAAAAGGGTTCGAAACTTAACTTTATTCGTTTGATTCAAGGAAATTTAAACAAGAATATTCCTAATTTAATGTTACTAACTATCAGATTTGCATATAGGATAAACTCATCTTATCTATTAGAAGATAAACTTATATCCTAGAAGATAATCTCCTAAGCTAACAGACTTATCTAAAAATAAAGACAAATAATTATCCAACCAATAATTGATAAGGCCAAAACAAATTACATTCCAATATCATGTGTACAGAGAGAAGTTAAAGCTAGCAAAGCAACTTTAAATGGCAAACATACCGATAAGCGTTGTTGATTCAACCCACCATTTGCTTCTATTATAAGGAAACCATTAGATTGTGGCAATTCTGAAAACCCAAAAAGAGAGAGAAAAAAAGGCAGGAATTAGAAAGCAATTACCTATTGATTACATCAAATGGTTTTCTATTGGTTTAATTCTTGAAATATTGTTGAGGAAATGTATACCAATGATGCAGCAATATACGGAGAAACACCGTATAGGACAACAAAAAGTATGAAATTGCAAATATATGCAGAAGTTGCCGTATAACAATGGTTCATAAAACAATTCTTGAGATCTTGAACACATTCACAACAATTTTCTGTTGCAAAATCAACTTTAGAGTATAGCTAAGTTGACACTAATTCACATGTAATAACCTAACCTGATTTCAAGTCAGTGTTATTTCCACAAGGTTGCCAACTCTGATGCAAAATTGGATCCCATGTTGGCATCAACTGCATAAACAGGTCCACATAAGTTATACATGATACAATGACAGAAATTGAAGTGGGAAACAATAAGAAAAGCATGAACAAGGGAGTGTTATTTTAGTTTTATATTTATATATAGAAAACATTGAATAAAAATGCAAGATGTTGGTCAGACAATAAAATCCTTTTGATAACTTGGACTACTTAATATCAGCTATACATGAAATCAAACTTATCAACTGTGGTAGGCTTCACACAAGTTAATTAGTAGCATTCATTTTATAATGGAAGTACATGAGCAACCTACCAATTCTTGGATATACAAACTAAGAGAAAAGTCTTCTAAGTCAAAGTATCCAGTCTTGTCAATCATTGGTCTACCATTCACATTTCTATGTTGATTTATCAAAAGATTCAGACCACTTATAAAGGAGCGTTCCATAGTCTACTGCGTGACAGTTCTATTTTGCATACAGCTTACTTAAGTTTGATAACCGATGTGCACACACAGGTATTAGGAAATCACTAATAACACTAAATTAAAAAGACTTCCATCCAATGTACTGCAAAAAATGACTATTTCATCCCCAGCACGAAATCTAATCTGGCGAAGAACTGATGTACTAAGCAGTAGGCAACTAGCAAATGCAGAAAACAAAAACAATAGCAACCAGCTTTTGCTCTTTTTTGGCGGTACACTCTTTTTGAAATCCAAAACAGAAAGGAAATAAACAAATGAACCTACTTGAATCTCAACATTTTCATATACCAAATAGCCCAAAAGGAATTTCAAAAAGGAGTACCGCATTATTATAGCTCCCGTTGCTCTCAGCCTCCATATAAGGCCAAAGCTTCTTAAACACGAGAGGACTCCGGTACACCGACCCAGGTGGTGCGCGTTTCCTTACAACAACACCACCTTTCTGTAAATTCAAATCAACGTCGAAATTCAAAGAACCCATGTACAACAACATCCCTGAAATATACAACAATGGCGCAAACAAAAGAACCCCTCTTTGCTTCAGAACAACCGACACTATCACATACACTAATCTCTCCAGCAAAGTCTGTTTGGAGGAACCCCGGCCACTGGAAACGCTTGTGCCGCCGCTGTTGGTATTGCCATCATCAGCAGGGCTTAAGGTGGGCTTGCTCCGAACGGCGCGAAGACGAGGAGAGGAGGGAGGAGAAGGCGTGTTGGTGGCACTAACAGAGAAAGGAGTGCCGACGCGGGTGTATCCGACCATAGCGAGAGAATGGAGGCAATGGACCAGATGAGTACAGTTCAAAGCCCCTTGATATCAATATCAATTGTTTAAAAATGGGAACAGAAAGATCCGTGATGCTTTCTTACGACATTTATGTATGGTTGTACACAAAGGTGAAGTGAAAAAAAAAAAAGAAGCGAGGTGTAAACAAAGACACCAACGGGAAAGATGAGTTTTTTATTATTTTTTACTAAGACAGAGGTGTCGGTGAACGGAAGAGACAAGCTTCACTTGGTCGAGAATCCGGGAAAACTAGACGTGACAGCGTCGGCACGTTACTTTTCATCTCTTGTTCGACCCCATTGAGTTAATGTCTGGCTGACGGAGTCTGCCACGTGCCATCTTGAGTAATTGTGTTATTTTTCTCTTCTTCACCATTGGATCTCGGTCTCGGGTGTATATCTATATATATAGCTATAGACATTTATTAAGTATATATACTAAGAGCGAAGGGGATGACGATCACGAAATTCATCCCCTCCGTCCATTTAATCCAACGGTTGCTATTTATTTCTCATCTCTCTTATACATCTCACACAA
>JANVCQ010000001.1:8724537-8739770 GCA_025531925.1 Erythroxylum plowmanianum
ATGGAGTTCATTGATTAAAACCTTAGACTTAAAGAGTTCTTTAAGGTTTATCATTTGAAAACTTAGTGATTTTCACTTCCACCAAGATTTATTTCGAACGATGATAGCCAAAGCTTATTTTTCAAGAGGATTCTATCACATTTGATTATTGTCTTTAACTTTCAAATTTCTATCCCCAAAATCCAAAAGTACTTTTTACACATTTCTCTTACAATTCATTCAATTTTGTTTAGTTTTGTAAAAGAATCAAAACCCCCCTCCTTACTAACCAATTTAGTAGCATTTCATGATAATTAGGCTAGCTTAGATCCATTGCACTAGGTTCCGATTAAGTGAGACGACTGGAGGTTGTACTCTATATTGCAATCCTTGAAATTAAAATTTTGATTTGGTTTTCAAGGGATAACCCAAAGACAGACCACGGATCAAACACCATTAATCTTGGTTGGAGAAATCATCCTAATTTCTCATATGAAAAGAAGTTCAACTTATCCCTTAGCATAACACTAGATGACCACTATTTTTCAATTAGGGACCTTGAACCCCCTCCTTAAAAGTCCAACTTAGAGTCTCTTTATGAGAACTTCCTAACAATTAATGTAAAGAAAAATGAGGATTTCAAAGAGGTAATTAGGTAGGTCAACCTTAAGGTATACTTCATTGCAACCTATAACATGATGTTAGAAGCCTAAATTGCTTAATAAGTTAGCTCATCTGGTAGACTACTTAGTTAACTTCAGGGTAGTTGTCTCCTTCATATGTGGCTCAAATTTCACATTTAAGAGGAGCTCTCTCTAGGACTAACTTAAAAGCATTCACTCTTCTAACCAAGGTTCTTAGATACTTTTAGGGGATTTTAATAACATCCTCCACAATTTTGAAGCTAAGGGATGTGTCTGCTTAAGAAACTTTAGAAGTGATTTTAGGGAATATATAGATTAACTAGAAGTCACTAATATGAAATATAAGGGGAAATTTTTTATTTTGAGCAACAAATAAAGCATAGGGTGTCATATTAGGTGAAAAGTTTTCAAGGCTTTAGTTAATGCATAATAGTTGTTTACTTTCCCTAAATGCAAATCATTTTTCATGAATCCATTATTTACAAACCCCTCTCTAATAATCATTCAAATTATATTATCAAAATGCTAGAAATTTCCTTTCATATTTAATAATTTTTTGGTAGAGTAAGAAGGGTTTAATGATGCTATTTTTAGAGGTATATCCAACTCTATCTTTAGTCACAAAGCCTTTATTTATGTTAAGAACCTAAGTATGATAAAAAAGAAACTTAAGGAGTTTAATTCAAAGAGGAACAAAAACACTCACTTGTCTTTTATTTGAAGCTAAGCTAAAGCTTATCAAGATTTAGGAAGAGATGTATAAGCATCTTAGAGATCCTATAATGCTCAATGGCTCAAGGATAGGGACAAGAACACTAGTTTCTTCCATAGGTTAATAATGGTAAGAAGAAATACTAAAAATATTTCTTCCTTACTAAAACATAATAGTGATCTTGCTCTTTCCTAATATGAACACAAGTATGAGGCTTATATTTTCTTTAAGAATTGGCTAGGGTGCTTTATGTCAAGCTACTCTTTAATGGAAATTCTTAGCATCTTTATCAGTAACCAACTTTCTAATAACCAACTTTCTAATGAAGCCATAGAGTTATTAAGGAGGAACCAAATGTTGAGAGAACATTATCTAAATCATCAAACGGCTTCAAGCCCTGAAGGCCTAGATGGTTTTTCTTTAAAAGTCTTTAACATCTAATCAAGGATATGGTCACATAGGTTGCTTTTGGATTATTTGAGAAAGAGAAAATCCTTAAAGAGACTAATAAAACATTCATATGCCTCATTCCTAAAACCTCTAAGCTTGGCTCTCTTAATTAGTATAAACCTAAGCCCCCGTTTGTTTGATGGCTGAAAAGCCATATATTAGCTTTTTGAGGGTATTTAGTCAAACAACTAATGCCTTTTGTTTGGTTAACAGTTGATGGGTTGACTTATTCAACCCCACCAGTTGAAAATCAAAAAGCTCTAAAAAAGAGCGTTTTACCCAATCAGCTAACAAAAATTTGTTATCCTGACAATTGTGCCCTTACTATAATTGAATAGATCACCAAAAGCTTGAAAACCCACCTCAAAGACTAGATTTTATGAAGTGAGTCTCTATCAGATGGAGTAAGCTCTAAAAATACAAATAGTTATGGGTCTGACAACAAAATTTTTGAATATTTTGTAGTATAAGTAAAAAACACAAAAGAACATCTTGTGTCTAGTTGTTTAATTGTATTCTATTCTACTTTTTCGCATATAAAGGAAGGTTTTAATTCTTGTCCTCTTGGACTTTTTAATTTTCTATTAGTTTACTAATAGATATTCGAGCATTCAATATTCATTACTTCTAAAACATATTGACGTATCTTATTTTATATTTTTTAGATGTAGACAATAATTAGAAATTATAATTTAAATAAATTACTTAACAAATAAGAAATTTGCGTGATTAATACATTCACTTTTTTGTACTTAATTACATCACTAACTATCAGGATTGAAAATCTAAATTCTTACAAGAATATTCAATAAAATACTACGATATAATATTCATGTTCTGACAACTTTTTTAAGTGATGTTCTCATAAGTCATTTTACACATAAATAACTAATACTAAATAGTTAATTTTACCAAACATTCCTAATAAACAATTGATCTTATCAACTGATCAAATCAGCTGATATAATCTGCCATCAGCTAACAGCTAATGCAACACATTGATTGCCAAACAAGGCCTATATCTTGTTGTAATAACTTATACAAAATCATCTATATGTTCTTGGCATCAAGATTGAAAAGAGTGTTGATGCCACTAATCAATGATACATAAGGAGCCTTTTTAAAAGATATATTGATTAGAGATAATATCTTGCTTACACAAGAGTTATTTAAAGGACATAATAGATGGAATCTCCAAAAAAAAAAAAAAGAAGATAAGTTCTATAAAGCCTTTGACTCGGTAATCTAGAAATTCATTATGCACTTATTTGAGGCATTTGTTTTTCTTACAAACTTTATAAATTAGATTAGACAATGCATTTCAACCACTTCTTTCATTGTTTTCATCATTGATGAACCAATAGACATGGTTAAAGGAGGATGAGGGCTGTGGCAAGGTTACTATTTATTCATATTTATTCATCTCATGCATGAAAGACCTTATAAGACTACTGAAACATAATATTATGCAAGATTCTAGCTTTACCATCTTGGAGAATGGATGTAAATCAAGCTTAACTCAAATTCTGAAATTGAAGGATTCACTTTCTTCTTTCTTGACCTAATTTCGGAGATGCTTCTACCCTTACACATCAACCTCCTATGCTTAATGGATAGTTCTATAATTAGAGCAAGGTTCTAAGCAAGGTGGCTGGTGCTTTTACCTTACTGGCCTGTCACACCTTACACTCCACGATATTGGGGCCCTACTCTAAAGGCCTTTTTTTTTTTTTTCCCCTACTCTATTTATCTTTTCATTAATTCCATTTCTTGAAAAAAAAAAGAGATAAAAAAACCAGATTTTTATTTGGTTATCCCGCCAACGCAATGGCTTATGAGACAGAATCTGAAGTCTCGCGAATTTAACGTCGCCCCTGGGGCATTGATAGGGGTTCAGTGCTTTTTCCAAGTTTGTGAGAATGGTTACCAGAAAATCCGAGAAGAAGAGGCACTGCCCTGTCAAATCCTCCCAACAGCCTCCTCCTCCTACTTCTGCTACTACCTTGCGGACCCTCTTCTCCTCAATCGAAAGTCCTGCGGTACGCAGAAATGTTGTTTCTTTCTGTAATTTTCTTTCATTTTTGATTTCCCCTATCTCTTAATTTCAGGGTCTGAATCCTGTAAACATCAAAAGACTCTATGCAGTTCTGTCTCATCTGTCTTTGAATTTGCCCATTAGTTGTTACAACCCCAAGTCATCGTTAATGGAGCTGGGTGGGTGTCTTGGACTCAAATTGTACTTCAAAGACATTCAGCAACTCTCTGATATTTTATTTACAGACCTTGCTGGGAAAGTCAAGCACTTTTTTTCTGTCTTCCGTGATGTCTCTTCCCTTGCTGGCGCTAATGGGAAATCTGTGTTGACCCAAAATATGTGGGTCGTGGTTGGAGAGCTAACCCTTCTCTTGAGGTGTTGTTTGGTTGTTTTGGATCTTATTGCCTTCGACCATAATCTTCTGATGGAAAAGAGCCGATTTCTTCTTCTATTACTTGGTGGCTTGATTTCTGTTGGGTTAAATTGTGGAAACGAAAAGATTTCCATGTCTTTCACCAAATGGGTTTCTCGGGAATGTGGATATGATAGTGGAGATGGTACTACTTCGGCTACTGAGGATTTTGTTACATCAATACGTTTGTGCAAACCTTCTGATCCATGCTATAGATTTATGTGTCCAGTTCTCGAGGTAATTATCTATTCATCTCTTGTGAATGACGATGAAAATTATACTGGTAAAAGTAGTTTTTCACGTGAACATGAAAATGTTTTTAATTATATGTATATGGTCACTTCGGGGTAGGTATACATTATATATTCGGGTTTCAAAGATTAATTTCTTTTCTGCTTCCTATGGATTTGTCCATGAATGAATATTATTTTCAGGTTTGTGAATTTCTCTTTCTTGTAGTAGGACTCCAATAGGTGCTAGGTTCCAAGAGGTGCTAGGTTTAAAGGTTGACAACAATTGTTGGTATAAATTTCTTATAATTAGATATATAGTTAAGATTTGCCGAAAGAGTTTTACTCGCTTAATTTGGAATAGTCACAGGAATCACATGTTTTCTTTTATTTTATAACTAAAACAAGATACAAAAAGCTACTGATTGCATCTCGTGTCCGTATTAGCAAAGTCAACCTAGTAGTTGATGCTTTGCAAGATTGGACCACTGCTTTGGGCAATATATTCTACGAGGTTGTGATTATACCTATCTAGTAATATCCCTGAACTGATATTTCATTTCGTTATTGCTCCTACCTTTGGTGAAAGAAAGAGAACCATAAAAAGGAAATGATTGCCATGTTTTTTAATGGCCATCGGCCTAACTTATATGGCCATATTTAAGACTTGAGGTAATCATAGATTGATCATCACATAGTTATAGTTTCATCTATTGTTTTGAATGCCTACGTGGCTTCTTATGCATGTGAACTTTATATATTCTAGGAACTTTGACTACATACAAAGTGCTCAAGTTAAACCAAGCTACATCTTGATACTAAAAATTACATGCTTCTAATTTATCCTAACTTTGTGATGAATATGTTATAGTGCTTGGTTTGGAATTCAAGTTAGCACTTAATCTTAAGATTGCCAAGCTGTAGAATTATTTCAATTTCAGAAGCATGTTAAGGATGTTAAAGTTTTTAGACATATGAAGTGTGAAGTATGTCAATATGTTGAACATGAATTAGTTTTCTTGCAGTATTGGTTGATGTATATGCAATACTGAAATGATCTATGATTTTATTTTCTGATCTACTAGTTCTACCAGTAGATATTCACATCTTTTTTTCCTTTTCATATTTTGTTGCTTCTGCACTCCAACGTGGTGAGTAAACATAACAATCTTAGGTTTCTAGTCATGTGTGGTAGCATGGTGGCAAGCTATTTTATATCTTGAACTTATGAGTTAAATCTTGATCATATGAGCTCCATTTTTCATTCTCCCCCCACCCACACAAACCCCCCCTCCTTGAGAGCTCTTTTCTAGCTAATATATTGATTTCTTAGGTATTTGCAGATGAGCTTTTGATGCATGAATCCATAAGAAACTATCTTATAATAATTGATTCAGCGTCTCCAAAAGGTGAGATGCTATTCAAATGCCACTATGGTTATGGAAGTATTGGAAGCTTATTGGAGGTGTTTTCTGCACAATTCATTCTATCAATTTCTGATGAGCAAGGGTTTGAAAATTTTCTCAACAGATTATTTTGGTGCCACAATGAGGGTTTCAGACTCTCTGAATTGAACTTATCTGGTGCCTTATCATTGCTTCTCAACCCCATTGTTATCTCTGCCCCAAAAATGTTTCAAGCATATCTAATTGTATTGGTTTCTGAAGCTATTGGTATTTGCATGCCTTCTGAGAATATAAGAACGGATGTTGGACAACTGAATTGCTACTTGGAAGCAGTAGAAAGGTCTGTCTTTTTGTATACCAGACACATGTCTGGCTTACATGTTGATGGCCATTCTATTGGAGACATTTTCTCTCTCGAGTCTTATTTGCAATGCTCTAGTCATCCGACTTTCAAATATTTACTTCAGCCAGCCACAAGAGACAAGCTTGATCATGTAATTGCCAAGTCAGAGGAGCTATGGCCCTCATATATGAATAGTATGTCCATTCTGAGAACTTCTGACTTGGTGGAAGCTTCAATCACGTATGTGAAGGAGAACATTTGCATTTTTGATGATTCGTACAAGGATGAGGTCTTTTCGATCTTAAATTGCATATTACTTAGAAGTTCCTCTGAGCGTAATATTCAATCTACAGCCACGAATGGGGAAGCAAGTCCCCAAGATTTTTGTCTGCTTGCTTCCATTCTGAAGTTGATGAGTAGTTCATTGTTACAAGTTGTGTGGCATATGAGGCTTCTTGTGCTTTCAGATTCTTTACAACCCGGTGGAAATATTACTTCTTACAGGGAATATATAGCTTTGATGGATATCGTTGGTCATTTCAAATCTTTGAGTATCTGCAAACCAATCCAAAAGTTTTTATATCAAGTGATGCTATCTTATCCATCAAGGCACAAGGAATCTAAGTGGATTTTTTTACACATTGCAGGCTTATTGCAGTTAACTTTTGCGACTGGCTATCATTTTATAGTGAAAAGTTGTTTGTTTACATTGATGGCATTGTTGAATTTGCTTGCAATTGAAGAAGGTGATCTTAGTGCACTAGGATTTCCAAATTGTTCCTATTCAAGTAAATCCTTTGATGAAGTTGAAGGGGTAAATTTTGTTCTCATGCTTGTTTTGGAGTTCTAAGTTTTAGTTTATTAGATTCTTCATTGAAGTTTTGGATAATGGTGTAGGCCTTGATCGTGCAAGAATCTTGCCAAATAGTTTCAACAAGAGTACAAAAAATTCAAGAGTTGTATTTGAGGTACATGATAGTCCTTTGTTTTCTTATTTCCTTAGATCTGATGTATCTGATGTAGACACACACACACACACACACACACACACACACACACACACACACACACACACACACACACACATTAATTGTTCTCATTTTAGCAAAAATTAGTTTCCTCTTGCTTGCATTTACATCACTTTTTTCTGAGTCTTGTTCTGTGTCATTATTTTTGTACAAACATTTTCATCTTAATTTTCGTACTAACATTTTCATCTTAATTTTGTCCAAAATTGTTGATGAAAAAGGAAAAGTTGATTCTTATCTTCTATAGAATGGTATATACCTTATCTCTTTAAATGTTTTAGCAGTGATGTTCCTATAGATCTTTTTTGAAAATGTCTACCATTTTTTTCCTCTCCTTTATATCCCATATCTACCATATCTTCCATATGTTTAAGTTTGTTCTTCTCCATATTTATCTAACTTTGAGTTGCCATATGTTTGTTATTTAAAACTAAAATATCCAACTTAGTCAAAAGATTCAGGAGTGATTATTTTCCAACTATGTCTTATTCATCCAATACATTGGTGGAAGAAATGGTTTGTGGAGATAATTTATCAATTTATTGGTAAATAGTTGTGATGCAAAAGAGCTTAAAGTATGTAGAAGAAATAAAAGAGAAAAATTAGTCAACCACAAGCCTTAATTTGGTGGGATGAGGATTGAGAATTGAGTTGACAACAAAGATAAGGGCTGAAATGTAGATTATGTTAGGATTCCTTATTAAGTAGGAAGTAGCAAGTTAAATAAAAGAGATAAAATGGAAGCAAGTGATAGTAGTGAAGGCTGAAATGGAAGAAAGAAATTTGGTGCAGCAATGAAAAGAGGAAAAAATAGAGATATGTTTGTAGTAATAAAGGTTGGAAGCAACTTGTTCCAAAGATCCTAACTTGGCTCTGACACTATCTCAAAAGTTGAATAAGAACTGTATATTTTGCATAGTTCTAAAGTTACATTAGGTATAATTTATATATACAATTTTAATACCTATAATTGAGAACTAATAATTCTAATACAATATCTAATACCATAATTTATGGGATATTATGACGTATTCTTTAATCCCACAATTTATGGAACGTAGAAAACTTAATTAAATACAATCAATTGTACATGATTTTTCCAGTCTTGCATCATTTTCTCTCATTACAATTTAAAGAAGTTGGAATAGCTACCTCCCTTCTAATAAGGAGTCACAAAATCACTATCCAAAACAATAGGAACTAACACGAAAGAATATTAAAAATTTGGAAAATTTGAAATTCTTTGAATAAATAAATGAAGGAAAAGCACATTTACAGAAATTAATACAAGCTTCTGAAAGAAGGTTGAACTTACACGTGTATTTTATTTTATTTTTGAGATGCTATACTTTATAGTGAAACATTTTTGTGTCCCCTTTTGTATTTCAGAATGCGCTCTCTTGTTTGCATCTCTGAAAGGAAATATGACGATGAACCAGGAACTTCAGAACATGATTCTAATGTCATTGTTAAAAACACTAAAGAAGTGTGCAATGGCGAAGCTTTCCTCAAGTGTATACGAAGCTCCGGAGTGCCAGATTTTGATGATTTATCAGATTTTATAGTGTGCAGGCAAGGAAAAGATTATTCTAGTTGGTTGAGGGACCGGCAGAAATTCAGACTATGGAAATATAAGAAAATGACTGCTTTAAGGTGGAGGAAAAATAAAGCGGCTTGGAATTCTATGAAAGGTAGGTAAATCAAAGGTATTGTACTTTCATATTTTGATTGTGCATACATGTAGTAGAATCGGCGAACTAAGTGTAGGTCGTTTTTCGAAATTCTTCTGGAGAATACATTGTTAGATTTGATATTTATTCAGTATAATCTTTCCCTTAGGAAGTAGGACTGGTAGAAATGGCCCCTCCTGACGCAACGGAAGTCAACGGTCTAAGTTGATCAGGTTGAAGATGGAAATGACGTCATTTTGGTTGATTACATTTGAATTACATCAAAATGACATCATTTTGGAACAGCTTAACCAAGTTTGGATCGGGCCTCGACAGCACCGATTGAAGCTGACTGGACTACAAATGTGGCTTAAGCTACCTATTAGGAGGATCAGACTTTGCTGAGCTGGGCCAATGCCAAATCCAAATTATCTTAATTGGGCCCATTACTAACTCTATTAGGAAGACCTACTGTTGCGTATTTGAATTATCACAGATTTACTTCCTTCAATTTGACAGGAAATGTGGAAAATGGCTTCCATTTTTTGTCTTGTAGTGACTGGATTCCAAGAATATTACGTAGAAATAAAGATGAGAAACTTACCAATTATGAGACACTGCGTTGATTATCAAGTTATAAACTTGGGAAATTTGTGTTTACAGTTCTTTTGCTCAAGTTATTAACTAGAACATTGCCACAAGTTGTCCCCTGGTGAAAGAGTTCTTGAGCCTTTATATACTAAGCGGATTGTTTGACTATTATACCCCTAAGCAATGTACGGTAAAAACAGGATTTTCGTGGCCAATTTTAAATTTATCTTTGCTTTGTACTGGTCATGTTTTTCATTTCCTTAATCATTGCCTTCTTTCCTTGTGTTTCTATTGTTTAATTTAATTTATTTTCTCATTTGAAATGTTTTCTCTTTCAATTCTCCACTATCTCTTCAATCTGACGCCCGTTTATATCCTAGCTACACTGTTTTGTTCTGAAACATCCCTATTTTCAATTTTATACTATTAGCCAAAAAGCGTCCATATTACTAGTTTCGTATGTATTAGACCTCATTCTTGGTTCCCTGTTTCTTTACGCTTTAAAAAATGTTGGCTAATGGTCATTCATAATAATTTTGTAAGTAATTAATTTTTAAATGATAAACGATCAATTTAATGTTATTTCACCTAAACATGCCATTTTTATTTTAATATAATAGATACAATACTACTATAGGCCAAAAAAAAGAAAAAACTTAAAGGATTACATAAGAAGTATGTTTTATTCCAAATTGTGCATATCCTTACAATTATCTTAATATAATTCGTCAAATTAGTTGTCATATTCTTGGAACCTGAGGTAAATGTTTTGACCTATTGCTCACTCTTTTCAGGGAAAGTTTACGTTTAGTAAATCTCAAGTAAAATGTACTTGTACCCTTTTCTCTCTCCCATCAAGTAAATAAAATGTCAAGCTTTTAGTTCATCTACAATCCTAAAATATTCCTACAAATTTTCAAATAAAAGGATTGTTCCTTTTCTAGCATCGACCCTCTTCTTGATCATTATCTAAAAATAATTTCGATACTCATTATCTAAAAATATGATTCAATTGTATGTAATAACCAAGTAATTTTTTGAAAATTGGAATAAATGAATTAACTAAAGGCTCTTAAAGTAGAAGAATAAGATCATAGTTTTTGAAAAAATATTACATGAAGATAATCTTAAAAGGAGAACTTTAATAAACAAACACAATTGTCTCCTATTAATTGTAGCGACATGATTAGTAATATGGGCAACTTGTAAGGGTATATTTAGGAAGATATATGAATGAGTCGAGGAAAAATAGGCATTTTTAGAAGCAAAATGATTTCCTCTAGCAAACCTCGACAGGCTTAGATATTTGGCTAGGATCTTAATTAACTTGTGAGATATTGCATCTTATTGAATGATTTGGAAGAACCCCTTCTTGAAGTACAATCATGGCACGCCTCAATTCAACTTTATATATTCCACTTTTTTTTGCTAGTTCTTGACTGTTTTTGAACATAGCATGTTTTGAAAAATTCTTTTGTTTCTCTCCTTCTATATAACACCAATTACACTACTAAATGTTGCCTTAAATATATTTATCTCATTTACATTTGAGGTTAAATTATGCTCACCCAAGTAATGATTCTAGATCAGTTATTGGCCTAACACTACAAGTTGTAGAAATGAAGAAATTTATTCTTAATAACTTTGGTGTAATTCAAAAAACAAGTGAGTGAGGAATTCTAGGTGTCAAATGTAAAAAACACAATCTTGGTTATTGAATGAACTAAAATAGAGCTTGTCTTTGGTATTAAGCATTTCTTTAATTAGGAATATGACAACTCACTAGAAGTCACTAGAAGGAACAATTTAACTTTAAAAGTGGAGAAAGTGACAAGCCTTTTCCTCTAGCTATAAATAGCTCATTGATACGTCTAATGTTTTATTCACTTACATGATCTGGAGAGTTGAACTTGGCCTTAAAGACCTTGTGGTTCCTTTCCTACTAAACATCATAAATTGTGCTACTAAGAGCCAAGTTATATAACAACCTCTCAACTTTACGACCACTAGAAAGGGAACATAACCATTAGATTATTCCTAGCAAGTATTTGATTTGTGGATTAAGATTATAAAGGCAAATAACATCCCTCAAAACCTTATATGAATAAGGGCAACTAAATAGAAGATGTGCATTGGTTTCTTGATATGAAAAATGCAACATATAATTTAGATTATCGATGCCTATTATTTTATAAATAGTAGTGATCTGTTCTTTAATTACAAGCCATAAAGTAAATGAGAATCTTGGGATAAGAAGTTTATTCCATACAAGAAAATACTAGTTCACATTCATTGCCTGTTCCTAATCATTTCCATACACGGTTTGTTTGTTAATAAACTAGAAGGATGCTTAAACTAGATTATCTTAGCCTTTATTTATAGGTTTAAGGAAATTTGGGGGAAACATCTTTGAAAGAATTGCTCACCTATTGTCACAATGCCATCTTCCATTTGCAATTAAACTACTAAGCTTTGCATTTATAGTGAAGAAAACTTTAAGGCTAGAAAAATTAGGGAGAAGATAAAAAGGGCCAATGGTACTTCAATTGTCATACCATAGCCTTGTATCTCTTCCATTCCCTACCTTATATTTGATAAGTGGGTGGATGAGGTTCCTTAGCTTTAGCATCTAAATCTAGTACCATGAAACATCTATCCACAAGTTGGATCCTCTTATATAGTGCTCATGTATCCATTTCACCTAAAGGGATTCCTTGTCATTTATTACTTTCCAGAGCCTTTTGATCAACATAACCTAGTTTACCAACTTTACAATTTTAACTCTTAAACCTCCTTCCCTCTTGGTTATACAAAGGTCATTCCAACTTACTTTTACAAAAGGCTTAGAGGATTAATTTCCAATATAAGGATATTTCATGAGAAGTTTGTCAATTTCCTTATAAAGCTTTATAGGAAATGCAATGTGAGAGGACCAATAAATGGATAAGTTATAAAGAACTAAAGAAATTAATTATAACCTTACAAAAAAGGATAAGGACTTAGATGTCTAGACCCCAATTATTTTGCTAATCATACCTAATAACCCTTAACAATCTGAATAAGAGAGTCTACTTGAGGATATAGGAATACTTAGGTAAATGGTGGAAATTTGACTGATAGTGTAACATCCTATATTGTGCATTGTATGCTTTGTATAATTGAGTATTCACTGATATGTGCATATGAAATTTTGACACATACAAATAATTGTATAAGCATGCATTGACATTTTTTCAGGTAAAATGGATTTTTAAGTGCAATTAAATTGTGAAAAATTTATTAAGAGATTATTGGTATTGTTTTGAAATTTTAGGAATTTTTTCTAAAAATTTTGGGGTATCTTGGATTAAGAAAAATAGACAAATGACATTATGACATGTAGCACTTATATATGGCTGACAAATGGCTCACCTGCAAGGAGCCACGTGTCAATAGATTAAGAAGGCACGTAAGCTTGTGTTTGAAAGGCAAAAATTATGTAGCTCCTGGGTTGTTCTTTGGTTTGGTTTTGTTCTTCATCAATACCGAAAACTCTCTTCCATGGTCTTCATCACAGAATAGCTTGTTGAATTGGTTGCATGTGTTTCTGAAGAGTTGGAGTTTAAACTAGTAACACAGTATGGTTGTTATGATTTGTGTACTAAATTATTCATCACGTAGTTAATAGTTCTATGTTTATACATTGAAGACACTTATTAGTTGAAGCATAAATGAGAATTTTACATAGGCTGCATGTGTTGCTTCTGTATATTTGATGATTGTTCTGTTGTAAGATGGAGTTGAAATGATTTTTTAAGTTTGAAAAATCACTGAAACTATGCTTATAAAGAGTACGGAAAATGCATGAATGCTGATTTATAGCTATACTATGTTGTCTACTGTTGACATATGTAAATCTGCTGAGTGTCTATGGAAATGAATTGAAATGAGTTTATAATAAGGAATGAGGATTAGATGAGGTTGGGATGCAGAAATGATTTAAATGAAGTGTAAGAATTGATGAAGATGGAAGAGAGAAAGTGTAGAAAAGTTGGTAAATTGTGTGAATGAGATTCAAATTTTTGATGGTTGTGTGTAATATGAAAATTTGGATTTGTTGTGTGTTGTGGAGCTGAAATGGAAGTGGGAAGGATGATTAATGCATCAAATGTATTTATTAGAAAGTGTAAAAGAGAGAAAGTTCGGAAAGAAAGAGGAAGAAGAGAAGATGATCTGCGATTTTTGAAAAAAAAAAGATTGTTGAAGAAGATTGCAAGTCGCGATCGTGCTTCAGTACGATTGCGAATTCACTTATGAAGTCGCGGGTCACGATCGTGAGTCTGCATGATTGCAACTTGTGCGTTTTCTAAAAAATGATTATTTTTAAACATCTGTCATTCAATTCAATATAACTTCTTCACTCGATATCCAAATGACATGAGACTTAAACCAATAGATTCCTAACACATTGTTCTACCTCTCCATAAAAATTGATATTTGAAAAATATTGATTGAATGAAATTGAGGGAATCTGTTGGAATAGTATGACTTGGGATATTTCACTAAACATACTTCAGTATTTTGATTATATCTTAGCTAGTAGAGATCCGAATGAGATGATTATTGATTCTAATTAAACTAGAGTCATAAGGCTACAAATTGTCTGAAGAGATTGCATTCTAATTCTAACTCTAAGAATTTCAGAATTTAATTGGAAGTTGAGATAAGAATTCTGTTGAAGCTTAAGTACATTATGAGATCTTTTAACTTTAAGTATACAGAACCAAATGGAATGATCTTGGTATCATTAGAAACTTAAGACTTGGGAAAATAACTTTCTAAAAGGAAGTATTATCAAATTATCTCATCTTCTTGATGTGAATAATTGAGCAAAGTGGACCCAAAAGGTGGTTGTGAGATAAATCTGGATTAAGCTTGAGTATCGTTTCACATGATTGATAATGTGACAAGATTAAGGATAAGAAACCCAAGAATTTGTCATGAACATGCATCATACATATTTAGTATATATGAATGTACATAAATAATTTCATAATCATGCACAATAGTGATATGTGTTTGTATTAAATGTTATAGAGGAATGCATAGAGCGATCAATTCTAGATATTGTCGAGACTTTGAGGCAATAAGCAAAAAGGGAGATTTTGTAAGTAATTTAGATGGTCAATTTTTGTAAGTAATTCAGTAAGTAATTTTTGATAGTTTTTCTTTGACTGTTTTGTTTGTTATTATTTTGGAACATTGAATGATTTGAAAAATTATAAGAATGTGATATGCTTAAATACATAATATGAAAACATTGATTGATATGTGAATTAAATTTCAGACATTTTTGTTTTTGAATCTGTTAAGTCCTAATTGTGAGTAAATAGGTATGCCTAGAAGAGTCTGAAACTACTTTTGCGACACTTCGGTGTCTTCTATTAATGACACTCTGGTGTCTTCTGTTATTGATACTTTGGTATCGAGACTTCGGTCTCTTCTATGACATTTCAATGTCGAGACTTCGATCTCTTCTATAAAAGTTCCATTACCTGCTTTTGTAAATAGATTTAGCAGTCATCTGATTTTGTATTATGATATCTTATTGATTCTGACATAAACTAAATTGTGTTCTAATTCTGAAAGGTTTATACCCTCTTATGTTATACATTTATGTTAATTATAAAATCTGTTCTGAAATGCATTATGTCTGATTTATTGTTAAAACAATCTTTTAATGTAGATTAGTTA
>JANVCQ010000001.1:8749679-8760344 GCA_025531925.1 Erythroxylum plowmanianum
AGATACTTCATTTGCACTATAAATTTTCTTGTATAATTTGATCATAATAATTAAGTTAGAAGTAGATTTCTTTTAAAACATTTTCAGCATCCTGCTAAAAATTCTTTAAGTTAAGAGTGATGAAATTAATATGTTTGAGGAAAAAAAGCAAATGTTTAAGTATGGAGGAATTTGTTAACTGCTAGTTAGGTTGTGTTTTTAGTATACCTTTGAGAGCATTTGACTTTTGTTTAAATGGTTTCTATAGTATTGGTACTAAATGTGGCTTATATTTTCTTTATAAGCCTTGTTTTAACAAGTTGAAGCTAAGTTGGAGAAGTTTAAAGTGATTTTAGACGAACACATGTTCAAAACATGAATCAGACATGGACCTATGTTCAACCTCATATAGGCTACTGGGACATTTGGTTTCTTCGATAGCTTGATACATAAAGGAACACAACCTGAACATAATCCGATATTCATGGGCTTCAAACTTGCATTCACTAAGAGAATCCTTAGACATGCCAAAAAGTTGCTACCAAGTCAACACAAGTGTAACCCAGATCTATACTAATGACCTATGATGGCAGTGATTTTTGCATAAATTAGGAATTTTTTTTGTAGTTATGAAGAGCATGAGCTAAACATGGTTATGTTTTGGTCTTTGTTAGATATAATTTTAGGATTTCCTTAAGATAGAAAGTGAGAAACACAAGCAATTAAAGGATAGTGGTAAAGGAGGCCAAAAAGTAGTCATAAGGGGCCAAATTGGTGATTCTTGAAATGAGAACAGAGTAACCTTATATCAATATGTTAAGATTCAATAGAGGCATTTAATACTAGTAATTCTGGTCCTCATGAGATCGACAATCATATTCACCTAAATTATTTAATTCGATAATAGAAAGATATTTAGTACTAATAATTCTAGTCCTTACGAGATCGACGCTCATATTCACCTAAATTATATTATAAGAATGATATTTAGTAATAATATTGAGGTCCATGTCAATTGTTTACATTGTTAACGTGGCCCTTAAGTTAACAATTTTTTTAGATTTACTTCATTTACGAAACCCTTACAAAAATTTAGGATTTTGTAACTTTAGAGCCCAAATTATATGATGTTAAGGTACTTTATGCATATTAATTTGTTAAGGTCTAACTTATTTTAGTACAAGTATTTAGAACTAAAATGTTCATTCAACCTTCATAAACCCCTAGAACTAGGTCATTCCATTCATACTGTTATAATACAAGCATTAGATCTATTTTGGATTAGGCCAATTATCTTGACATAATCTTTTAATTTAGTGCATTTAATGCCAGCGTGGAGAACTGTTAAAGCTCTAGTATACATTCGCTTTTGCACAAGACAGGAGGCTAATACTTGGTTTAAAAACGAAGTAAACAATAAGTGTCAAAGAGGGAGAATCTATGTTGTCATGGTTTAGTGCTGAAAATAAAATAGGAATAACGAATTAAGAAGTGTCAATTTTTTTTATTCTTTAACTTTAGTATTCAGCCTTTTAAAATTTTTAATTAAGTGTACAAACTTTTAAAAATCAAATAACTTGCTTCAAAATGTTATGCCCATTAACTTTTTGTTGAGATGACTAACACAACACATGATATTAACATTTAAAAGGGCTAGGTGCATTTCATCTTCTACAGTAATTTTTAGACACCTTTCAATAAAGACATTAGTGACCACGTATTCAAAATATAATCACGTATTTAAGATTATGCGAGGATAATATCACATACCCCCTCCAATTTTCAATTTTAACATATTATGTCAACCATATCAACTAAATGATAATAACATTTTAAATTAAATTATCTTATTTCTAATAATATGAAATTTTAATTGAGATTTTTTTAAAAAAATTGGAATCAAATGAATAAATTTAAATAAGTATATATTTTGTAAGTCATTATCCCAAATAAAATACAATAGGTGTACAATTAAGGTGATTCAGCAATACAATTAAGATCGATCGAGGCATGTCGATATCACATCTTCCCCATCAATGTACTCCCAGTGGTTTAAGATATTTTGTACGCGAACATCCAATTAAACACCAAAGCCTAGAGTGAAGGAGAACATAAATGTTCTCTGTCTATATCGGTTATGCCACAAGAAATCATCATAAGTTACATACACTTGCGTATCCCTATAGCATTGTGGCATTAGACAGGTGCGACCTGTTGCTGTCCCTCTCTTATCCTGCATCAAGCATATGGTAAGAAATAAATTGTAAACAGCCTTTGTTGGAAATGTCCCTAATAAGCACTTCACTTGTATATTCTCTTTCTTTTGAGGAGAGTAGGAACTATGGAGACAGATCCAATAAGAAATAGCACAGACAAGGTTTTGAAATCGTATAGGTCCTTCACTGACTTGAGATCACCCAGCGCAAGCCCAGCCTGATTGCAGAAGAGCGGTGGCAACTCGGTCAGTAAATAACGTGCAACAGATCTCTAGCAAAACTAGTCAACCCATACAAACCTTTGGTACATGCAATTTGCAAGAGACAGAGAAGAAATTTAAGTTCTGCCTTGTATCTATGTTATCAATTCAAACAAGTTAATAAATGTAGCATACTGCTCTCTTTAACAATTCTGTTAAAATCTAGTCAAACAACTGGCATTTTGCCACTTTCTCTTGAGCATTATCAGTAGAATTCTTTGCATGATTCCTTTCCAATGCAAATCAGAGTAGATACTGAGAAATAATAAATTATTAAAAAGTACATAATTATGTTATTGCAAAGACTAACATGAAGATGCAACAGAAACTTATTAAAAAAACACAAACGTCTGTTATGATTAATATAACATATGCACATCAGAGTCCACAAACTAAAACACATAAACAGAGAAAGGGTTTGATAAAAAACATTAGTTCTTACCTTTATGACCTTACTTTATACTAAGTACTCATTTGGTCATATGGACTTGCATGAAATTGAGCAGTAATACTCAACTAACATTGATAAGGAACGTCAGGTAACAATCAAGATATAACACACCGGTGTCCAAGAGTACAAAGCGAAGTTGATTCAAAGCACATACAGAAAATTCTAGAATTTTGTATGTCTTTGAATTTCCAGCTGTTAGTAAGGTAGCATGGGAAATTACTGAAAATTGAGAATGGTAAAAATGATGTGTAGCTATAGCTGATTCCGATTCACTGACGTAAAAAGGAGTAAAGAGGAACTTATCACCATTTATTGTTGTAAAGGAGAGAAAAAGTACTGACTACACAATAACAGAAATAGGGTGAGAAAATTGGAAGCCTAAAATCGAACCCCAACTGCACTGAGAATCTACAATATAGTCCATAAACATGATAGATTTACCATTCATTTATTTTTTAAAAGGATGATAAAGAAGACTATCATGAAAGGCTGTAAAGGAAACAAGAGACAGAGTATGGAAGGGAAGTAGAAGCACTGGAAGCCAAAACTAGATTTCACTCTATGAAGACAGCAGGGAATCCACAAGGTTATTATCTTGAGATCCTAGCATTGTGGACAGGAAGTGAATTATTCGTAGATTATGGCTCTATATGGGATTGCAGTTTGAGAAACTGCTGATAGTAGAATTGTTGTGAAAAAAAGTACTTTTGTATTAGTGACATGGTTAAAAGTAGTTTTTGTTCGCAATCATACGGAAAAATGCTGTGAAATTAAACAGAAGCAATCTAATGTTTTTGGTAGAGGTCCACATATAAATAAGCATTAGATGGATAATAACCAAAATTTTGAACCATAAATAACAGATCACATGTTGGAGACAAAATAATGTCAAATAGAAAGTTTATTGTAATTCACATTAAAAGCATGTAAAATGAGTTTTGCCCAAACTATAGCTTTGAAAGAATTAACTAAACACTTTAAAAACTACTTATTATGAAAGCCTACTCTTGAACCACTAAAGTAGGTCCCAAAGAAATGCCAGAGATACACTATGTGCAATGTCAACTATTACGAAAGCCACCTTCCATCATGATCCAATCATCTCTATTTTCCAAGTGTGACAAAAGATCAGGTATATGTTGCTAAAATCAGTCGCATAATATAACAGAATATCTAAAAAATGTAGAGGGAGATAAAGAGAGAGAGAGACAGTCCTGTAATATCAAGACAACATGTAGGAAATCACTAATCCAGCCAGTAAACAATCAAAATGCACTTGAAAATAATAGATATAACGAAAAAAAGATGAAGAATCTTTAACATACCCTGACAGTAATATAGGAGGCTGGAATGAGACCAACCAAAGTAGCCAACAAGAAAACATGAAATGGTATGTCGACAATAGGAGATGCCAAATTGATGAAAAGGTTGGGTAATGAAGGAGTTATCCTCAAAAAGAGCATGTAATTCAGCAACTTCTCTCTCCGCTTAGCTATCTGAATCCAAATAAAAAAGTTAAGATGGGTGCAACGTCAAAAGGGATGTAAAAATATAACCAAAATTCAAATAGAAAAACTAAGTAAACATTTAATTCTTGACAAGGTAAAGTCATACCTCTGCCTGAAAGAATCTCAACTTTTCAGGCCACAACCAATTAACTATAGGCTTTCCAATCAGCTTAGACAAGAAAAAACAGGAAGATGCCCCAGCTGTCGCATTGAAGAGTACTAAGAAAAGGCCTCTCACAACACCAAAGAGAGCTCCGGCAAGCAAGGACATAAAAATTGTTCCAGGAATCATAAAAGTCTGCATAAAGATATAGGTTGAACAGTATCCCAGGATGAATTGAGCTGGATGATCATTTGCATATGTAGCAAGATGGTCTCTGAAGAACATTGAGAGCCAATCATTCAGGATAAGCAGAATGCAGAAGGAAAGGCATAAAATAGGAAGTATAAAGAATAAGCATTTTTTAAATTGTTACGAATCAGAATAAGCTTTTATAAAAGAAATTAAAATTACTACTACATTCATGGCATTAAAAACCACTGTAAAATAGGAGATTGAAGTGATGTACAGAAAAGTTTGACATTAAAGTAATGTACAACCATCGTCGAACCAAATATGAAAGATCAATATCAGTCTTAAACTAAGCCTCCACTTTCATGGCAATGTTGAGTACTTACTGACTGGGAACTACGTCTAAGAGTTTAGCTACTGGGAAGGACAATCTACTATATGCTTCCGGTTAATCAAAATCTATAAGCTATTATTCCAGCAGAAAGCTTAAACTACAGAGTAAGAAAACATCCATATCATATGAGACCATAAAACCCTCCATTCATCAAAAAGCAATAAAATCTGTCCACACGCAACTACCAAAGTAGCTCATGTCCAACACACATACCAGAACGAACCTAGCCCATTTTGAGCATGTTACATCTTCCACTTCTCAAGATAACTTCCAATAATTCCAAAGCCATTAACTATAACATCCATAGAAAAGGAAAATGAATAACCCAAAACACGGTTTGAGCGTTCTTAATTTAAAAAGAGAGAGAGAGAGAGAGAGAGCACATCAAAACAACAACAAGAAGAAAAGCAGCAGCATACTTGAGCAAGCGAAGATCAGAGATGGTACGGGGAAGCTTGAGTTTTCCGTACTCGGCAGCAGGCATTGTCACGTAGATGTAAAACAACCCAACAGAAAACAGCATGAACACACCAAGTGCGGCGGCGAATTCCCATCTCGTCAAAGGGAACCTCTCAAACTTTGGCCTCTTCCAGTTCGGCGAATCCTCATCTTTGCCCATCTCTTCGTCTCTCATTGCCACCCTCACGGTGGTTCCGTTGGTTTCTCCAATCAGACCCCTCGCAGCAGCCATGTTTCCTCCGAAAACAAGAGAAAACCGAGGACAAAAGGGGTAACCTAATTTGAATAGGGTCTCATCAAACGATTTCGGATTTCAAGCGGATAGAAAACCCAAAGGCATTGTGTATGGTTTCGCTGGATCACTGCAAATTAATATGAAATTCAGATAAATTTCAGTTGCTGAAACAACATTGAATAAACCCTACAGAGAGACAGGGAGGAATCTACTGAAAAAGGGACAGGATCAATTGAAATTCAAACTGGAGAAACGAAGAAAATGAGAGTTTGATGGGATTTGATTGCTTTAGTTTTTAGATCTTTCAACTTCTACATTTGGTTGACTTGTACAAGATTATAATAATAACTTCGATTTCTTCTTCAACGTTGGGGCATATACTAAATTGAAGGTACCTTTGTAGACAAACTTTGAATGACTTTATTTTTGGATTTTCTTGAAAAAAGTCTTAATGTGAATATTTTTGGATTGCATATATATACTATTTTAGCACAAAATTGTAGTGCTTTACAATTGAATCATACTTTAACTTAATATTTAATTTATATATCAAAATATATTGTATTGTTTGCAATTTTAATTGGAAAATATACTTTCTCTTCTTATTGAATTTCAAATAAGCAAGTAATTTAAGTAATTTGTTTATATATTAAATTCAAACAAAATAATTCATTATACCATCAATAATTTTTGTTAATTACTTTAATTATTAGTTGAATTTCAATTTTTTTATTTATTACCATTTTACTATGTAGACTAATTATTTTACAAATGGTTTTTATCTAGATGTAAGTGAATATAACTTTAGGGTCTGTTTATTTCCTTTTTTATAGGTTTTTTGTTGTTGGTTTTGTAAAATTAGAAACTAATGCTAAAATTGTGTTTGATTAAACTTGTTTTTATGTTTCATTTTTTAAAATAAAAAACGACAACTATTTTATAAAAAATAAAAATAATGTTTTTGTGTATTTCGAAAACAGACTTGCGTGTATTTTTAAAACAATTTTTTGTTGGTTTCCCTCGCTTTACGCTGACTTCATATTTTGCACTTCAACTTTTGCGTCTTCGGTGGTGCTGCAATTTCTCTACGATTTCTCTAAGTTTGTTTTCGTATCTGTCGCTTGTTACTATAGCATATCTCTGTTATTGACTTATTCTACTTATGTGATTTCTCCATGTATCTGTTGCTTGTGTATGTTTTCATATATGTTGTAAGAATGTGGCGGAAATGCATCTATCCACAACAGTAACAGTGGAAGAGTCTGTGGCGGTACTCTTTAAAGGCACCGCGGCCAGGGCCACCACTAGCTTTAATGACGACGATGTCTTCATTGGAGAAGTCTAAAAGGTCCTCCACGATGAAATGGTCGCCTCCTCCCCCTTCGCCACTCGACTTAGACTCAAAAGAAAGGTGCTTCTCGTTTGGGATTTCGATTGCCTGATGTTGATAGAATTTAGGAGCTTCCATAGTCTATAATGGATTTGTTTTCGCTTGTTGGAAGAAAATGAGGTTAAGAGTTAAGATAGAGAGTGGAGTGAGGAAAATGTGTAACGATGAGGTTTTTCTTGTGACAGTCGGAAAAACTAAAACGGAGGATTTTGACGAGGAAAATAAATAAAAAGGGTTTGGAGTAGACAAAGAAGAGGAACGTTAGTTGGTATCTAAACAAAGTAAGTAAATCATTAAATAGTGGAGTATAAGGACTTACTGATGCAGTCTCCTACATGAAAAATGGGGTTTTCCACTCTTAAACACCATCTACTTGTTGTGTACATAGGTATCTATAAAAAAGCAAAATATGTATGAGGAAAAGAATTTGGGAAAAGCTAGACCAGACACAATAAGGCATAGGAGGTCCTCTCAAACCAAACACTTGTTCAAATCAGACATTGACAATTGTACCAATCTGGTGTTCACGAAAACAAGTACCCTTTTAATCTTATCTTCTTTATCCTTTATTGACTCTGGTGGGTTTTTCTTTTTTATGTGATTTTCTGGCTGCTGTCCTATACTCTCTAGTGTGATTTTCTTTTACATCGTTATTTTATTTTATCATTTACATGCACTTGTATGCAGTTTAACATTTAATATGGTTGTCTCATGCTTACTTTGAACCATATTTAGCATTTAATACTTTGTATAAATTGTTGTGATTAATGTCACTTATATATGTTTGCATTTAGTGATGAAAGGTTTGAACAAAATGAGTGATTCTAATAAAAGATGGGGTATGGAATAATACCATAGAAATGTATTTAATGTCTGATTGATTGGGCTTTTAAAAGGTGAATAAACACTTTTTTCACCGCAGAGCTTTTTTTTTAAAAAAAAAGAGTGTTTGAATGTAAAATGAAAAATTACTTTTTTAGTAGATATAGCTTTTTTGGTAGCTAAAATACAGTTTTTTAAGAAGCTCAAATTTGGAGCTTTTAAAAAAAGCCCCTTATTTTAGCTTTTTTGGGTAGACTTTTTTCGACATTTATGTTTATATCGCAAACTATTTGTTTTGCAAAAGTGATTACTGACTCTCAACTCATCTTTTTAAGGACATCGCATTTGTTTTGCAAACCCATCTTCACAAGAGACACAGCTAACAAACAGATTAACCCACAGGTATGTTTTTTCTGGTATGCTTTTTCTAGAATTTCTGGGATGCTATTTCTTGTTTTTTTTTCCTCCTCCTCAATTTTTTGTTCCCCTCCATTCACAATGACTTTTTGTGGGTGTTTTGTGTTCTTTTGGATCAAACTAATAGCTGTTTTGAAATGTTTGCATCGACTGATGATGTATATTAGGGATTGTTGTATAGGTGTTTTGTGCTGTCGACTGATGGTGTATATATGTCAGTTGATTGTTGGAGGATGTAGGGATGGTGTATATTAGGGATTGTTTAAGTAAATTAGGGATTGTTGCCACTGGAAGTTTGTATGAATACGGGTTAAGTGTGTGAGGTTTTTATAGAATGGATCTCAGATAGTTCCAATTGAGTAGTTGATATAAATATCTCCATTTTCGCTTCCAAGTCTTATTAAGGAGGGACGCAGGTAGTAAGTGAGTTTGAGGTCTGGTTAGAAAGAGAGAGGGTAAAAGTCTGAAGCAGGAAAGGGCGTGTTTGTAAAAATTCTAACTTGACCTATCTTTTTCTGCTTATGTGGATCTCTTCTGTTAGCCATTATAAAATTGTCTCTAAGATTGTGTTTGAGATTTTCTCGATCTCCTTCTCTCTCCCTCTACCACTTTAAGTCTGGATATTTCTTTCTTTTTGGTACACTGTTAGATCTCCTTCTTCATCTTCGTGCTGGGTTTTCTCTGATTTTTCTTTCTCTGCTTAGATTTTAGGATTTGGTGAACAAAATTGAGTTCTTTCCTTCATACACCATCAACATCTCCTCCTCCATCTAATCTCTCAACTTTCAGGGTATCTGATAGGGTTTTGTTTAGATCAATCTCCACATAAACCTTAGGATGATCACTTCTCAACCCAACAGTATGTTCCTCAAGACATAGGTTTTCTAATAGAAAAAATTCCTACAACTTACTCTTAAGTGGTTTAAAGAATAAGTTGGAAAAATAAAAGAGACATATATGATAAGATGATTTAAATGAAGAGGGCGTAAGCTATAATTTAAGCCATTAGTCTCCTTCTATGAATTCCATGCCCAAAAAGCGCATAACTTCCTCTGCAACTATACTCACTAAAAACTGCAGTCCTGCACTTGCATTGCATAAATTTGTTTAGTTTTTTGATAAGTCTGAATTTGCATAGTTTTTTGTTAAGTGTTGCTCTTATCTTGAACTTGTCAGTCAATTTCCATCTGCAAATAGCATTAAGTGTGCATGGTTCCCCATATTTAATTAGACATTGATTACAATTTATTGTCTTTTTGTACATATTTCGCTTGTCTTTGCTATTGAGTTGCACTTTTCTTGACAACTTAGTAGTCCTCTACATCCCCTATCTTACTATCGAATGATAATTCTTTTATACTCTATTCCATACATGTGTTCCTTGGTGTTGCTGTTTAATTGGTAAGAATATAATACTATCAATGTCACTATTTGCATATATTATCCTTGAGTAATCCCCCAAGCTCTCCTAAGAAAAAAATTTCCAGTTCCTATGATTTCACAATCTACAAAAGAGAAGCCTGTGTCATCATCTGGTGAATCTCTGTGGTAAGCTACAATTGCTCTAGAGCTTTGAGCTATTGAATTCAAGAATATCTGGGACAGTAATAATCTATTAGTAATTCTTTTTCTGATCAATTCTTATTTTTGTAGCGACTGTTTTCTGGTTGTTAAAGCATATAATTTAGAATTGATGGATGATATAAAATATAGTATTCTGGTTGTCATCAAAATCTGTTTATTTACCCAAATATATTAAATAGATGGATGATACAAAATACAGTACCAATTAGAGTAGAGGAGATAGGGCGGTTTGGTTCCTATAAAAATGAAGAGACCCTATTATTTTTATTTTAGAGGTGAATGCTTTTCTGTGCATCAACTCTTATGCTTATTATGCTTTTGTCTATGTCATTCTGGTTATGCTTTTATATTTTCTTATACTTGCTAAATTCATTGTTATATGCAATGGGATTTTTTTATTGATAGAAAATGTCAAATCTAAGTCAAGATATTCAAGGTGGGGATAAATTGAAAAAAATTGTTAAAGCGGAGTGGAATAATAGAACTCTTAAAATTGTAATCAAAATTTTTGTCAAGAGACATTAGCTGGAAATCAACCAAATGGTCAATTTTTACAAGATTGGATGGAAAAATATAGTTTTAAAGTTTGCTCATGAAACTAAGAAGAATTATGAATACAAACAATTTAAGAATAAATGGGATGGATTAAAAAAGGATT
>JANVCQ010000001.1:8770630-8783074 GCA_025531925.1 Erythroxylum plowmanianum
AGAGGATGAGATCGTCGGCAAAGAATAAGTGGGAAAGAGGGGGTTTGTGCCTACTCAAGCGTACCGGACACCAACAACTCGAGGACACCGCATGAGTAATCGCTTGGCCGAGTCGTTCCATACAAAGCTCGCCATGCCAGTTCATTTGAAAGGACACCGTAGTAATGCATTTCATGATGAGCGACAAAAACGAGGCCGGAAGACCGATAGCGTGAAGAGTATCTTGTATGAAGGTCCAATCAAGGCGATCATAAGCCTTTTCCAGATCCACTTTGATCGCCATCATCCCCGTCCTACCAGTTTTGCGTTTCATGGAGTGAATAACTTCCTGGGTGATGATGATATTATCGGTAATCAGTCGGCCAGGCACAAAGCTGCACTGGGTCGGGCTGACAAGCGCGTTCATGTACGGTTGAAGCCGAAGAGATAAAATCTTAGTGAGGGCTTTATAAAGCACATTGCAAAGCGCAATCGGGCGGAATTGAGTGAGGGAAGTAGGGGAGGGGGTCTTAGGAATAAGGACAAGGACAGTGCGGTTAAGAGCCGATTCCCAAACTTCGTGCCGGAATATACGTTGTAGGAAAGTAGTAAGGGAGGGGCCAACAATGTCCCACTGGGACTGGTAGAAGAGAGCGGTGAAGCCATCGACACCGGGGGCCTTGTTGGGAGCCATAGAGAAGAAAGCCGACTGAATTTCGTCGGAGCTAAGCGGACGGGAAAGGTCCGCAGGCAGTTGAGACGGGGTAGGGGGAAACTAGCCAGGAAGAGGCCCAGAGACAGGGGTCGGACCGTCGGGTTGGTATAAACCCTCCAGGTAACGTTGAGCCATACCGCGGATAGTTGCGGAATCGGTAACTAAATTACCATGAGCGTCGGGAAGAGCAATGTCCCGAGTTAGACGACGTCGGGAACGAGTGAGGGCGTGATAAAACTGAGTATTCTGATCGCCCTGAGTTAGCCACTGACTCCTGGACCGTTGGTGCCAGAAGAGTTCTTCCTGATAGAGCACAGATTCGAGTTCGTTCCTCAAGGAGGACTCGAGCGCCTAAAGGGAGGGGGAATCCGAGGTCTCCTCCGATTTGAAAAGCTAGTTATAACAAGTTTGACTTTAAATATGTTAAATTTCAAGCTACTATTGACATGGGCCGGGGCGATTGCTTAAAGATTCCTTGGATCTTTTCTCTCTCTTTGACTTCCTTCAATTATCATAGTTGAAATCATCCTCACTTGTGTCTGCCTTATTCCATTCAAAAACAAACATTGGGGGCTCTCACTGTTGGTATATTATTGATAGGAGATTGCACATTTGTCCTAGTCCCCTTACCTCCTCTTCAGCTACTAAATTCGTCATAACTAGCTCAATAATCCCCTTTGGCAGTTCTTCACTCTTCTTCCTAATTCATTTTCATTAACTTCCTCTTTTTCTTGAGTTTTCGCTTAGTGGCTAATCAGCATCCATTCTCATTAATTCAATCACCCCCAGCAAATATGTAACCCGTTGGCAAGAGAATAGGATACCAGGATTGGATACTCAAATATTGTTTCCTTTTTCCAAAGCTTTAAAATAGGGATGTACTTGGGTAATTCCTTCTCTTTCTCAACACTTACAAACATTCTTACATAGCCAACCCTTTTCCTTTTAGCGCTGGTCTCATCCACGTATATGAGTTTACCAATGACGCTTGCTAACAAGCTTAATCCCCTAGTAAGCCAATATTATAAAGGAACATTATGTAAATAAATCCAAATTAGAACATTCTCCTGTTAGACATGTTCCAAGCTTGTTCCTGGTTTCCATACCTAGAGAAAAATAGAGAGCTTAACCATATGCCAAGGATCAGCCTCTACTACTCCTTTGGATTCAACTTCACTCAAGAATTTGAGAAAGATGAGATTCCCTTTTGGTAGAACCTCCATTGATCCTTTCTCTTTCCATCTTCCATGTGCCACAGTTGATTACAAATAAGAGGAAGGAAACGTTTCCTCATGAAAAAACTGACTAAGGTTTAGTTCCAACCCGCTTCTTTTAAAATTTCAATATCTAGATCTTCCATCTACATCGACTGATAAACAATGCTCCAGCAAAACTAGTGTCTTCTCCAACTAGCTATTTCCATGTCAGCTAAGGTTTAAACATTGGTTGAGATTTCTAGGTGGAGAACAAGTTGTTTCATAAACAAGTTGAGGAGGGAGAATGCAAGATAGGATGAGGCTGTCAGCGGGTAAAGTGTGAAAAGGAGATTTCATGGACTAGTTCGGACAAGTTACTGACAGATATTTTCAAGGCAAGTAAGGGTTCAATTACAGGGAAAAAATATCTAAAAAGTAGATGTTTAAAACAGTAATGGATTGAAGAGCACAGGAAATTAAAAAAAAAAAAAGGTACCCAGCTAACGCTACCGCCCAATCACCGATTCTCTCTCTAGCCAAAATCTACACCTTCCATTTTCCTACTAAACTGATGTAAAGAGAATCAGATTATACTAAAATTGCCAATACTACTGCAGTTAGTAACATTGTAATTACAAAATTCTTCCTCATTGAGTGTAGGCTAGTTAAAATTCTCATGTCTAGCTTTCGCCTTTTAGCGCCGGTTAAACAAGAATCCCCTTTGCTCTTTTTTTTCATATGGAATCAACAACAGTCCTCCTTTTGCAGTTCAAGGGGTGATTAAACAACAAATCCCATGATATCATCCGACCCAAAATCATATGCCCTCAGGGTGCATTGTTTACAGGCAAAGGTAGATTATATATATCATTAATCAAAGCAATCAACATTAGCAGCTCATCCCTTTGGAATAAAGGTATATGCATAAATTCATTCATCTTTCAGTCATCATAAAAAGCATTGTCATTGACATAGATCCTATTCGTTTACCCTGCCAAACTGATAATTTAACTCTGAACACCATCGAAGTATATAAATATGTACATATTACTTGTAGTTGAAATTTAAACAAACACCTCAAAATAACAGCAAAAATGACCATCTTTCTCAGAGTTTGTTTCAAGTTCAATCATTGGTGAAAATATCCGAAGGAGACCAAAATAAATATCCCTTTTATGAGATACACAAGTTCTATCACATGAAATCATAATCATCAAGAGCAGCATCATAGTGATCAAACACCACATCATCATCTGGCTTATCGACATGAAGCTGCTTTTTCTTCCCACCTGCCAGGATAGATTGTTTGAAATCCAAAGGCAATTTATTTAACTAAAATGAACATTAAATACTAAGGTTTTCAATTATAAGTCCCAAAATGAAATAGTAAAAGAAAGAAAATATAGATATAGTCTTATATGAAATGCAGACATGTATTCGCAAATTGGGACTTAATCATCCCCTTCACCTATTCTATTTCAAAGGAAGAGGAACAACTCAGATTAAGGGCTAGAGGCAGCTGCAAGTGAGGATAGTTTCCAATATCCTTTAAAACCAAGATATAATTATGTGCAATTTTACAATTAAAGGAAACAAGAGAAATACACAGACAAACTAGGGACTAAAAAAAAGAACAAATGAAGCCATAGCATCCTAGGAATCTGCAAAATATTGTCATTTTAAGGCGCTTTGAAAAAGCTGCAAAAGACCATCTATGTTCACACTAAGGTGTCATAATGATTTGTTATGTTGTCCATTATATTCTCAGCTACTAAAGTTGAAAGAGTAGTGAGCTTGCAAACAGCGACAAAAATTCAGAATATAGTCGAGAAAGCTTCTATTAAATCAACAAGAAATGAAGAACATGTAAATTCAGGTACCTGTCTTCTTTTTACCAGTGTTGGCTTCTTTCTCAGCTTTTAACTTTTCATTAGCAATTGCTGATATAGAAGATGCAACATCTTTTGCATCTGCTGCTTTTAGAGAAGTCATCGACAACCTCATTACTAACTTCAGTAAGCTAATATAATGATAACTTTTCTGCACATAACATGTCCATTTAGGTAAGTAAAAAATCCTGTCAACAACAAATTGAACATAAAAATTAAAAAAATACGAGTATATAGACCTCGTATGGTCGAAGCTTATGAGAAACAAGCTCTGCATATTCTAAAAAATCACTTTCAGACTTTGGAATAAAGGTATCAAGGGTCTTCTCATCTCCTTTCTTGGCAAACAATTCTGCGGTGGACTTGTAGTCAGCTTCTTCTACCAGCCTATAAAAGAGCAAAAACATTTAGGTAAGAACATATTGACTTGAAACAAAGACATGAATGTCTCAAACAAATGCTGCTAGACAAGACTTTAGGTAATCAAATAAAGCCTGTAGCCAGAGATGTTTAAAATGGATCAAAAATTAAGCAAGTAGTTTAAACATACAACAAATCTCCAAAAGAAAGCATCAATCTATTACAGCTTTGGTCATTAATACAGGCGAGTATATGCATGCTCATGTAAGTCAGGCTGCTCATGTTTGGGTTACAGCTAGATCTAACTTCAGCCTAGCTTGAACTTTTCAAGTTTTTGGTCAGGTCGCCCTGGGATTTCAACAATCACAGCTCAGGTCAGGTCCGTTATCGTTTTTTATTCGCTTCCATTCTGCCCTACAACTCCTACAGCCAATTATAGGTAACTTAACAAGGTCTCATACTAACCCTCCTATGGGCAAACTGGTTACACCAGAAGAAACAGGCAAGTTTGGCCCATTTTTGTAGGTCATGTCTCAGGGTGACCCGACTAGCTGATCCTCTTGCATTTGCAGGTCTACCCAGACAGGACAAGTCTTTCAAAATTGCTGTTTCAACCTAGAATTCACCAATCCATCATCATTAAACAATTAAATGAGAAAAAAGAAAACTGCCACAGAATGTATAATCAACCGATAAGTAGGAATAGCAATGGGTTGGGCCAGATTTGAGCCAAGCCATAGGATCAGCTAGCTAATCCTCTTGCATTTGTGGGTCTAACAAAATGGTCAAGCCTTTCAAAATTGCTTTTCACAACCTTCAATTCACCAATCCATCATCGTTAAACAGTTAGATGACAAAAGAGAAAACTGCCACATAATGTTTAATCAACCAATAAAACGAAAAGGCAGTGGGTGGCCCAAAACTCTTTTGTAAAGATCAAACCTAGCCCAAAGCCCGATTGGACTTGAGACGCATAGCCTGGGCCTGAACCTGACCAGACTTCGAGCAGCCCGAAGCCTAATCAAACCTAAGCAATTTGGAGTAAGTGAAGCCCAATTAGGCTTTGGGTCTGATCAAGCCTAATAGGGTCCCAAAAAACCCAACACCTTTAAGGAAATATTAAATGGTCCAAAGCCCTTTTAGGCTAGATCAAGCCCAAAAGCACAACTTTAAAAAAATATATATTAAATGTTCCAAAGCCCAGTTAGATAAGTCAAGCCGAACAACCCAACTCTTTGGAAGTTTTGTAAATGACAGAATGACCCAAATGCTCTATTTATAGTTACTTTCCTCCACCTTTTCTTTTCATTTGCATTTTCATTTTCAATATTAAAATTGGGAGCCAACCATTTAGTTCCCACTTCCAAATTCCCATATTGAAAGTGAGAAGATAGAGGAAAGTAACTCTATGAATAGAGCATTTAAAAATATTACCTCAAATCACAAATCTCCTAAAAGATTGTAATTTTGGACTTAAATTTTCCTAATTGGCTTTAGACCCCTTGTCCTAAATTTGCTTTATTATTAAGAAATATAATTTTATTTTAAAATAAAGCAACATTACTTTTAATATAGTTAGGCTTCAAGCCGATTCAGGCTTTGGAGCCTGTCCAAACCTGACCCAAAGTTTTGTCAACTCAGGCAATCTTTTGATTTTGAGCCAAACTGAATTGAGCTCAGGCTATTTTTCCATCCCTACCAATAAGGTTTGTAATGGAAAAGGAAATTTTGTTTCTTCTCTTCCATTCTACCCTACAATTCCACCAGTTCTCTTTCAAATTGAATCCTAAGAAAGCATTACATTTACCTGATATAATCAAGGGCCAATTATACGTCAAACTTAACAAGGTCTCATGCTAACCCTCCTATAGGCAAACAGGAGGCCCATTTTTGTAGGCCATGTCATTTGACTAGCTGATCCATTAGCATTTGCAGGTCTACCCATAGTGGTTAAGTCTTTCATAACTGATTTTGAAAACCTTGAATTCAACAATCCATCATCATCAAATAATTGGATGATAAAAGAAAATTTGCCACATAATGTTTATAAAGTAAGAATGGCAAGGATCAAGATCGGAATCGGGATCAGGATCGAGCCATAGGATCAGCTAGTTGATCCTCTCGCATTTGCAGGTCTACGTAGACTAGTCAAGTATTCCAAATTTGCTTTTGAGAACCTTGGATTCACCAATCCGTCGTCATTAAATAATTAGATGAAAAAAGAGAAAACTCCCACAAAATGTTTAATCAACCAATAAATAGGTTCCCGCTTCTCAATTCCCGTTTTGAAAGTGAAAAGACAAAAAGGAGGAAAGTAATTCCACAAATAGAGCATTTGAGTCATTGGTCAATCACAAGCCTCCCAAAAGTAATGTCTAATTGGACTTCAGGCCCCTTATTCTAAATGTGCTTTTATTATTAAAAATATAATTTTATTTAAAAATACAACAACATTATTTTTAACATAATTAGGTATTATGCTGCTCTGAATGTGGAGCTCAAGCCTTTGTTCCGTTTGAAGCCTAAGAAATTTTATAAATAAAAACCCAACATCAACTCAAAGCCTAGTCAATTTAGGCCAAGCCCATTGATTTCGGGCCAAGTTAAGCCGAGTTGGATTGAGCTCAGGTTATTTTGACATCCCTACCAATAATGTTTTTAAAGGTAGAGCATATGAGGTAAGTAAAGAACATGCTAACCAAAATAATAGTTGGTACCTTTGCTGTCGTAGTTTCTCAGCTACAGGATCTAGGGACTCTTGTTTTGCTACTTTCGTAGTGTTTCCTTTCGTTTCTCTAGCTTTTGGTGCAGATTTCTTAGCAGGTTTTTCAGGAGATTTTTCAACAGGGGCCTGACAATAGTGAGAACAGAGTTAAAAAATAAAAAAAAAATCAATCAGCAAAATGAAAATCCATGTTAAGCAAAAAGAAGCTCAATATCATAAGACTGAAATGCAACATAAATGGGAAAAGATTGAAGAAAACTTACATATAATTGTTCCTAAAAAGCAAGTCCAACCAAATGAATATATACTAACAAAAGAAATTAAGTTCTTGCAATTTATGAAGTTCTTTAGTCACCAATCCAACAAATCTGCACACATTATAGATTAATTGTCCCCACATCCACTCTTATATGTTTTTCAGGGTGTAAATATGCATGCATAAATGTGCGTGTTTCAGATTTATTTCATATCACAAGGATGATGAGAATGTTTCAATAGCTAATCACATGGGGAAAAAAAAGGATACTCTATGAATAAAAATTATTATCATCCCAAGAAATGCAAAAACAATTATATTTTCACAAGAAATCCTCTAACCTAATTGACAGACAAATATCAAACAAATCCATAGAATCTATCTTAAACCAAAAATAGAAGGGATGCAAAAATAAGGCACCATACGGTTTCCACTAAGAATATGTCGCGCCTCACAACCACAATTTGCTAAAGCAACACGACCTCAATAATTTTTTCTTATACATTGTGTTGGCATTATTATCCCATATCACTATAGAATTCAACCAAAAACTTGTTTATCTTTATCTTAATTGTGAGAATCACCAAGGACATGGATGACTACTGATAATTTAAGGATCAAACTGGAATTGTTGACAAGCAAGAATACCTTTTGACTAAACCACTTTTGTGTTAGATATTGTGGCTGACAGCACACAACATGAGGCCAAATTCAACAAATTATTTATCCACAATTTGTCCATATTAATAACTGTAAGAATAATCTAGAATGTTGACACCTACCAATCATTTAGGGATGAATCATTGACACATAGGAAGCCCTTTATGACTTGGAACATACCACAACTTGGGTAATATATCAAACTCTTGACAAGTCCAAAAAGCATATTGAATGAAAAGAAACATGCATCTCAAGGAACATCTAAGACATACAAGATAAACCATTCACAACAAAAATGGGCCTAAAAATTTCTTATTCTGATCCATATGTGCTAGGTACGTGAACATTACAAGACCAACTGGACATTGACTCAGAAATTTGGAATTTAATGATTTAGTAATTGAGAAGTAATAAATGCAAAATATTACCATCTCTGTCATTACTTTCAATTAAACAATCCACATCGTATACAACATGGCCTATTTAAGATCACGCAATTAGACAAGCAATCTTGTTTGCAATTCTGTTTAGAGTTGAGAGGTAGAAAAGTTGCCGCATAGTCTAAACAATTGAACAAGGAGCATGTCATGTACTCAAATTTGTTTACATTAAAGAAGAATTTGATAGAAAGTTCTCATCAACATAATTAAGATTTGGCTTGTGTTAAATTTTAAATAACAATGAAAACCACATGTAATGCATGTGATTCTAAAATTATAAACCATATTCATCAACCTTCAGTGTAGATATATGTAGATGGCATGAAATATTGTAGCACAAATCAAAAAATAAAATCAAATAAGATATTGAAGATTGTCCACTTTTCTGAGTAGGTGCATGCTCAAAATGAAAATTATGCAAAATCAAGATGGTATCAGAAAGCGTACCAAGCTCGGTTCATCTTCATCTTCCCATGATTCCTTCACATCATTTTCATCCACATCTTCATCATCCCATTTACTTTTTTTCTGCTCTGTTGAGATAACTATTGGAGTCCCCTCATCCTCTGAAAAAGTTTAATTGCATACATAAATGAGATAAAAAGGCATACATAATATGACCAGAGATGGAGAAAATGATCAGAAAGGATAATATTAAATTTCGTTTAACACACCAAACACCATTAATTACTTCAGTTTCCAGAAAAGCATTGAATTCACCCATTTAATTGAAACCGTATAATATGTTAAACCCATCAGTTGGAAGACGCAAATATCACGAGTCATTCACTCTCTGCAATGCAACTATCAAAACACCCGCCTATTGAAACAGACATGTGTTTGCGGATACCACGATTACATCTGCCAATTTCTAAGTGTAAAATCCAAAAGAAAATCTGTTTGAATATAACCAATCAAGACACCAACTAAATAAAGTGAATAGGAAAGGGTATACAGATATCTTACCCCAATCTTCCATCTTGGAATTGTGTGAATGCAGAAATAGGGCAACTTTCCAAGAAACCAGATGTCTGGTGCTCCTACTAGAAACCTTTCACTTTGTTGGAAATTATTTCTATTTAGAATAAGCAAACTTTGAAGGATGAGCACAACAACAAAATCAAAGCATTCTAACTGCTATAAATTCCCAGATCTTATCTATATACATATAAAAAGAGAGAGAGAGAGAAAGCGACAGAGAGAGAGAGAGCACTTACGAGTGACTGATTTCTGAGTTGTGGCTTCTGGGAAGATGAGTTGCTGCAATCAAGTTGGAAAAGCAAAGAATGGAGGAGATAGGAAAATATTAACTAAGAAATATCAAAGGGTTATGTTGTTAATCAACTAACGAAGAACAAGGCGGTGGGGTTGAAGAAATTTGATGAGCAAGGGAAATGTTCAGGGTTTTAATTAAAACGGTAGGGATTTTATAATCTGGTTTCAACATGTCGGCTTGTAAGACAAGTGAGCAGTACCATTAATCTGCTTTTCCAAGGTCCATATTGTCTTTGGAAGTCGGTCAGTCGGTTTGCCTACAGAATGAACTAGAATCGAGTTTTACGTATACTCTCAAGTCTAATTTTAATTACTATTTTAAATGTGAATTATTTGAGTTTTTTTATAAAAATTAAAAGAACGTATTAAAAAACCACAAAAAGATTTATCCATTGATGCATCGAATCCTACAGGGAAAGCTAACGAAGTCTCCACTCGTGAATACCGAGATTACAAGCAACAAAATAGTTTAAAGTCCATTGAAAAGTCCTTGAAAGGGGTCTTAAGTACTTTATGTTTTGTAAAATCTCAGATATAATCTCCTTCTTTGTAGCATTTCCATCCATAACCCCTTGATGCTTAAGAAAATAGATCTCCCATATAAAACCAACTTCAATTAAATGATACTGCCATATTTCTTTTATTAGGATTTTTATCCGTTTGAACTTCACCGGTTCCAAAAACATTCATCACTATATTCAACATTTTCCTCCTATCAATATACATTAAATTTACCTATAAATGTTGTTTTTTATACACTTCAACAACTTTTTTAAGATAAACAAGATTAATAATAAGTAAAAATTACAAGCAAAATTCTACAGCCATAAAGAGCTCCATTTAAGAGTTGATCCACCATCTAATAGATACAACAATAATTGAAACTAAGATCAAGTCAAGAGCTCTTACTAAATGCAACTCAATTATTTCTCATCTTATAGCTATTTCTCCATTATAAAGCAGTTAAATGTTGAGTTACACACTTATCTAATACAGGTGACTTAGTGCTTGGTCTACTTGTCTCCAAAACTTTTATTATTTTTTTCCTTTTCAAATGGCATAAATTATACTTGGAAATGCAATTTTATATGTCAACATATCTTTCTTGCATATATTATGTCTTTTATTGATGTAATCGATGAATTTAGGCCATTCACTTTAGGGGCATACTAGGTTACTGACAAGCCACTATCTTGAAATGATTAGACGACTTGTTTAATACTCTACGATAGTCCTCCAATCAATATCTGAATCAGTTGAAAAGTTCTCGTGAAGCTAAATTTATTGCCCTTGTTATGGAAAAACTTCAACTCAACAATAAGAAATTTAAATATTAGAGTTTTGTTTTTTAGTTTATTAAAAATTTAGGCAACACAACAGTTATATTTTGACATCCTAAAAATTTCAAGCCCCTATAAAAGTTCAAAACACTTCTATTATGATATCAATTTCTTAACTACAAATTGTGGACGTCAAATCCACTCACACACAACCTCAATTAGTTACATTAATAAACTTTGAAAAGCTAAAACAAAATATGAATTTCATTTAAAAACCTTTTTACACATCCATTCTTTACACAAATGTACATTCTAAAACATGTTCAAAGAAATGCAATAGCTCTCAAAGTATGTACAAGGCAAAAATGCCTACATAGTAGCACGTGATGAAGTTAACTACTCACAAGGTGGAGTCCCTATTGCTAAAGACCTAAGCGTGCACCTGGGAGGTTTTATTTAAAAACAAAAAATAGAGTGTGATCTAAACAAGCTCAGTGAGTGTAAATAAAATGTTTTGCAAATCTTCTGTAATCATTGAAACCTCCCTAAAAGAAATTCATTTCATTTAGTATAAGAGAATACCAATATAAAACATATAAGCTTCTTGAAACCAAATTTCTCAATTTTATTTTTAAAGCAAATAGTGGCAGCATTATTTATTATCATGAACTTTTATACGATATAGCCCACCATAAACTTCTTTACATTGTGGTATACCCTTAGGCATATGGTCACATACCTGATTTTGCATCGCTTACCTGTGACTGGTTAATCATTAGTTACGGAGCTAGTTTTGCACCGCTTACTTATAACAATCTTGGTTAGCACTTATATACTCTAGACATGTAGAGGGCAACTCGCTGGACTACTGACAGACACAACACCAACTACTATTAGTAACTGAACCCCCCCCCTGGGATGCTGCCATGCAAGTTTGGAATTGTCTGACTAGTATAATATCATGTAACGAGCTTAACGATGTACCATAGGTAAAAAACGTAATCATTCTTCTTAGTACTTTAACTTATGGGATAAAGCTTAAACCATTTTGTAAAGTAATTTATACAATTTTGAAATCAAAAACAAATGGGAGGAGTTTGAAGTACGTTCAAAATTTTCAACTTCTTTTATTCTCATAATCAAACAAATGAATGCATAATTTAAAATCACATGCCATCAATTCTTGTGTAATGAAGTTATTCAACTGAAACAATTAAAATACACTCATCATTTCATAAATTTATCATCAAGCACACTTACGTGTTCTATGCCTTTCCTTTACCTATACAAAGTGTATTTCGCTAAGGCATTTATTTCCAATTCAAAAACAAGGCATTAACAATATATATTCGATTTAATTGATCGTGACCCCTGCCCAGAATTCATATCTCCCCTTATTCCACAATTGTCACACAGCAAACGTTCACATTAGGTTTTGAGGTCTTCTAGACATTTGTTCCCCTATGTCTCTAGTTTCCATAGCATAAAAAATCATGCCATTTCAACATCTAAATCATCAAACATGTACCAAATATCACAAGATGCTTCAACACAGGGGCAATATCATATTACTATTTTCAATCTCAAATTTTAATATTATTTAGCTAGAATTAGGTCAGGGTCTCTTTTATAGATTTTTACTACTATATCTTTGGTTTCATTTCTAGTT
>JANVCQ010000001.1:8796059-8812267 GCA_025531925.1 Erythroxylum plowmanianum
AAAGACATCTGAGGACTGGACGTAGCCCATGGTTTGGGGTGAACCAGTATAAAAATTACTGTGTCAATTTCTCTCTACTCTCATCTCTCTTATTGTTCAAAGTTTCTCTTTTACTAATTTTTCAAATAAGTTTTTGAAGGATACGATCAACTTTGAATTTCAGTGTTTCTTGTGAATAAGATCAAGTTTTATTTTTTTAACAAAAACGTTTTCGAAGAATTTTCATAGAAGGGGAATACACAATTCAACCCCCCCTTCTTGTGTATTCATATATCGTATAATAAACTGCATATTAATGTGTGATTCACTTCAGATGTGACTTATCTATTATAAATGGTGGTTTTTTGCCTACATATGTGTTGTATCAGATGTATGAAGTCCAAGTATAGTTTATATTAAGTCATGATATCCTCTCTACTTAAAGATGATATTTTCATATTAATTGAAAGTGTGACTTATCTATTATGAGTGGTTGTATCTTTTGTTTTGTATATAGACATGGCATTGGATGCATAAAGTCTTGGTACAATTTGTATTGAGGCATTGAATTTTTTATGCTCATATATAGATTTCTGAATTAAAGTGAAGGTGTACTTACTTATAATGACTATCCTATTTCCTATATAATGAGTGGTATTGAATGTATGAAGACTGTCTATAGTATTAGTCATATTAAGTAATGATATTTACATAATTAAGATAAAGATAACACTTATCTATTAACGGTAGTGGCATTTTTTATATACAATGGTGGTATTGGTTATGTGAATTCTTGCTATAGTTTCCATTAAGCTATAATATTTTTCGTATTCGGTCATGGTATTCTCATATTAAAGTGACGGAGTAACTTACACGTTAGAAGTGGCAGTTTTTATGATATACTCATAGCATTAAATGTATAAAGTCTTAGTATAGTTTGTAATGAGTCATAGTATTCTCTCTACTTAGACATCATATTCTTATATTTAATTGAAAGTATGACTTATTTGTTATAGGTGGTGATATCTCTTTTATTTAGGCACAGTATTAGATGTATGGAGTCCAAGTATATTTTGTATCGAAGTACTGTATTCTTAATGCAGAGACATAGATTCCTACGTTATAGTGAAGGTGTTACTTATTTGTAATGAGGGCTGCTATTTTTATACATAGGAGTCGTATTAAATATATGAAGATTATACATGGTATTCCTCATATTAAGTGATGGTTTTTATATAATTAAGATAAATGTTGGACTTATATGTCATGGGTAATAGGTGATATTGGATGTATAGAGTCTTTGTATAATTTTTATTAAGGTATGATATTTTTTATACTTGATTATGGTATTCTCACATTAAAGTGAATGTGTGATTTACTTGTTATGGATGGTAGTCATTTATGTCTACACGGTATTTATAGCTTGTCAATTAAACTTTATAAGGTTTGTATAATAACATTCACTAAAGACTAAGTTCTTAAATTTAATCTTGAAGTTAAAGGTCTCTTATTGCTAACTTGAATGTGTAATATCCCTATTACAAACAATGGTGGCTCTTTTTAAGGAAGAGGGAAAAAAGAGATAGATTAGTAAAAATAAAAAAGAAAAAAGAGATTAGATCTAACAAAAAAAGATGATGTTGTTCTAGAATGCAGTTGTCGTAATTGGAAAAATACAAAATTTATGTTTTTTAAAATTGATGTCTTTCTAATTTTGGTAACAAGAAATAATAAGAATGTTAAGACGATATCACCATCATCATTGTTAACACCCAACTGAAGTCTCACTAAGGCGCAGGGTCTGAGGAGGTCCTATAAAACTAGCCTTACCACTACCGAGTGTTAGCAAAAATAAAATAAATAATTTAATTAGAACAGCTTATCTAAATTCAAGGCATCATGAAACCACTACCCTAAGTCGGAAATTTTCCTTCTACGATGCAGCAGGACTACAGGATTCGACCCTAAGGTTAACGCCTTTTCCACTAACTTCAGTGCACTTCAAAGGATATAAAGTTAGGAACTATCTCTATGAATGAAGAAGAAAAGTAGAAAATGCAAAATAAAGCATATATGTGTGCAATAAAATACGAAAGAATATATGGGCGTGCCACGACTGTCTGTAGAAAAAGATACTTGCATTAGAAAGAGAGAATACAAGACGGAGGAGAGATGGAAAAAGTAGAGAGATATGTTTGTCTTTTAGAGGAGATTTATATAAAAAATAAAGGAATGTTAATAATAATAATGGGAATAAATGTATAACGTTACTGGGTAATTATAAGGTAATAATGTTATGAACGTTATGGTAATAATTATAAGGTAATAACATTATGAATGTTTTGGTAATAAAAGGGGATCGGTAGGGAGTTAATAAAAGGAACATTATAGGGTAACAAAACCGAGTGGGTCCCAAAAATGTTTATGTCCCAAGCGCGATGATGCCACGTCACAATCGGGCTAGGCGGCTCGTGTGCACAAGTGTGCAGTATCCATACCCTCCTCAAGAGACGATTCAAAGTCTCAGAAAATATTCTAGTATATAAACTAGGTGAAACTCTCTTACTCTTTCAACGTGGGACACAAACTAAAGAAAAAGAGATGTTCCAAGTTTTGGAACAATATCAATACCAAGTAAAGAAGTTATTTCCGATAGACTTACTTGTAATATTAAGACAATATATTTTTATAAAATATTTCTTTTCAAAATCAAAACAAAAAGTTTTAAAAAGAGAAACAAACACTCTCTTATTTCTCTTTTGAAATTGATAATTTTCAAAAAAGTAATTTTCAAAAAAGTAGGAATCACGATGTATAAGAAAAAGAGAAATTTCAAGAATTATCCTTTTAAAAATAAATTACTCAAAACACCTTTATAATATATTTAAATTTAAATAGCTTAGTTATTACGTGAGTGACCACGAATGGCCACCCCAAGCTGGCTATGTAGTCGGACCATATTTTAAATATATGAAATTGTTCGTCGTTTGTTATATTTGAATTATACATTTTAGTGGAGGCTCAACTTGTTGATAGAGCGTGTTACTTACCTGGCAATCTGTCAGCACTGCTAAAGTTGGTTCTGAGCCCAACAGTATAATTCCGAATGCAAGCGTAAAATCTACTTCGGAGCATAATATCAATACTATCAAAAAGTAGGAAAATAATCAACCTAAGGCTCAAGGAATCAAGCTAAAGGGAAATGAAAACATTAATGTTTACCCATTCGTACACAGTTTCTCCTTACAAAATAATATTTCCTTCCGTTCAGCAACTGGAATAGTGCATGTGTTCAAATTCTTTCTCGGAAGTCAATCCACTTAGCTTTTTTTCCCCTCAGTGTTGGTTCATTTGTTGAGTAATAAGTCTCTGATGATGGAAAGGCTAACCGTCATTGTTGAAATTCTAGTCATATAATCTTCTTGAAAGAAAAAAGATGCAAGAAATTGTTCAAGTTGTTCCTTCTTTTCCTCATCTTTAAGACCATGGTTGTGTATGTTCATTGTTTTTGTCATCGCTTTCTTTGTTAGAGTTCCTCTTTATCAGAACAGATCTACACATCTGCAAAAGTCTTCCTCGCTTAGAAGGCCATTTCTATTAAATTTTGTTACAATGCTCATTCTTTTGCTCATACAGAGGATCATAAAGAATTACCGCACCACGATATGTATGTTCCAAGCTTTTGAAAATGGCTCATCACTGTACCCGATTATCGTCGTGATGTTGAACCTGTCAACAATGTTAAAAGTTCTAACAAAAAGAATGAACCTATATAACTAGTTGAAACGCAAGCATGAAGGATAAGCTGAAATTTCTTGCCTGGTACAACTTTTCATCCTTCAAGCTTGAAGTTCTAAGCTTGAGCTCTCCTCTGCTGGTTGTCATCTCATCTAATATCTCAGCACTGTAGGAATCATCTTGACTCTCGTCAGTTATCGCGTCAACTGGTTCTCCTTCCTGCATCATGTTTGTAAGTACATGAACGCTTATGCATACAAAGAAAGCTATAAAACTAAGGAAAATTTATGGAGTTCAAATATATACTGTCCCTGGAAAATTTATGGAGTTCTAATATATACTGTCGCATTTCGGGTGCAAAATTTTCGAGTACGTGAATGATATGTATTCGTCAGTTCATCAAAAAGAAACAGACGAACTTGAGTATAAATTTGGAGTGCAAATTCACAACATCGTCCATTTTGGCATCATGTATGCCAGTTATAACCATGAATTCCGTACACTACATGTGATTAAAGAAGAGCTCCATTAACCTCATCAATTCACAGATAAGTGGAAGAAATTTCATGCAAAAATGTATAGTATAGATTCTATATCTTTTTAGCTCGTAGTCTGGAAGGCAATACCATATGGTGCTACTTTGTTAATTGAACAAGTATACAGTTACCTACGATTATGTCAGCAGCACGAAGGATAGATAACATACAATGGGTGATAAAGACAAATTTCGTGGCGAAGCACCAGCAATTTCTTCATATTCAGCAGCATCCAATACTCGAAGGTGGTTAGGATGGAATATCTTGGGAAGGAAGTGTTGTCTTATGATAATGAGAAAGAAAAATGGCAGCGGGAACAAGATTCCAGCAATGGGTATGCATGTAATTCCAAAACAAACCAAGAGGTATATGAATTGTAAGATTGTGAAGAAAGCAATACGCTTGAATGGCACCGATTCCAAGAATGAAGCATGCACGCCTTTCAGGACTCTGTTCAAACAAAAAGGAAAAGATATTGAGTGCTGCGTTTATAATAAGTTAATGTCATCTTATATCAGTTACACCCTAGTTCACAAGCTACGGGTTGTGTTTCCAGTTTAATGGTACTTGATGGATTATTTGACTGTTCAACATATGGAGAAGGTGAAATCCCATAAGGCGGAACATTTCACTCTGTTCAGAAAATGCCATAAAGAATCTTCTATAAATCCATGATTCTGGAGAAAGTAAAATTGCATAACACAGAGGCTCCCACGGTATATTATACTTACTTCCATGCTAATTTTTAGGCATGTGACTTACCTGTAACGTCTACTAGGAGTAATGAAGAGCAACAGCATCCTTTCCCAAAATTGATTCCCCGGAAGACTATCTATTGCCATATAAGCAAAATACCCCCAGAGAACTGAAGTGGGTATCATTCTGAGTACAGGCACGAGAAATACGGCAAACCCAACAAAGATTGACTGCAACAGGTTGCTTATTCTTTGTTCATTTACTCTTACAGGCAAATAAACATCAACGTGTTTGTCAGGATCAAATTTGCAATTGGAATCATCCCCATCATTCGATTTCATTACAGCTGCTTTCAACTCCTCCAACTCTTTATCTACTGAAGAGGTCTGCAGCAAGATTCCCATTAAAAATAGTCGGCACGTACTCACGCACACCCAAATTTTCATTAGCGAAATATGACCTACAAGCATTGATCACTTACAGGAGAAGATCGATCCATTTCTATAAACACATCATGCATTCTCCCGTAAATTTCTGAAATGCTAGCTCTTCTTCCTATGCATTCCTTGGCACTTTTTATCATCTTCTTTCGAATAAGCTATACGTCGCGGTTATACGTATAAGAATAATAATAAAGCTTTTAATTCTGACTAATAAAATGAAATTTAACATGATTAGCTCTTGTCCCGCACCTGTCTTTTGAGAAGTGCAAGACTTTTCGTGTGCATGGGTGACTGGGGAAGGACACCATTTGATGGAGGGAGTCCAAGCAATCCACAGATTAAAGTCTTTGAGTTTGCAAAAGAAAATAAAATTCAAATGTTAGGCCTGAAATGAATAAAATGACGGATGGAAAAAAAATAAATTTCCCCGTCATGAGTAGTATACCATAAATCCAAGCAACAGGATATCATAATGATAAGCAGATGGATTTTTGAGATTAAATTCCTTTTGTTGTGCCAATTGTGAAGCTACACTGTGATCGAAGAAGTATAGGCCAGCTATCATAATGGCCGGTACAAGGGCAGCAAAGATATAAGCCACTGGAACCTTCCCCATATCCTGCATGCTAAGTCTACACTCATGAGTACTATTTGAGGTCAAACTTAAATTCTGAGATCCAATTAGCCATGTCAACATGTAATACCAATCATTTCTAGCAATAACGCCACACGAAACTTATCCACTATCAAATATTAAATAACAAATGTGTTTTGCATCTGACTATAACCTTGACAACTGTCCAATGATAAAGTGAATCAGAGTCCCAGAATAGTGGAGAATCCAGCCTTCTGGGAACTCCAGTAGGAACTTTGCTGGGTACACAGTAAGACAATGTTGTCCAGACCAGGACCATTAGGGGAACACCATAATCCGCCGTAAAACTACGGAACCACCCTGTTATAGAAGGCACAAAAAATAAAGATGAAAAGTACTTGAAATTCGAAACAAATAAATAAGCTTCTATAAATTGCCACATATACACTTTTTGGGTGTTAAGAATTGTCACATACTGTTGTCAGTTCATTCACCTGTGCCATATCGCCATGATCTTGCCTTCCTGCTCTTAATGGCAGTAAATAGCAGACCAAACGAGAAAATGATAGCAAGCAAACCATTGGTATATACCCATTGAAACTGATACTTTTCCAACGTTGGGTTTTTATCTTTAGGAATACGGAACTCATCAACTAGCCCCTATAATTCAAAAGTAAACATGACTACCCGCACTGGTAAATCAGCTGCAATTTACAATGCAACATCAAAAACACCAACGACCAAAAAAAAAAAAGTAAGAAGTAAGAGATTCTTATACCGAAATGGCCTCTTTAAGGAAAAGAACTGCAATCAACATGCCAAAAAGCTCTCCTGCAACTCTTGTGAATTTTGTAATGATATATCCCGCATTAAAAATAGCAAGAAGCAAGAGCATGAGGGCTGTCCAGACACAGACCCTGTATTAAGAAAACAATGCTTCCATGATAATACATTTCTTGCGTAAAACCAAAAAGCCCCCACACGACGCTCTAATTATATAACTCACCACCCTGCCCAAGCTAAGTACAATTGACGCCCCAACTCGAGCCTTCCTTTGCTGAAACTGTACATGTAGCTATACATTATAACAGTGGGTTCGGCAACTCCTAGTATTAACAAGGGCTGTCCTCCAAAAATTGAATGTATTATTCCACAAATTGCTGTAGAAGCTAACGTATCAACTGTGCTTAGGCTCCCATCTGACACAGGAAAAAAAAAACATAATTTTTAAGCTCAATTTATGCATGTGTGTCTATATATATATATATGCCGTAAGCTGTATATGAACAAAACATGTATAAGCAGCAATTCCTTTTACCTACCCTAATAGGTAAAATTTTATATTATTTAAGAGACTCATCTTAGTAGATGCTTTTACCTGTGTCCCTACTCAATTGCTCCCCGAACGCAATAACCGGAAGCGCAGAAGCAAAGAAGATATAGGTTGTTGGAGCCATTATTCTGATGTGAATATTTGCAGATTCATTTAGATGACAACCCGTTTGTCGGCTATTAAGAAAATAGTTGCACAATGCATAAGAGTTGCGTACCTGATTCCACAACAAAGAGTTCCATCCCAATCATTCTTATAACAAGCCGCTCTACCTTTCAAGTCCTTGATAATTCCCTTAAACGGAGACCTTATGCTCTGCATTTCTTACAAGGCAAACTGAAAAAGAAAAAAGAATACACCCCTTTATAGGTTAACTAGATTAATCAAGAACTACTTGCTGTTAAGATGCGGAGCGTGGGATGAAACTTGGAAATGACAATTTCCAAATCAATAAAAGTCGATTCACATGAAAAACATAACAGCCAAACGATAGCATTTGTTCAATACCATGCACGTAAACAACTAAAGTATCACCATCACCATAATGTAAACACATGTCTCCTCCATAACCACGTTGAAATCCCGTATATAAAATGAAAAAATGAAAATATTACAACGAAAACTTGGTATAATTATTGTCATAAAGATAACCTGTTCTCGTTGGAAGAATGGCTAACCTGAACGTCACCTATATGTTGATGGCGATAACGAACGAGGAGAGAAAATATAAAAGAGAGGATAGAAAATATAAAAGAAAAATCGGAAATGTGAAGGACTTGAGGTGAAGGAAGAGGAAGAGAAGGCGGCGCAAAGCGGTCGTTAGGGTGGTGGTGGTACGGAAAAGAAGAAGAAGAAGAAAGGCCTTTTTCCGCCTCCTGAAAATGTGAGAGAGAAAGAAAGAGAGAGAGTTGCGGAGGGCTGGCCAAATTATAAAATGGAGAGTCTTCTATTTTTATATTTTTGGTCAAAGAGGGGGCTCCGTACGACTGAGCAATTACATCATATTTTTCTTTTAAGTGCTTAAATAGAAATAAATAGACGAGTAATGTCAACAATTAACAATATATTATTAGTAATTTCCACATTTTGATCTTCTCTTCCGAAATGAATTTGGTCTAAACATGATGGCTGAATAACAGCCTTTCTCTTCTCTTATTCGTTTATTTATGACAAATTTAAAAAAATTCTAATTTTTACTTAATTTTATAATATTAACTTATACTTTTAAAATGAACATAAAATATTTCAACCTTTAATATTTTACAAAAATAATTTGTCATTAGCATTAAGGAAAATAGTATTGATGTAGAATATCGCGACAACGAACCTATTAAATTCATACCTGACACATGATTTGTTAGTGCCACATAAAATTAAATATTGAAATTTTTAAAAAATATGAAATCTTAAAATCTAGCCCTTATTTTTGTTTCTAACTTAGAAAGCTAGAATTGTTCTCTCTAATGCATTCTTAGCTTAATTAAGACTCTCTAATGCTTTTATTATTTAATCCTTAGGTAAGAGGATTTTTTTATCTTGTACAAGATGTTTGAGTACATACGGTTTGTGGTTAGAGCTGGTTGAGACTTCTCCTTCTTAAAGTTAGTAATTAGCTCTAAGAAATGACTTCTTCTTAAAAGGTTTCTGAAACTTAAAATTCCTCTAAGAAGTTATTTAATTTAGAAATTTAACAAAAAAATTTGAGAATTAAGGGAAATAATCAACACAAAGCTAAAAGGAATTACAATTTAAGTTGAGCCAATGATTTGATTAGCACTAAATCTTGGCATAATACAATTAATTGTCAAAAAGATTAAAAAACTAAGGAATTTTTTATAGATTTTCTGAATGAATCCTAGACATCCCCCCTAGTGGCTTATCTAGCTCGATACATGACAAAAATGACAGAAATTGAAAAACATGGAAAGTAATTTGTATCAGCACAAATGCCCCAATCTCCTAACAAACTCCTGTAGAACTTTCCTTTTATTGATATCACCCTCTAATTGTCAAGCAATTATCTATAACATAATTGCCTTCCCTTTAAGATATTTGTCCTCAAGGATGAAAATAGGGTTATTGCTTCATCAAATCATAATAATACTTTTATGTACAATGTTTTAGAGGCCTATTCTTCCATTTGATTAATACTGATGGTAGTAGTTCTATGCCTCTTAACTAGTTGTCTCTTGTCGTGTCTAATTTCTATTGACTTTGCTTGCCTTAATATCTTGATTTTGGTTACAAATCATTATGTTTTGATCCAAATGTGAGATGAATTGAGGGAAAATTATGTGAATATTGCATGAAAGTTGAAGGGTATATTTTGTGAATTTTGCATAAAAACGAAAGTTCACGTAAGTTTTGCAAGAAACAAAAAAAATAAAGGAAGGTGGGGACTAAAGGACTTGCCATCACCGTGACAAGTTTAATCACAGTAGTGACACTTGACTAGCCCTCACAGGGGTTACAAACAAAGTCACCCCGTGATATGTCTTTCCTTTAATTCGTCTACTGATTAAGTGGTATCTGCAGGTTGAAGGCTCGAAAATCTAGACCTAAAATGAGACTGCAAATAGAAAGAAGAGAGGAGGGTGGCAGCACATTCTATTATTTGACTTATTCTTCACATCCGAGACACATTAGGACATTATGGGGACACAAAAATAGATAGTGAAAAAGAAGGCAGATAAGAGAGGAAGAAAGTAGAGACCAGTTGGGTGAGGTGAAGAAGAAAACAATAAAGAGGTGGAAACTGCTTGAGCATCCGATCATCTAGGTGAGAACCAAGCAGGAGCAGAAGACGAGTGCCAATGCAGAGAGCTTGAGAGTACAAGAGACCACTCTTATTCCTTTATCAGATCTTTGTTTGCTTGTTTTGTTCTTCATTTTTGTCGATTTCTCTCTATTTTACTTTTATTTTGTTTACTGACAGTACTACCTGTTAACTTAACCAATTGATACTCTGTTATCTTTTGATAGTTCATTTGGTTATTTACCTGGATTATTGCTTAAACACTTCTTTTATACTGATAAAGATGAGATTAGAGTATTTGAATATGATGAATCGTGTTATTTCCATAATGGGTTGATCTCTTTTTCTTGAGGATTAATGTAGCTATTTTAGTCAAATATGCATGGTTGAGGGACTATGTTATTATCTTATGTTTGCTATAGTTTTTGAACTAAATGGATGTAATAACATGACTAAACTTTGCATCATTTTGGCATTAAATGAAGGATCGAGAGAAGAAGTTTAATATGAAACGAGAAACTATAGATGCTTAGGTTAAGAACTAGAAATATATTAACTTAAGTGGTAATTAGTAGTCGAGTTTTTATAATTAATTTGAATGATAACTTGTTAAATACGAAAGTTAGACTTAGTTTATTATTCAAGTGATCTTAGAATCCAAATGTTAATTTTGGTAAGACGACTAACCAAATATTTCCCCTTATTCATACATAAGAGATTAAATTAGTGAAATTAATTCTTAAGAGTTTCCTAATTCGATTAATCTATTCGTTTTTGCTTCAAGTTAAATTAGTTTAGTTCTCAACTTAATTTTGTGATTTTATTTAAATTGTTCACTCAACAAATCGGGATAGAATGTTTAGGATTGCATATGTTTTTATTTTTGTCCAAGGTTAATTTCAGTGAACTAATTTCACCTTTGTAGGAGACAACCTTGGGTAATCAACTACAACTATCTCATATACTTGCGAGTAGGATAGCCTAAATATTTTTAGAACTTATTTTGGGCATAACAAGTATTTTATGCCATTTTCAGCGAGTTGTTTAGTATTTACACTTAATTTTGATTGTTCTGTCGATTGTTTTCTCTATTCATGCGTACATTTTTATCGTTTTATTTTAATGAGTTCTTTTAGTAATTTTCTTATTAATTCACTGTTGTTTTTATTTGGTTTATATAAGAAAAGAGGTCTTGGGAAAGTTAACTTGCTCTATTTATTAACAACATACATCGGATAAGAGGACCTCAAAGGGACTTTGAAGACAATCTCAAGGAACCTAAACCTGAAGATCAAGAGATGGGTGGAAGGCAGCCAGTAATGAAGGAGTATGTTAGACCAATAATTGGTTGTCACTTCGTGCATACATTTGGGAGAGGCAGCTAGAAACTATGAATTGAAGAGCATCCATTACAACATGCTGCCATCTTTTTTTTTGGGTTCCCAAGGAAGACACTTTAAATTTCATTCGATAATTTTATACCACTCTTCAGACATTCTTGTTGGATAGACTAATTGAAGATCAACTCAGGATGAGGTGCTTCCCATACACATTAAAGGATTAGGGCAAGGTATGGCTGATGACCTTCACATCCAATTTATTAACTACATGGGAGGAAGTATACAACAAATTCATGGGAAAATTCTATTTCCCATTAAAATACTTCTGAATTGTAGAAAAAGATAGCTACCTTCAATCAGATGGAGGGAGAGCCATTCCATGAGGCGTGGGCATGCTTCAAACTTCTGCTAATACAGTGTCCACACCATCATCTTCTACTTCACATGCAGAATCAGTTCTTTTGTGATGGATTAATACAATAGTGTAAGTACATAGTGGACAATGCAATAGGTGGAGCTGTGGGAGAGAAGACGGTCGAAGAAACGTATTAAATCTTTGAAATGTAGTGGGTTAATTCTCAAAAAAAAGAGTGTGAGGGGAAGAAGAGCTGGAAGACCAATAAATCACCAGTATATCCCTAACCACAATACCAAAATTTTTAGAGGAAAAATTATTACCAAGGGCAATCCTCATTTCAAAATGCACAAAGTAAGCCTTCTTTGGAGGAAAGCCTGAATGCGTTTATTTAGGTCAAAACTAAAAAAACAAGAAATGAACGATAAAAGATTTGATTCTTTGGAGGCATTTGTGAAGAGGATTGAGATTCAAGTAGGGCAACTCGTTGCTCAAATGCGCAACAATTAAAAAGGGAAGTTGCCTAATCAACCTGAGCAAGCCCAAGCAGTTACTATTATGAGAATTGGTAAAGTGATTGAAAATCATGTTGAGATCCCTTCTAATCTTTCTAGTATAGGTAATCAAGAGAAGGAGAGTCTCACCAACAAAAAAGTTAAGCAAAATGAAGAAATCAATGGGTACGACAACTTTTCAAGTCACATTAGAAGGTGAAAAACTAGGGCATGCAATCAACTGTAATAAAGGACTAGTACTACATAAGGTGACTAATCCTTATAAACCATTGATCCCATATCTGAGCTGCCTTAAGGACTAGAAACAAGATAAGCAATTTTCTAATCTATTAACATGTTTTCCAAAGTTAATATTAATCTACCTTTGTTATGTGTGATTAGAAACATTTCAACTTATGTGAAGTTCTTCAAGGAACTAAGCATAAAAAAATGGAAGTTTGAGTCAAACGAGAAGGTGATAGTTTCAAAGGTTGCAAGTGTAGTGGTTCAATAGCAACTACCCCCCAAATTGAAGTACTTAGGGAGTTTTCTTGTGCAAGTATGGGTAATGGTGATGAGGTTAAGGGTGTGCTTGACCTTAGAGCAAGTATAAACCTATTGCCTCAATCTATTTATAAAAAACTAGATCTAGGATAGTTAAGACCTACCAATATGTGCTTACAATTAGTTTATAGGCCAATCTGTTATCTGAAAGGAATGATGGAAGATGTGTTAGTAAAGGTTAGAGGATTGATTTTCCCTATAAACTTTGTGGTCTTAGACATAGGGGAGGTTAAACAATAAGGGAAGGAGCACATGATACTCCTAGGAAGGCTTTTTATGGCCTCTACCAATACCTTGATTGATGTGAAAAATAGGAAATTGGGCCTGATTGTTTCGGGAGAAACAATAGAATTTTCAATCTTTAATATTAAACACATTCTTAATACTACTGTTAGTGAAGAATGCTCTCTTGTTGATCAATTTAATTTTGCAGAACTTGATTTTGCATTGCAGGAAGGAGAAGAAAAGAAGTCGGGCTTGGTGAAAGAAATTGATAAGTGCTATCAATTGCTAAATGATGCAACTAACGGAGAGGTTGGCAAAATCTTGGAGAAAAATTCCAATCAAGAGAAGAAAACAGTGGAGTAAGTCACTTTGTACGATCCATCTTGAGCATGGCAATTGAGGTGTCGAACTAAAAGACATTAAAGAAGTGCCAAATGGGAGGCAACCTATGTAAGTTATGTTTTATTTTACAATTATTTGTTTGTTATTCTTGTTTTAGTGAAACTTGACTTAATCTGTTTACTTTGTGTGCACAGGCCTACTTTTCAATCTCTTCTATTTGTTTTCCTTGTAGTTATTCTCCACTCCTCAATGTAGTATGTCATGCTTATTGCTACACTTCACAACGCATCAACACACCTACCACCTACACTTTTGTATCGTATTTCTATCCCTCTTCTTTTTATTATTTTTTATGCTTGTTAGTTTAATGTCTTTTAGTTTTAATGCTTATCCTTGTTCCTATTAATTTGTGTTTTAGATCCCTCGTTTACTTTTTTGTATCACATTAGGAACTATATGATGTTTAAGTGGGAGGGAGAGGAGAGTATTAGTTAACAAAATACTATTTTTTATGATTGTGTGTTTTTTTCCCATTTAATAGTTAGAGATAAATGGTCATTAAATGAACTCGATCTAGATTAGAAATGCATAATATGAGTGAATGAGTATACTTACGTGCTTAGGCTGATTAACTTGGATTTCGATTAAAGGGACATTAGCTTATTGTGATAAATGAATGACACTTTTCATTTGGTAAGAATTTGAGCTCTTTTGCAATATTTAACACAAAATTCAAGTATTCTTTGCTGAGAGTGTTCTTTCATAATTAAGGAACTCTGGAACTTGTTAGCAAATACTAGTTAAAATCACACAGTCTTACATAAACATTGAAATGAAAAAGGCAATTAGGATATACCCTTTTTACTTAAAAAGCCACCGTAAATTTACCCTTATTGAGCCCTACTTGAGCTTAACATGAACCATGAACCATTTCTTCTTTAAACCCAAAATGTGACCCTCAACCTTAATTATTTCACTTTTTCATCATACCTACAATAAGGACAAATTAAGCATTTGAATGGGTATGATTAGGTTTGGGGAATAACTACTTGAATATGTGTCGAGAAATCATATGATATAGTTGGTTTTTGAGTTAGGAATGGGTATAGTTGTAATAATTTGTATCTCTCCTCTATATTTTACCTCTTTTAAGCTTGATCTTGTTCTCAATACAAAAATAAAAACAGAGAAAAGAGAAAAAGAAGAAAAAGAAGAAAAAGAGAAAAAGAGAAAAAAGGAAATATAAAATAAAAGAAAGGAAGAGAAGATAATAAAAAATGAAAAGAAAAATGAGAGACATAAAAAAGGGAGTGCTAATCTTGTTAACTTGAAAGGAAAGAATTGAGTGTTTTATGCTTCATTGTTTGTATTACTTTAAATGCTCAATTTGTTCTATGATTTTAAACTGTGATTTTCCTTTTTCCTACCCTTAGCCCGACCCCATTACAACCAAAATCAAGATCTTCAAATTGATGTTTGTGATTGATATGAGTGATGGAGATTATATTAGTAGCAAGCCTATGGTAGATGCCTTATATGAAATGAATTATGAGTGAATATATCTTACCTTTGAATGCTTGAGAGGATGGAGATTGGAGTGAGTGTCTATCACACTTGTTGATGGTTCTTTGAATTAGAGTACTTGTTGATTTTGTCTAAGCATGTGCAGAATAGTCTATTTATGTAATATGATGAGTTTCAAGTTCCCAGGTTGTGTTTATTGAAATGATCATCGATATCTTTGACTTTTATTTGTGAAAATTATTTTATTGTTTGTTCTTTTATTGGTCTGTGTTCTTTATTTTTCTTGGGGATAGGCATAGCTTAAGTGTGGGGGAATTGTTGTTTCTAACTTCTATTGACTTTACTTGCCTTAATATCTTAATTTTGGTTACAAATCCTTGTGTTTTGATCCAAATTTGGGATGAATTGAGTGAAAATGGTGTGAATATTGCATGAACATTGAAGGGTATGTTTTGTGAATTTTGCATGAAAGATGAAAGTTCAATTAAATTTTACATGAAAAAAAAAACTAATAATAAAGGAAGGTGGTGACTAAAGGACTTGTCACCACCGTGACAAGTTTAGTTTAGTCATAGTGGTGACTAAATGTCACTGCTGTGACACTTAAGTCACAGTGGTGACCAGCCCTCATAAGGGTGACAAACATAGTCACCCCTGTGATATATCTTTCGTTTAATTTGTCTATTTATTATGTGGCATTTGCAGGTTAAAGGATTGAAAACCTAGACTTAAAATGAGACTACATATAAAAAAAAGAGAGGAGGGCGATGACATATTCTATCATTCCATCGTTTTACTTATTCTTCATATTCGAGACATACTGGGACGTTCTAGGAACACAAAAATAGATAGAGAAAAAGAAGGCAGAGAAAAGAGGAGAGAAAGCAGAGACCAGTCGGGTGAGGTAAAGAAGAAGAAGAATAGGAGGGAGTTGGAAACAACTTAAGCATATAATCATTTGGGTCAGAACCAAGCAGGAGCAAAAGGCAAGAGCCAATGTAGAGAGCTTGAGAGTGCAATAGACCACTATAACTCCTTCATCCGATCTTGGTTTGCTTGTTCTATTCCTCACTTGTTGCATTATTTTTTGTGTTTTACTTTGTGTTGTTTACTGAACCTACTAAACTGTAGGAAAATCCCGGGGTGTACATCATATGTACAAGGTGTGGAAAACAAAAATTTTTGTTGCCGGGACCTTCCTGAAAGGCAGGGTCCATGTGTCTGTATGCAAACTCAAACCTGAATAGCCAATAGAGACTATCTCTAAAGGTATCCACGCAGAGATCAGA
>JANVCQ010000001.1:8821681-8834420 GCA_025531925.1 Erythroxylum plowmanianum
AATTATCCCATGGACTTTATCATATACATCTAAACATGTATAAGATAAAGAATGCCTTTTAAATAATTTGTCACTAAACTACAACCAAAGTGATTGGCTGTAGGGCATAAACCAACATTAGTACCTACCATACTAATGATTACACGTTCATTCTCCATTAGGTTCTTATTGAAGTTCGTGATGCTAACAGTCTTGGCATCATTAACCTGTTCAAAAGATGAGAATAGCTAACAATGCATAATAGGTCAACATCTTACGAGTGACAATAAACATGCGTACCAAGGGATCAGCAACTTTTCCATGCCAAAGGACATTGTCTATTGCAATGACACCACCAGTCCTCACCTGTAAGGCGACTAATAATTGTTGTTACCAAATAAGGACAAGAAATTTTGACAATGTATATATCTAAGGAAAGTGGAAATAAACTATCCTGCCTCTAACATTATATTTTGTCTCACTGGTTGTAATAGCAGCTCGAAGTACTCCTGATTCATTCTCTTCTCAGCATCAACAAATGCAAAATTATAGCTATACAAAGTATGAGAAAATTTTAGTTTCAAAGAAAGAAGACATTTGTTTCTGAAGAAACTAGCAGACAGAATCAAAGATCTAAATTCTATTGAAGAGAATAACTATAAGCTTCACCATCCATAATCATTGATTTTAGAATATCTACTACCATTCCATGTTTCACTTTGACCTACTTTCAGAAATATTCCAGCATTATGCACATTTCTGTAAAAGCAGCAAACATGTATAAAACTGCAAAGTTTTGGGATGATAGCTCCACAATTCCCAGAAAGCGATAGGCTAGTTGTTCATTCTCTAAGGCAAGTGCTTATTACTTTGGTGACCGTGCTTAGATATCTAACGTAATAAAGTTTATCAAAGAAGGGAAATGTAAGACCTTGTGAGAAACACCAGCTCATTGGTAATAGCTTTTAGCAACCCGGAGAACTTTTACATCTCTTTCACATGCAACTAAACAACTTGATTCTGGTAATGCTAAAGCAACAACCAACGACGAGTGACCCTAAACAACAGAACATCATTGAATCAAATCATATCATTCTAGCATAATCAATTAGCTTTCTCATCAAGTGCCTCTCTATTCCCTAGATTAACACAAAAAAATCCTATCATGTATGCTTCCTATATAAACACCAAGTTCAATGCAGCGTTGAGCACCAAGAACCTGCTCAAGCATCGCAAGCAATTGTGCTTAATCGGGAGAAACCTATATCCCAGATAACCCAGAATTAACCAACTTGTAATTATCGAAACCACAATTTACTGAATCGACTGACACCTAAAGAAATGAATACCTGCATCTAACTGCCACACATAGCAACCTTCTCCTCTCGAAGTTACTGCAAAATCTAACATACAAAAACCCATAAGCAAATTAATTGACCAAAAAGAAAAAATAGGTTTGCAGAGGCAGAGCAACGAGTACTGAAAGCTCTCGAACATTGGAAAGAATATAGTTGTAGAGGCGAGGAGTGATGCTGATAATCTACTTGTTCCCATACGTATCATTGGTGGGGACTATGAATGCGGTGTCAGGGAACGAGTTGCTGAAACCAATCCAAGACTTACTAATATTACCACTGCTACACCCCCTTACAGTACCAACACCAAACTTGCTCTTAACCCTCCCTAAAGAAGTCATTTGCTAACAAGCTAACGGAGAGGTCTGATATAGTAGTGATTTGCAGGCCATTTCAAAGTGAGAGATGCGTTTGACTTAAGCAATGTGGAGGCGAGAAGAGAAGAAGACTTCAAGCGTGAATTCAATCATGAATTTGCAGAAGAGAAGAAGAAGCTTTGGGAGGGAGGGTCGAAGAAGTGAAGAGGTCGAAGGATAAAGATGTCTTACAAAGAATACGTTTTCATGGAATAGAAAAAGATAGGTGGAGAACGGTATTACCTATTCCTCAAGTTTACTGAATGTGTATTCTGTAATATTAGTTATTCCCAACTTATTTTTAACCAATTGCTAGCTTATCAAATGAAATAGGACTACAGACGAAATAGAATGGCTATTCCGTCAAAGCAAATAGGCCATTAGTGTTTTGGTTGGACCAAACAAATCTATATGTAACACCTCTAGAGGTCTAGAAGAAGTTACAACATTTTTAGAGGAAAAAGATGTTTTAACTTGTTTTCCTTTTTGACAACTCTCACAAAAGAAATCTTTGTTAAAACTAATTTTTAGTAATCCTCTTAACAAATCATGTCTAACCAACTTAGAAATATGTTTAAAACTAACATGACCTATCTTTTTATGCCAAATCAGTTTTTCCTCATCTGTTGATATAAAACATGAAATATTTTGACTTTTCAAATCATCTAAGTTAATTCTATAGAGATTATTTCATCTTTTAGCAGAAAAGAATATGGAACCGTCTTTGTTTTCGACTATACAAGAATTTTGATTAACGGATACTTCAAAACCAAAATCACATAATTTATTTACACTAATTAGATTATGCTTTAAGTCTTCAACTAGAAGAACATTATCAATAAACGCAAATGAATCTTTACCAATTTTGTCAATTTCAACTATTTTACCCTGCTTGTGGTTTCCAAAAGTTACTGATCCTCCTTGCTTATTTTGGAGGTCTAGGAACATAGACTTTCTTTTCGTCATATATCACGAGCATCCACTGTCCAAGTACCATTAATGCTGGTTGCTTTTTTCAAAAAAGGAGATCTGCAATATATACTATATCTTTCTTAGGTACCCATATTTTCTTTGATCCTTTGGGGTTAGACTTTAAATTATTCATTGAGTAATAAGAATATTGTTTTTTTCTTTCTGTTAGGAATAAAACTCTTATTATGATGAACATTACTATTTTTAAACCTTAAACTACTCTTATCATTTGGATGTCTATATTTTCCAATCATATCATTCATCCTTTTTGTAATTTCAATAAATGTTGATAAATCTGTTGAGAGACTGTTAATCCTTTATTTCAGTTGATTAATTTCCACAAATTTATCTATATTTACTTTCTTTTTCATATCGTCTACTTATTTCTTAAAGCAGACGTTTTCTTTTTCTAAAACTTCTGTGTTCTTCAACTCCCAACAAATTTCTTTTTCAATATCCTATATTGTTTTAATATAGCATGTGAATCTTCTAACAATTCCAAATAAGTATCCTAAAGTTCATTAAAGTTAGAAGTTACCTCATCGTCGCATTTCTTTTTAGCTACTAAGCATATATTTGCTTGTTCTGATGCTTCTAAGTCAGAGTCAGATTCAAAAGAATCCAGATCTTCCCAAATTACCATCATGCTCTTTTTGTTTTCTTTACTTTTCTTCTGTTTTCTTTTGAGCAACGGGCATTTGGACTTGTAATGTCCTGGTTTATTACACTCATAGCACACGATATAACTTTTCTCACTCGTTGAATCATCTTTGCTATTCTTTTTAAAAGAAAAGTCTTTATTTCCCTTTGCTTTCTTTTTCCACATCCTCCTAATCTTTCTTGAAATGAAGGATAGTTCATCATCATCTTCACTTGAATCTTGATCAGATTCACTAGCATCATCATTGTTGATTTCTTCAATCTTTAATGCTTTTGAAGATGTGCTTCTATTTTTCTGTATCTTCCGATTCTTTTAACCAACCTTTAATGCGATAGATTTATAAAGATTTTGAAGATGTGCTTCTATTTTTCTGTATCTTCTGATTCTTTTGACCAACCTTTAATGCGATAGATTTATCTCTTCTAGGTTTATTTTCTGCATCAAGTTCTACTTCATGTATTTTCAGCGAACTAAGCAATTCATCTAGCTTCAGCCTACTTAAATCCTTAGCTGCTTGTATTGTCGTTATTTTGGGTCTCCATCTTTTTAGAAGACTTCTGAGAATCTTTCTGATATGATCTTGATTATCGTAGATTCCCCCAAGAGCTTTAAGTCTGTTAATAATTGTTTAGAATCGTCTAAACATCTGATCAATAGTCTCATCATCTTTCATCTTAAACAGCTCATACTGATGAACAAGAATACTAATTTTTGACTCTTTCACCTAATTTGTGCCTTCATGTGCAATGGTAATGTGTCCCACATTTCCTTTGTAGATTCGCATCCATGAATCTTATCATATTCACTTCTGCTTAGGGCACAACTTAAAAAGAACTTAGCCTTTGAGTTTAATTGAAATCGAGCTTTCTGATTGGTTGACCATTTGTCATGAGAGATACTATTGCCTTCGTCATCTGTTGGTGTATATGGACCATTCTCAATGATATCCCAAAGATCAATATGTGTGGATTCTATAAAGAGCCGCATCTTGTCCTTCTAATAATGATAATCTTCACCATTGAATGCAGGAGGTGTTGTGACCGAGGCACCTTCACCTATAAAAACATGTGATTCAGCCATGGATCTTTGTCCTCACTTTGTAACAGTGTTTCTTAGAAACCTAGCTCTGATACCAAATGAAGTAAATCACTTGTTAATATAGAAATCACGTATAATATGTAAAATACACAAGAAGGGGGGGTTGAATTGTGTAAAATTTTCAAAGATAATAATCTTTAGGAATTTCTTAAATTTTTTTACAAAATTCAAATGATCACAAACACAAGTTACTAAAATCGATGAGTAATGCAATCGCAAAATTTATTATCTACTCTTCTAACAACAAGAAAATTAAAAGATAAAGGTTAGAGAATAGACGCCGTGATTTTGTATTGATTCACTCTTAACCTTGGGCTATGTCCAGTCCTCAAAGTTTGTTTAAGATTTCACTATCCTCTTTAACTTTACAAGTATTCTTTCTACACTTGCAAAGCCTCTTCAGGTCTCTCTCACAAAGTATTCTTTATCTGCTTTCTTAGCCTCTCCAAGCTCTAGCTTTTCTTTCTCTCTCTAGGAAAGATATTTTTAAGCTTCACGTTACAGATGTATTTGCTCTCTTTCTTTCACACTTTGAGTACAACGTTTCTCTAATATTGTATAATCATATTTTCTCTCTTGTAAAAACGTTATTTAGTTTATGACTAGAACTATTATTTATAGCCTAAGTCTTCAACAGTCTTCTTAAGAAACTGGTTCTTGAATCTTCTAGAAATCGTTATTAGTTGAGTCCTTTAACTAACTCCAACTAACTAACTAACTGATATTCTAGAATAGTTTCCTTCTTCTTTTTTTGGTACTATACTTCTTCTGGTGTTGTTTCTTATGGTATCGCGCTTCTTCTATTATCACGCTTCTTCTAGTGTCGACGTGTATCTTCTTATGATGACGTGTATCTTCTTATGTTGACTTGTATTTTCTTATGATGACATGTATCTTCTTGTGATGACGTGTATCTTTTTGTGATGACTTCGCATCTTCTGGTGTTGACCACGCATCTTCTGGCGTTGACCATGCATCTTCTAGTTCTATATCTTCTGGTGTTGACTACGCGTATCTTCTGGGTTAACTATGTTTCACTTACATTTTTCTGCGTACTTAACAAATTTATCAAAATAATTCACACACTTCTAAGATTATTATTATTTGATTGTCATCAAAATTAATAGAAGTGAAGTCTTCTTGACTTAGCACGTGCATCAGATAAGAAGGGCTCAAGGGGACTTTGAAGATGATCGCAAGGAACCCAAGTGTGAAGATCAAGTTAATAACTAACGGATGGGTGAAAAACAATTAGTAATGAGGGAGTATGCTAGACCGGCGATTGGTATTGTCACTTCGTGCATACCTTTGGGAGAGGCAGCTAGGAACTATGAATTGAAGAGTATCCACTACAACATGATGCCATCTTTTTATGAGGTTCCCAATGAAGACCCTTTGAAATTCATTCGAGAATTCTATAATACTCTCCAAACCTTCCATTTGGATGGCTTAGAGGAAGATTAACTTAGGATGAGATGCTTCGTATACACATTGAAGGATCGGGCCAAGGCATGACTGATAACCCTTCCACTCAATTCATTTACTACATGGGAGGAGGTGTACAACAAATTCATAGGAAAGTTCTACTCCCATCAAAAGACTTATGAGTTGCAGACTAAGATAGCAACATTTACTCAAATGGAGGGAGAGTCATTCCATGAGGAGGCATGCTTCAAACTCTTGCTCATATAGTGTCCACACCATCATTTTCTACTTCACATGTAGAACCAATTCTTCTCTGATGGATTAATGGAACAGTGTTAGTACACAGTGGATAATACAGTAGGAGGAGCTGTGGGAGAGAAGACAGACAAAGAAACCTATGAAATCTTCAAAATATTAGGGGCCAATTCTTAATAAAAAAAAGTGTGGGGAAGAAGAGCTAGAGTTTATGAAGTAAGCTCAAATTAAGAATTGGCTATGTAGTTAGCTAAGTTAATAAGACATGTAAAGATGCTAGCTACAAGACTACCTCAAAATGTTCCAAATCAAGAGGTATGTGGTATATATGGAACTTGTGGTTATGGAGCTAATGTTTCATATTCTTGTGAGTTTTTCACTAGTGGGGAAAAACAAGTGAACTCACTCAACAGTTTTTAACCAAGGGAGCGAAGTACTCAAACACCTATAACCTTGGTTTGAAAAACCACCTCAATTTTTCATAGAAGACCAATAATCCACTAGTATAGCCCTAACCATAATACCAAAATTTTCAAAGGCCAAATTATTACCAAGGGCAATTCTTACTTCAAAACCCACCAACCAAGCCTTTTTTGGAGGAAATTTTCAATGTGTTTATTCAGGTCACAACTTAAATCAAGAAATGAACAATAAGATATTCAATTCTTTGGAGACGTCTCTAAAGAGGAATGAGATCCAAGTAGGGCAACTCACTGCTCAAATGGACAATAATCAAAAAGAGAAGTTACCTAGTCAACTCAAGGAAGCCCAAGCAGATATTATTTTAAGAAGTGGTAAGGTGATTAAAAATCGTGTTGAGATCCCTACTAATTTGTCTAGTGTAGGTAATTAAGAAGAAGAGAGTCTCACTAACAAAAAAGGTTAGTAGAATGAAGAAAGCAATGGGCACGACAACTTTTCAAGTCACATTAAAAAAAGGTGAAATTTTGGGGCATGTAACCAACTGTAATGAAGGACTAAGACTACATAAGGCAACTAATCTTTATAGACCACCAATCCCATATTTGAGAGCCTTAAGGATTCGAAACAAAATAAGCAATTTTCTGATTTATATAACATATTTTCCAAAGTTAATATTAATCTACCTTTGTAAGGTATGATTAGAAACATTTTAGCTTATATGAAGTTCTTCAAGGAACTAAGCACCAAAAAATAGAAGTTTGAGCTAAATAAGAAGGTGATAGTTTTAGAGGTTGCAAGTGTAGTGCTTCAGTGACAATTACACCCCCAAATTGAAAGACCCAGGGAGTTTTCTTGTGCAATTATCAATGGGTAAGGATATGCTTGACCTTGCAGCGAGTATAAACCTTATGCCTAAATCTATTTATGAGAAGTTGGATCTAAGATAGTTAAGTCCTAAAAACATGAGTTTGCAATTAACTGATAGGTCAATCTGTTATCTGAAAGGAATAATAGAGTATATGTTAGTGAAAGTTAGAGGATTGATTGTTCCTATAGACTTTGTTATCTTAGACACGGGGGAGGTTAAAGAGCAAGGGAAGGAGCACACCATACTCATAAGGAGGCCTTTTATGACCACTACGAATACCTTGGATAATGTGAAGAACGAAAAACTGAGCATGACTATTTTGAGAGAAATAGTAGAATTTTCAATCTTTAATGTTGAACATATTCCTACTACTACTATTTCTAAAGAATGTTTCTTTGTTGATCAATTTAATCTTGCAGACCTTGATTTTGAATTGCAAGAAGAAGAAGAAAGGAAGTTGGGCTTGGTGAAAAAAATTGATAAATGTTATCAATTGCTAGATGATGAAACTAAGGAAGAGGTTGGAAAATTATTAGAGAAAAAGCCCAATGAAGAGAAAAAAAAGGTGGAGTCAGACACTTTGGGTGATCCACCTTGAGCATTACGATTGAGGTGTCTAACTAAAAGACATTAAAGAAGTGCTTAATGGGAGGCAACTTATATAATTTCTGTTTTGTTTTTCAATTATTTGTTTGTTATTCCTTTTTAGTGAAACTCAACTTAAACTATTTACTTTGTATGCACAAGCCTACTTTTCAATCTCTTCTATTTATCTTCCTTATAACTATTAGCCACTCCTCAATGTAGTACGCCATGATTATTGCCATACTTCACACCGCATCGACATAACCACCACCCACTCTTTTGTATCGTATTTTTATCCCTGTTCTTTTTATTATTTTTAATGCTTGTTAGTTTAATGTATTTTAGTTTTAATGCTTGTCCTTGTTCATGTTATTTTGTGGTTTAGAACCCTCGTTTACTTTTTTGTATCACATTAGGAATAATGTGATATTTAAGTGTGTGTGTTTGTGCGAGGGGGGAGTATTAGATAAAAAATAAACAATAAAAATTATTTTTGTGATTGTGGGTTTGTTTTTACCCATTTAATAGTTAGCGATGCATGGTTATTAAAAGAATTTGATCGGGATTAGAAATGCATAATATGAGTGAATGAGTATATTTACATGCTTAAGATGATTAACTTAGATTTCGATTAAAAGGACATTAGCTTGTTGTGATAGTTGAGTGACACTTTTCATTTGGTAAGAATTTGAGCCCTTTTGAAATATTTAACACCAAATTTAAAAGGACATTAGCTTGTTGTGATAGATGAGTGACATTTTTCATTTGGTAAGAATTTGAGCCCTTTTGAAATATTTAACACCAAATTTAAGTATTCTTTGCTGAGAATGTTCTTTCATGATTAAGGAACCCTAGAACTTGCTTGTAAATACAAGTTAAGATCATACAATCTTACACAAACATTGAAATGATAAAGGCAAATAGGTATATCCTTTTTCCTTAAAAAGCAACTATATTACCCTTAGTGAGCCCACTTTGAGCTTAAAATGAACCACTTCTTCTTTAAACCCAAATCTGAGCCTCAACCTTAATTATTTAAGTTTTTATCATAACTACCATAAGGACTAATTGAGCATTTGAATGGGTATGATTGAGTTTAAGGAATAATGGCTTGAATAAATGTGGGGGAATTATAGGATATAGTTGGATTTTAAGTTAGGAATGGGTATGGTTGTAATAATTTGTATCTCTCCTCTACATTGTACCTCTTCTAAACTTGATCTTATTGTAAATAAAAATAATTAAAAAAGAAAGAAGAAAGAAAAAGAGAAAAAAGAAAAGAAATAGAAAAGGAAATGAACGGAAGAGAAGATAAGTAGAAAATGAAAAGAAAAGGAGAGACATAAAAAAGGGAGTGCTAATATTGTTAACTTAAAAGAAAAGAATTAAGTACTTTATACTTCATTATTTGTATTACTGTAAATGCTTAATTTGTTCTATGGTTTTAAACTGTAATTTTCCTTTTTTCTATCCTTAACATGACCCCATTATAACTAAAGTAAAGACCTTTGAATTGATATTTATGTTTGATATGAGTGGCAGAGATTGGATTAGTAAACAAGCCCATGGTAGATGCCTTATATGAAATAAATTATGGGTGAATATATCCTACCTATGAATGCTTAGGAGGATGGAGAGTGGAGTGAGTGTCTATCACACTTACGGATGGTTCTTTGAATTGAAGAACTTAATGATTTTGGCTAAGCATAAGGAGAATAGTCTGTTCATGGAATATTATGAGTTTCAAGTTCTCAGGTTGTGTTTATTGAAATGATCATTGATATCTTTGACTATTATTTATGAAAATTGTTTTTACTATTTGTTCTTTTTATAGTCTAGTTTTCTTTATTTTGCTTGAGGACGAGCATAGTTTAAATGTGGGGGAGTTATTGTTTCTAATTTCTATCGACTTTGCTTGCCTTTATATCTTGATTTTAGTTCAATTTTCTTGTGATTTGATCCAAATGAGAGATGAATTGAGTGAAAATAGTGTGAATATTTCATGCATGTTAATTGGATTATTTTGTGAATTTTTCTTGAAAAAAAAGTTTATGTAAATTTTGCTTTAAAAAAACCAAAAAACATAAAGAAAAATGGTGACTAAAGGTGTCACTAGTAAACATGTCATTATTGTGACACTAAAGTCCCAATGGTGACTTAAGGTAACAAATATAGTCATCCCAGTGACTTCTCCTTTTCACTCACTTTAAGTTTGATACATGGCAACTGTAAAGGTGATGGCTTGAAACCCTAAACCTAGAGTCATACTACAAATAGAAAAGGCTAGAATTGAGAGGTGGAGGTACATTCTAACATTCTCTCATTTCGCATTCTACACACAGACTCATTCTAGAACATTTTGTGGGCACAAAATAGATAGAGAAAAAGAAGGTGGAGAAGAGATGAGGGAAAGCAAAAACTAGTCGAGTGAAGTGAAGAAAAAGAATAGCAGAGCGAAAGAAGCAGTGTGAGCAGTCGAGCATCTGAGTGATAACCAAGAAGAAGTAGAAGGCAAGAGCCAATGCATAAAGCTTGAGAATGGCAGAAAATCACCACAACTCCCTCTTCTTAACACTTCTTTGCTCATTTTGTTTATTTTACTTAATTTACTCCTTTGTAGTTGATAGACTCATACTTTAATAGCTTTTTGATAATTCATTTGGTTATTTACTTAGTTTGTTGCTTTAATACTTCTCTTATATTGATAAAGATGGGATTGAAGTATTTGAAGATGATGAATCTTGTTATTTCCATAATAGGTTGATCTCTTTTTTTAGGATTATTGTAGCTATTTTAGTCAAATATGCATGATTGAGGGACTGTGTTGTTGTCTTATGTTTGTATAGTTTCTGAACTAAATAGATGTAATAGCATGACCAAACTTTACATCAATTTGGTATTAAACGAAGGATCGAGAGAAAAATTTTAATATGGAATGAGAAATTTTAGACACTTAAGTTAAGAATTAGAAATATATTAACATAAGTGGTATTTAGTAGTTGGGTTTCCTTAACATAAATTCGGATGATAACTTGTTGAATATGAAGGTTAGATTTAGTTTAATATTTGAGTTGATCTTAGAACCCAACTTTTAATTTTAGTAAGACAATTATCCAATTTTTTCCCCTTAGTCATGCATAAGAGATTAAACTAGTGAAATTAATTCTCAAGAGTTTCCCACTTCAATCAATATATCCATTTTTGCTTCTAGTTGAATCATTTTACTTTTCAATTTAATTTTGTGATTTTCTTTAAAGCCTTCACTCAACAAATCGAGATAGAATATTTATGATTGCATCTATTTTTATTTTTGTTCAAGATTGATTTAAATTGACTAATTTCACCTCTGTGGGAAACAACCCTAGGTAATTAACTACAACCATCTCGTATACTTGCGAGAAAGATGGCCTAGCTATTTTTAGAACTTATTTGGGCAAAACAAACCTAGACATCTAAAAATTGTTTTAGGAATATCATTTTTAACTATAAAAATTTGGTTATAATTCGAAAAACAATTCATAAAATAGAAAAAGATGTCCAGTCATCACATCTATTAAAGAAACTATAGTCAACATCATAGATGCCTCCTTAGGTGGAGGTTGCATTTAAATCTAAAAAATCTACATAAATTATTATTTTTACATTCTATTTTACTATAAGCACATCATTAGCCAACCACTCAATATATCTAGCTGGTCTAGTAAAAGTAGCCTTGCATAAATTTTCAACTTCTTCTTTAACCTTCAAATCAACTTCTTTTGACCAACACCTAGGAGGTTGATGATACGGGTAGAAGTTTATGCTCTACCAATGTTCTACTCAATCTTAACACTTCAATATTGCCCCATATGCAATAGTCTTTGAATACTTTCAAGAATTCCACTAATTCTATCTTTATCTTTAAAAATAATTTTGCTAATAAATATTCTACATAATTCTCTTAAATTTTCAAATTTTACTTCCTCTAACGAATATTAATTCTTGCTCCCACAACCATCAAACTTCTCAGGGGCAAATTTCAACTCTTGGACACTGTTGTCAATTATTTGCATTATCACATCCATTTATTTCTTTGAAATTCTCTAAGATTTATTGCATTCGATATTTAATCTTTATGATAAGTAGCTACCATCCTTTATTTTCATGATAATTCACTCATAAGATTCCTTTATAATAGGAACCATTATAAGTGTTGGACCCCGTTTCGGAAGCCCAACATTCGGAGTCATAAAACATGATCGTCATTACCCCGTATTTTTGGAGTCCAACTCTTGCTCTTATACCAAACAATGTTAGGCTTGAGTCCCGTTTCCTATCCCTAGGCGATTGGTCGGGGCCGTCATGTAAAAATCACGCGAGAGGAGGGTCGAAAAGATTCAAATAGCAAAGAGTAGTGGCAACGTGTACTGTGGCGGTTTCGTCGCGGTGACAAAATGTTCACCGTGGCGAACACCTGGGAGTAATCTCCTAGCCCTTTCAAGTCATTTACGCCGCGGCAAAAGTCATTCTTCGCCATGGCAACCTCTGGCTTCATCGTGGCGAAATGTAACATCCCGTTACTGTTAGCAAGGGTATTTTGGTAAAGTGGGACGGACTGATAGGTTTCATTGCATTCACTGATTGAGCATGTCACTGGCCTCTCATTATAGAGGAACAGGTTTATTGCATATGCATTTATTCTTAGATACATGCATTCATGATTTTTCGGTATTTAATTGTGAGCATGGACTGACTGGATTGCAATTGATTGAGAAATTAGGAG
>JANVCQ010000001.1:8845712-8874130 GCA_025531925.1 Erythroxylum plowmanianum
GAGGCATTTGATGCATGCAAACAATATTGGAAGTGCTACTTGTATGTTAATGAGACTGCTTAATTGAATATTATGATTCTCAATTGAAAAGTTTAATACCAGACCTAGTCCAATGACTACTAATACTGAGACTATTATACTATGACAATACATGCATGTGAAAGTGATTGAATTGATGACTGAATTGTGACATGCATATCATTTCAATGCATGTAATAGAAAGGCGTTGTGACTAGAGTAACCAGTATGAAAACACTTACATGTAGAGCTTTACTTCGTTATTACTGTTTCTGCGCGTAGAGTTATGCTCCGTGATTTCTGTTTCTGCTAAGCCTTATGGGCTAGTATTCGTAGCCGAAAGGCACTCGGTCACATCATTGTAAAAATGAATTTAAGTCTCATACGTATAGCATTCGTAAATGACTGGAATTCAATGAATGATTTGCAAAGCTATAATGAAATGACTAACTATATGAACTGTGTGATTTCTATGATGATTGTATTTGTTATATGAGTAAACCATCGAGGATGGTTACTCAATCGAGTTCGCAAAACTCATAAAAAATTACAACGTGGCTTTCAGGGTTTAGGGAAGGACTCCAGAGAGGCTATGAGTAAGAGTTCCAAGTTGGGATCTGTTTACGCCTGCATATGTATTTCCTTATATTGCATTGAAAAGTGTAGTCTTAAGTGTTGTACAATGTATATAAAAATGGTTTTTCAAATGTAATGATATTATGACTACAAGTATTTTGTTTTGTAATGGGCCCAAGTGTCTACTGAAATTATGATGAGTTAAATAATGATTGTCATTTTTTAGACTGAAATCGGTTATAAATAAGTTGGGTTGAAATTGATTATCGATTTTCTATATATGTGAACATTGTTTCAAATAATTTGCAATGAGTTGCAACTATTTACTGTTCTAACATGCCATTTTCGTGGGATATATATTCAAATATCACTCAGGATGTCAGATAATTGTCTTGCGAGAGTAAGGTGTTACAATCTGGAGTGACTGCATCATCTTCAACTTCACAATAGTATAAGGCTTTGAGACTCGAGGATCTGACGACAATGGACATACCAGACTTGCTTGGACATGACTGATACAAAGATAGTATGGATGCATCATTTTGGTTTTTCTTTTCTTTCTTTTATTATTAAGTTTGTTTTTACTAAACATTATTAGTGTTAATTTAATTTATTTTATGTTATTTTTTATTTTATTTTATCTTTTTATCCCTTTTTGTTTATATTTTGTAAGGATGGTTATACATAATATCATATAGACTTTTCATCGAATTCAGAACATTATAAATCTTATTACTCAGGGAAGTACCAAGTTATACCTTTCTCATTTTTGGAGTTTTATTCATATTTTAGTTATCTATGCTTCTATTGTTTACATTGGAGACAATGCATATGTTTAAGTGAGGGGAAGGGATTTCTTAAGCTTTTGTAATGCTTTTTCATAAATTCTGATTAACTGATATCCCAATTTAGTTAAAATTTGTCCAAATTACTTTATATTATTATTAGATTTAATTAGTGTGCAAAAGGATGGGAGTTAGAATAAACTTGCTTTTACAAGTCATATTTTTAGTAATCATTACGATAATTAATTTTAATTAAAATCGAATATTATTTACACAGTCGAAGCATTTTTGCCAGATTTTAAGTCTAAGAGCAAATACATCACTATTTTAAGTTGACGCATTCTTCATATATGTTAGCATGCATAGTTAGAAGATTTTATAACTTGCTTTTATTATCCATATCGAGACGATCACATTTGTTATATTAGAAGCATTGAAATGATAAAGGCATTTAGATTTAACCCTTGCTTTAGCCTATTTTTTTGTTATGATCCTACCATATTTTATCCCCTAGGAGTAACCACTTTTAAGACTTAGCCTTTTTATTAATTATAACCACATTAATACCCTTGACCTTATTTTTTCTTGAAATCATTTTCATTATTTTTGAACCCTAAAGGATTTACATTTACTTAATTTCTTGAAATTTGGATTATATCAAAGAATTTTAAAAAGTTTCAATATTTCTTTGATTGTTGGTATATGATGAATGTTTAAAAAAAGATAATGATATATGTTGCAAACATGGTTTAAAAAATAGTGTAAATTTATTTACTAGTAAAATTATGGTGTAAAATACCTATGTGTGTCAAGAACTAAGTTTCATGTAGTTTTTTTATATAGATTTCCTTCATTGTTATCACCCTTTTTATTATCCTTGCTATACCTTTACCTAAGCCTCATTAAAAACTTGTAATAAGACCTTTTGGTTATTGTTTCTAGTTTACTTATTAAGTGGTGTAGATATGATTTTAGTATAAGCTTACGCCTAAGAAGCCACCTATGTATTGATTTGAGAGTTCCTACACTTTCCACCCTAAACACTTTCAAGTGCATTGAGTGAATCCTTAGTGAGGGTGTGAAATTTTGTTCTTTTAATTTAAAAAGGATTATCTATGTGATTGCTATTGATATTGACTTATGAAGTTTGGTTTTTGCATGACTTGAATCTAATTGTATGTTAATTTGATTGATATGACATGATGATTTAGGGTGTGGATAGACAGGTTGAGGTTAATAAGGGATGATTTTTTGTAAGTTTCATTATTTGTATTATAAATTGCTTAAAAACAAACAAAAGCTTAAACGTGGGGATATTTGATAAACGATTAATTTAATATATTTATACTCCCATATTTTATATGTTTTACTTGTTGTTTAACAGTTTTATAGTATTTTTGGTACTTATTTTGCTTCAAATTGTTTTAGTTGATAATTGCCTTAATAAATTAAAAGGGCTAAGGTTTGGGTGGAATCGAGGAATAAAAAGAAGATTTGAAGCAACTTTGGAGATACACAACCTTGTATAGTGATCGTGTAAGTCACTATAAATATGTGGAGCTTCAACGACACTGTTTCTGCTCATTTGGAGATAGACGCTTATGTATATTACCCATGTAATCTTATGCAACCAGTAAAGTCATGATTTAGAGGGAATTTTGAAATACAAGGTCACCTACATTTTCGTGTAAGTGATTATGTATAGTCCAGAAACCTTAGTTTTTACTATAAAAGGAAATTATAAAGACAAAACAAAAGAGAAGCATTTTATAGTCATATCAAATACTAGAGAAGAAGTAGTTTTAAACAAAGGGTGAGGAAAACACGAAGAATACATCACCATATCCTACAAAGAGAAACCTTCAATCTAAATTGTAAGAAGATTTGATTAGAGACAAAAGGAGGATGTAGAATATTAATTATTTTATTTCTATTTTTCTTCTGATTATTTGATATGTAATTTGTTTTCTATGTTTAGGAATTAATTTGGTTAATTCCTTGGTGTGATGAACCCTTTGGAATGAATCGTATAATATAATATTTTATCTAAATAGATTTACTATAATCAAAGGAGTTACATGCAATACTAGAGATAGATCAACATAAATCCTATAGATTAAGGTCAAACCTAATTTTGAAATTCATGAATCCTATACATTAAGGTCAAACCTAATTTTGAAATTCATAAATCCTTTAGATAGGTCAACATAAATCCTCTTGGGGATTCATCATCTAAGTACTACTAATTTGATATCAACTAATGCAGTATTTTATTTATCCTAGTTCATTATTATCTTAACCTTAATTTAATTTGTTTAGTTTAATTTTCAATTAAATCCACAACCTAATTATATGGTTAGATAATAGAAGAAGGGTTAATACTAGTACTTACAATACTCGTGAGATTGACCTATACTTGCCTGTGCTAGCCAACACTACATCATACACTTGTGATTAAAACTTATAATTCTTATAAAAGCAAAAAAAAGTCAATCACACGACGTCAACTTCATTAACCCAACTAAGGAGTGATAATTTATGGAAGCATTCATAATAGTTGAGAAATGAGTGGATGCATCCTCAATTAGGAGCTTTTATTCAAATATAATGTGATTATCTGTAATTCTATTAATGCTTTTCCTTGATAACACAAATTTATGAAAGAAAGAAGAACTTATATAACTCTCATCAATTGAATCAGAAAGATCAACATAAGTTTGAACATTTTTTATTATTGATCTTATTGTTACTATTCTATTTAAGTTCTTTAAGCTCTACCAACTCTTGAAATAAACTTTTTTGAAGCTCCTACCACTAGGATGTCATTCCATTTTAAAGTTCAATTGCTTTGGTTTTTGATAGATCAATATTTGACTATATTTTGACCCCTATATTTGATGTATTTTGCTTAATATTTAATGCTTTTATTATATATTTGGTACTTAATATGCTTTAAGTTTGTTTATGCTTTAGTCACATTTTTGTCCAGTTTCTTCTCTTTTAAGTCCATGCAAGCAATTATAACTTAGAAATGTGCATTTTTATACGCCTGTACACTTTCACTATATTTGACGATTTTTGATTATACACGTTCATGTGCATGGGCATGCTCACAAGCATACACATGAGTGTGTATAATCCAGAAACCCTAATTTTAGATATAAAATGATGTTTTTGGCTACTAATGAAAGGGGAGACTTTTGAGAGGTGATTTCCAAACATGGAGTCATTCTTTAGGTGTGATTTTGGTCCAGAGAAGCAGGAAATATGAAGATTTCATTAAAAGATTCATCAAAATACGAGATCAAGCCTCTACATCACAAAGAACATTTGATAGAAGACAATTAGGGAGATTTAGAATTATGAACCTATTGTTTTTAATTTGTTTTTCTTTCATTGTATGTTTGATTTCGTATTTGATTTATTTATTAATGCTATTAGTTGTTTGATATATTGTGATTTGATTATGCATTTTATTTATGCTGTAATAACATGAGGTATTAGATCATAATATAATTCCATACATAGAGATTGAGAAATCCTAATGTAAATAGATCTACCGTAATTAGAAGGAGTTGATTGCAACCTTAGAGATAAGATAACATAAATCCTCCAGATTATGGTCAAACCTAATAGAGGGACTCATAAATTGGTAACGCAATCCTATAAGATTTAACTTGAGTAATTTGGTTAGAGACCTTAGGATTATTTGTTAGTAGAATTAAGATCACCTACTAGCATACCATAGGATTCTCCACTGTCTAATACATCAACAAACAATTGCATAATAAAAGATCAATCTGTTAAGGATTTAAGGGGATTCGAGCCTAGATACTAATTTTTGATAACAATTGTTTTCTCATTGAATTCCACTATCTTTGTGTTCATTATTGTTTCTTATTTTATTTTATTAATTTTAGTTTTAGTTTCTTTCTATTAAAATTCTAAAATCAATCCTTAGGTTAGATAATAGGGGAGGGGTGATTACTAGTATTCATAATCTTTATGGGATTGACCTGTACTTATTGGTACTAGTTATAACTATGTTGTGTATTTATGGTTTATTATAATATTGACTAACACAAAATAATTCAATTAGTTTCCAATCATATGTAACTTTCAATGTATCCTCCATAGTATCAAATTATTCATCAAGTCTGATAATAGGAATTGTATCAATTAAATGAGTCATGGAGCTTACTAGGACATAAAACCTCACAAAGTTAATTTCTGATGTCTTTACAATTGCCTAATCCATAGAAATAGTTTTACTAATGATGCATATCCATATTAGGTTATTCTCTTGTTTTATTTTTTTTATGTTCATCACAGGCCTCCATGTTTAAAGCAGTAGTGGCTTATTGTGTAACATGGCGAGATCCAGGTTCACCAACATGTTGCCTCTAATTTTCTTATCCCTACTGCTTTACTACTGGACTTCTATCCAGGAAATAACCTATCAAGTTGAACTCCATCTTTAAGCACTTGCCTTTAGTACTTCCATAGGAAGGGATACCATATAGTGCTTTTCACATCTACTTGGGGGAAAATAATTTAATTTATCTTGAGGTTTGTGGTCTCCTACAACTTAAACCCATGTTTTCCTAATGCTAGGAGGTTGGTTAGCTTTAAGAGGTAATGCTTAAGGTAATGCTTAAGGAAATTCTATACGAGTCCTTTATGAAGAACAAATCTAAGCAGGTTGAACTGTTTATAAGGGCAGGAAGTCAAGAAGAGAGCTTGCCATTGTTCAACGGAAAAACTAAAGGTACAACATTCATAAGGGAAAGAAAAAAATGTGCGAGAAGAGGAAGAAGACTTGAGCTAATAAAGAAGGGTTGAGAGTTAAGAGTTGACCACTCTAAAGGGTTCAAATGAGCATGAGCTTCATATAGTAGCAAATAGGAGCTTCATATTATTGGTTCCTCTACCATCATTGCGACGCTCCAAATTTTTTAAACTATAATTTTTTCAAATTTTTTCACAATTATATCATTAATTACCAAATTCATTATTAATCTAAAAAATGAAGTTCATCAGTCACAAAAAATTATTTGTACAAGTAAAACCATCTGAATTGTCAAATTCAAAAGTAAATATAATAAAATAATTGTACTTAATTTGATCTGTTGGTGTCACCTAAACTCCACACTATCAATCACGTGTACTAGGGTTATTGAAAATCTCCCTATCTCTTAAAAACTATAGTGATAATAAGTGAGTTGTCTACTCAGTAAGGGTAATCTGACTATACCTTTAAAATCAAGTAACTCAATGTATATTTAAATAAGTCAAATGATAAAATATATATATAATACTAACATAAACAAGAAATACTTAGCATGTTGAAACACTCAATAAACATCCAAAATTTCTTTATTAGTAATGATTAATACTAATTTAAAGCATGATTTACCATAAAATAATTTATTAATACCGAATCGTACAATATTATAAGGGTACAATTACATAATGTAGTTTCTTTCAACAACTCTTTCTCCTCATCCGCCCATCATCACAGTTGGCTCCTACTTCCTTTCTACATGTCAAACCTGCATGCTCCTTCCTCTCATTAACCTTTTAATCCTCTCTTCTTTTGCTATCACCTTTCAACACTGTAACTTACTCAGTCTAACTCCCTCATCAAATGTTCTTATCCACTAATCACTACCATTAACTACCAGTCCTTCACCATGTCTTCAACTTCAGAACTTTTCCCACCATTGGTTCATTCATCTCCCTCTTCTCTGATGCTTCAGTCACCTCCCATCCTCCCTTTATCTTGTCAATTTCTTCTTTCACTGTTGATCCTCTTCGAGCATTAGATGTTACTATAGTTGTAGAACCTCTAACTAAATGCACCTGTGTGTAGGTAGCTAGAAACCATAATCCTAAATATAAACTATCCTTTTGCCCTTCTAATACCGCTCTAGAATGCCATATAGTTTTCCCATCTTTCTCCATTCTTCAGGAAGTAGGAAATCCACCATTATTGGAGTCTTTCTTGACAAAAAAGTCCATTTCCTAGTTATGAAAACTTAGGCTATTACCAATTAGAAGCGATTTCATCTCTTTGACATTATCCTGAACAATGATGATATACTCTTTTTCAAATTCAAATCGCATGAATCCATCTCAAAAGTCATCAAATTAGGACCCTAGAATGTTAAAAAAAACAAACCATTGATGGTTTAGCCTTGGAGACCTGGAGTGAAATTTGAAGAAATTAAGCTCGTGGATATATGGATTTGTATCCATAATATTTCCTTTGAATATTCGACAACATAAAGTTTGAGTTAATTAACCATCTCCATTGTATACCTCTATGCGTTGATCAAATCACAAAAACCAAAAGGAATAACTTCGCAAAGATTTATGTTGCTATTTATGCATTTGCAGACCTGCCTAAGGAGGTTCCCATTCAATGACAACTTAGAACTTATTGAGGACAAAGTTAAAGTAACATATGCTTGGAAGCCTCCTAATCTAAAACCTAAGGAGATTTGGCAACCAACATGTAGAATATTTAAAAAAAGATAGCTAATGGGAACTCATATAAAAAGAGAATAACCTAGATCAAGAGGAAGCACCATTTGCATCCCAAAATGACAATCCAATTCCTCTACATGCCAATCCAATCCTAGAAACCATTGACTCCCCTTCTACAAATCAGAAGTAAAAAAAAAAGCACTTAATTGTGTTGTAACACCATTGAAGATTTTGACAACACAATCAATATCACACCTGTGAACCTCACTTTAGGAAATACTTAAATTTGTAATCTCAACATAGTGGATCAACCTTAATATTCTACTACTCCAAAAGAAATTTCTAGTAAGGATGCCTTTACCAACAAAGAGCGAACTAGTTACATTAGTAAAGAGATAGCCCCTAAAGAGAATTTCTAAGCATTCACTAGGAGGACATCTAGCATAAAAAAGAATCAATCTTCTTTTTCTCTAAAAGCATGACAATCTCAACCTGTAATATAAAGGGTTTGTCTTCCTTCATAAGAAACAAACAATCAAAAATATTATTGATGAGAATAAAACTCAACTGATTGGGTATTTTGGAAATAAGATTAAAAAAGAATCATTACGAAATTCTTTCTATGTTCCCTTTATATTGGATAGCTATCTCTAATCATAAATCTCATAATAAAGAGAGAACTTTGGTTTTATACAATAATAACAAAATGGAACCGATCAACACAGTCATAAGTGGTCAGTTGATTCATTTACAGAAAAAAAAAAAGTTAGAGATCTGAACATACATCTTGAAATATCCTCATATATGTCCTTAACTATAGCTTTCAAAGAACATCTTTATGGAATAAACCTTCTGACATTTGACAATGCATCAGTACTTCATAGAGATTAGTAGGAGACTTCAAATCCATAATACATCTTGACAAGGAAAAAGGCTATTATTCTAGCAAGCCACTTTGTGATGATCTAAAAAATTATTCGAAGAATATAGAGGCAATTGACTTACTTAGTGGAGGTAATTTCTATACTTGCAATAACAAGCACAAAGGCAACACTTTCTTGAGAAAGAAATTAGACAGAGGCCTCTCCAACCTCTTATAGCTACTATAATTTCCTAAATCAAGTGTTTCCTTTCATTAGGCTCAGTCAGAATAGAAATCACGGAGCAAAGCTCTACATGTAGAAACAGAAAATCAGAGAGTAAAACTCTACGTGTAAGCGCTTTTATACTGGCTATTTTAGTCACAACGCCTTTATTTAGCATGAATTTTATGAAATGCATCAAATACAGAATATGCCATGCATAATAGTCACATATGTTGCACAATCAGCATCTCATAATCATCGGACCTAAGTTTGGCATTCAACTTTCACTGAGAATGCAAATATTTCTAATGACATCAAAATAATTCAATTTGGTTTAGTATTTTGAAAGTTATACTCCAATTATTTTCGGACTATTCTCATTCTGTATTAGTGCACTATACTCAATTCTCATCCAAAAATTGAAAGTCTTATAGACTGAATCAAAATTCTATTTTTTTTAGATAATTTGTAGCCCTATGTCTCTACTTTACTTAAAATGAAAAATCATCTCATTTAGAAATCTACATATCAAGATATAAACAAAACACCAAAGCATGTTTAGTGAAACCATAGCAGTTATCATATTCCAGTACTCCTTAATATTTTCATCCTAAAATTCATTAACCCCATTTAAATAAATTGAGTCACATCTGTGTAACATAAACTCACGGCTGTGCACAATTCATGGGCGTACAATAAAAAACTCACGCCCATGCACACCAATAAAAATAAATCATAGTCGTGAGAACTCAATGCACGGTCGTGCTCACCTGATCAGACTAGTCCCACGTTTTCACTCAATCTCTCCCAAATGATTTCATATGGCAAAGCTTTTTGGTGGAGATGTAGCTTAGTGTGTTATGAGTCTATTAATTCAAGAATCAAGTCATTTGGACATCAGGTGGATAAGTTATAACAAAAATGTTGAAGGATGTTTAGAACAAACTCTTCCAAAAAAATAGTTGAATGTACCATCAACAGCGATGTTGCAATCTTCTTTCTTCTCTTTTTCACCGAATATTTCTCCTTCTCTCCAGAAACCTGGTTTTCTTCTTCTTCTTCCATTTTTCTTTTCCAGAATTTCCCATTCCCACCTTATTCAATTAACACATCTGTGGCTTATACCAACTTTTATACTCCCCTTTTTGTTCAACTCAACACAATTGAATCAAAATCCAAGATTTAAATATAATCGTCAAAAATCTGAAACTACACATTCACTTCCTCTCACTACTGTATGTTTTCATTCGTACTACACTTTCATATACTTTTCCTAAACACAATTTCAATGATTCTTCAGGCTCAAAATTCCCTTCAACACAATCTTATGACATATTGATCCGCAAATATGCAAAAACAACATATCCAAATTTTCATCTTTCATTCACCGTATACATGGAAAATGATATCAATTAAAAAACTATATTATTTCAATGCACAAATTAGGAAAACCATTCAGTACTTACTTGTTTACACTGCAACTCTTCAAAATTACATGGAAGAAAATGGAAGAGAATTTCGGTGTTGAGTGTTTCAGTGAAGAACACAGCTTCAGTATCTATTCCTAACCGAAACATGATCTACGTGTGATCCATAATTCATAGCCACATGTTATCATGCATGTAAGCCATTTGTCAATACTTAATCAATCCACTGTCACATTAAGATTGGTCCAAATTTCAATATTTTTTCTAAAATTTACCAAAAATTTTAAAATAATCATAATATTCTTAAATAAATTTTTACCATAAATAATCCACAATTCACATTTTAATCTTATTAATAATGCAATTATACCTAAAAAATATCAATAAATGTATGTATAATCATGTTAATGTGTAAAAATGTGCATGTCATATTTAACTTAAACATGATATGCATTTCCTAATGTCTCAATAATTTTCTCATGTACACTATTCAACTGATTCGTATTTATGATGAACTCAAGGCTTTCCATAAAGCCAATGATGGAAACTCCATCATCTCCAGAGCATTAAAAAATTAAGCCTTGAGAAAGCTCAAACTAACTTATAACTCAACCCTAACAACTCCTTTTTCCAAAAATTAGAAAAAAAAATCTTTGAGCAACTTCTAGACTGCTAACTTTGATTACTCATTCTAAAAGCTAAGATTTAGAATCAAATGGTTAGAAGGTGGAGATAAAAATACTTTATTCTTTCACATATTTGTGTTAGCTAAAAAGGCCTTTAACAGAATAGTCACCTTAGCATCAATGGATCAATTATTCACATTTAATTTGAATTTATATTTGAGTTTCAAAGCTATTTCACTCAATTGCTTCGTACTTCCTCCACCACTTCTTCATCTTTAAGATCGATAGAGTAGATTATTCAACAGAAGCTAAATGCTAATGTTAAGGAGAATCTTTATCTGTCTTTGTAACAACTAAAATTGAAAATGTCGGCTCAATGTAAACCTCTTGATCCTGATGGTTTCAAATATCCTATTCATTTTAGAAAATTAGGACATCCTAAGGAAAACTATTATAGAAGCAGTTTAGGAGTTTCTTTTTTTTCAAAAAAAAACTGCTCAATGAGCTCAACCTTCCATTCATCATTCTAATTCCCAAGGGTAAAAAACACAAGTCCTTAACAAATTCCAAGTCAATTCCAAGCCTATTTCATGTTGTTCTTCAATTTATAAAATCATATCTAAGTTGATTGCAAAGAGGTCAAAATACACCCTTCCTGAACTAATTGATCCTACTCAATGTATATATATTCCTAATAGACACATTGGAGATAATATAGCTTTAGCTCAAGAATTGTTCAAGCAATATAATAGGAGAAATAGTAGGAAAAATTATGCCTTCAACTAGAAACTAATTTAGGATGATTGAAAATCGCTAATAAAAGGGATAAATTTTTGTTAAAAATCTTACCTATATGAAGTTCTATACATTCTCAATAGATTTTTGGATTGTTAATCTTCAAATTTTCCTCTTTAATCTACTACAAGAGAAACAAAATTTTAAAAAAAATACATGACAAAAGCTTCATATGTAGGAGAAAGATCGTGTTGGTGTACAGTTACCAGCTACAAATATGGAGAATAAGAATAAGTTATTTTCGTTAGTTTTATTCCAACTTACCTCTGTCCTCTCTTTATATATACATGCTCTTCTGTCTTATTTTTATGGGTTGTGTTGGGTTTTGTGGGCTTTACAACTATATAGTAGCAAAGGAATCTTAATCGGGGACTTATTTTATTGCTTTGGAGACCTATACCTATGAGATATGGAATGAAAGGAATAATAGGAGATTAAAAAACAAATTTGTGCAAAAGCAACAACAACAATGATTCTATAAACCATCAAGGAGACCCTTTTCTTAAGAACTAAGTCAATTGACTCTATGGAAGATTAAGTTGATAACGTCTTATTATTTGTATTTTTGGTATTTTAGAAGTGAGATTACTCCAATCTCCTTACTAGTGTTTGAAATTTTCCCAATGGACTATTTGTAATCTTCTTTATTGTCTTTTAATACATTCCTTTAATTTTTCAAAAAAAAGAAGAGAAGTGAAGGATTGATTTCCACGTATGAGATTGCAGCTTTATCTTAGAAGGAATTGATAACTAAGACTTTTTTTTACTATGAATTTTGTTTCTTTCTAAAAGAGAAATTAATTTTGGATGAGAGAAACAAAATTTAACAAGTTTGTTTAATATAAAACACAAATTAAATGAGGTTTTGTATTTCTTTGTGAGATTGATTCCTCATTGACTTATGTAAGGATAAATATTAAAAATCATCCTCATGCTTGAAATTACTTTTATTAAAAATAAAAGGTGTTACTGTATTCTACTGTAATATTTAATATAGAAGGAAAAAAACAAGTTTAGAATATTCATTTTAAAAAAAATAGATCTTGGGTTATAAATATGAAACAAAGATACACTTTTATGTTGTTATTGCATTTCTTAAAAGTAAATTCATAACTAAATTAGAAAAGAGTTTAACTTGGATAGATGAGAAGTTATTTTCATAAAAAAAAATGATTAGATTTTATATAACATAATTATTTGTATTTGAAAAGACTTAAACTAGAACATCATAATCGTAACTTCTCAAAATCATAAAATAACATATCAACCGAATTCGAAGAAAACTCAAAAAGTGAGCAAAGAAATAATTGTTAAGACATCTAAGTGTTAGCAATGGGTCCCTCTTCATGGAGGGACTCCATAATAGACTCACATATTGCGGCACCCTCCATAATTGACTCAAATATTGTGGCACCGATTTCGGTGCCATATTATTTGAAAGAACTACAAGAAGACAGCTGCAAGGTAGCTGTCTCACGTGGTGGAGTGCCTATATAAGGCACTCCATGCTTCAGAAAGAAACACAGAAAACTGAGAGAAAACCAGAGCATTGTTTTTGCTCTAAAGTTGAAAATATTTTCCTAAAGAGTTGGTGAGAGACAAAATAGTGAGGTTAGTATTTTTAGGTTGGGAAACACCTTGTGAGCCACTATTTTGGTTTTATCTCTGTATACCCATTATCTGTAATAGTGAAAGAAATATTCTGAGTTTTGTCCGTGGACGTAGCCCAAAATTAAAGGTGAACCACGTTAAATATTCTGTGTCTATTTTACTCATTTTATTTTTCCTTTTCATAAAATACACCCGTTGGGCCTAACACTAAGCACACAATTGATAAATATGACATAACGAACACAATATAACTCCAATGTAGTCCCATCCACAATTCAAGATCTTCAGTTTACGATCTTCGATAATTTAAAAAAGAAAAAAAAACAATCAATCACCTTTGGACTCCACAATATACAGGAAAATTATCACCGGCTTTCAAATTCAGGTGAATGATGTACACAAAGTAATGAAGATGAAGACTATCAAATAGAAATATAAGGTGCAGATTGACTATCAAGTTCACCGTTGGAGAAAGGAACCAATTTTGAAATCAATTTGTCGCCAGCGCTTGGTGAACCTTCAAAGGGAAAAAAAAATTAAGATGACATGGTGAAAAAATTCTAACCTGAGCCATCCTCAGCGTTAGAGAGACCATTTATCACAGTGTTTGGTTAAGTTTGGCTATACTTTATAATTTCTATAAAATATCCAGTGGTGTCGTATGTTTACTTTCATCTACCATCCTCACTAACGAGAACAAGGTGATCACCATCTCTAACAACATCTATACTCTCAACTTCAGCTCCATCTTTGGATAGAATTTTCTTGGGGTAGAATCCAAACATTTTGGCACCAATGTCAAACAGTTCTTGAAAAGTCTTTGGCAATAAAACAAGCTTTCCACCAACTTCACCTTTCTCAGGGCAACTAAGAGTCACTCTGCAAGGTGAGCTCAAATTTCTGAAACCAGAAGTACGACTGGCATATCTAATTGGGTCATTCTCAACTGCTCCTGAAAAGTAAATTTCTTTTGGCGTAAAAATCTAACAATGTAATAGAACTATTACTATACAGATAACAAATTTGCTAAGACCTTCTGGTTGACTCTTGTTGATATGTTCTTATTCAATAATTTCCCTTCATTTTCAAAAGATAAATTACGTAATCTACCACTACGGTCTTTTAATCTAACCTTAAAACAAAGAACATCGTCTGGAAGGACTTAAAAACAGAGAAATTCTCACCAGTGTTAGCCGCTGACATTATGGCAAAAAGTGAGTTACTAAAATCGTTAACCCTTCGTCTTTGATGAGTTGCTGCCCATGTTACTTCAGGAATGCGCGGCATAGTATCATGATGTAAATATGGAGTTATAGAAGGTTCACTGCTGTACTTCGGAAGAGGCTTCAAAGGTGACTCTCCCTTCTTTTGGGGGCTTAATGGAATAGAAATTTTTCTCATCTCTTGACGGCCTTCAATCAAAATTTTAATATCTTCATGGCCCTGATACTCTGCTAAAGCCCTTGGGGTCCATCCATGAGCATCTGGCCTATCAATATCAGCTCCTTGATCTAAAAGGAACTGAACCATTTTGGTGTTTCCTTCAGATATTGCTGCATGAAGTGCTGTGGTTCCACCAACTGAGGGCAATGTAACATCCCCACCGTACTCAGCAATCTTCTTCAGTAAATTCAGATTGTTCTGTTCAGCAGCTGTGTACGCAAATTGACCCACATCCCCAGAAGATAGAGTCGCACCATTGTCAACGAGAAGTTTAGCGATAGAGTTGTACTCCCCAACCAATGCTTCCCATAGAGGAACGATGCCTTCTGAATCTGCATAAGTACAAAATAGTGAACCCTTTTCCTCTCCCGTTTATTTTTTTCTTTTTTCTCTTCTTCTTCGATCAAACACAAACCAAGGTTGAAAGAAGCTTGAAATGATAAACTTATAACAGCAATGATGAAGAAAATATAATTTCTTTTAAAGAAGGCTTGCCTTCATCACAAACTAGGACATGAGATGTCAGAAATGAATAACTCGAGTTGCAAGTTACTAGGCATGATATTAAGAAGATAAAATTCAACATGATCAATACTAATTATGCCAATATACTGAGAAATATGTCTGATTAGAATCCTGAACTAGTTATCTTCTTTTATTACATTATTGTAGAGTTGAACACAGTTATGACAACCAAAATCAGCATATTTTCAATATATTGCAAACGCATCAATTTTCACGAACTAGGGTTTAATAGAAGGCCAATTACCAATCGGTCAACAACAGGATGCATTTTAGTAGCAGCAGAAATCTAAATCGTTCATTTGAACTTCTGCACAAACTGAGATCTACTCTACTAACTTCAAATATGCAGGGTTTTGATATCAAATTATTGATAATGCTCTATAGTTCAAGAATCAAAAAGTAATTGCAACTTTCATACAACAAACTGCATATTCATGCAAGAGAGCTAATCTAGACCAAGGATCAACACATTGTAGACTATTTGTGTCAAAATTTTCAGAACTAAAATGCATGATTGCTACTAGCAGCACTGCATGGGGCATAGCTATGTAGCTACAAAGGAAGCTGCATCACGTACAGAACCATTCCATTACTTAACCAGATGAAATAATTACTGCACAACGAGAAACAATAACCTCATCACAAACATGATGGGAGAGAACACATGTTGCTTGCATAAAACTGCAGCAATAAACTATATTCCACAGCCAGCCATGGATAAGTGCAATGTGAGCAGAAACAATTACCTATTTGTTGAAATTACAAACTGAAATTTCAACAGGTTAGATAGAAGCTTCTTTGGGACCGAAAGTGTACATGAGAAGACTTTTGTTTAATTAATGGTAAGGCATCACTCTCTAGGAAACAATAAATGACATTGGGAGTATGATTACATTTTAATAGTTTTTAAGGTAATGATGACATTGAAAGAAACGAGTTGTCATTGGTCAAGAAACAAAAAGATCATGAAGAACAGAATGATGATAAAACTACTTGTATATCATTTCCACATAACTCAATAATAGACTCAATAATTTGCTAAAAGTACCTCTTGCATTAGGATCTGCTCCATATTCGAGAAGTAGAACTATACAATGCTCACTCCCACTTGAAGCAGCAATATGCTGTTGAATGGAAAATAATAGGCACATCAATATGTTCTTTAAGGAGAGGTATTGCATATATTTAAGATACATATACTGACAAACTACAAATGCAATTAGTCATTACGCACCAATGCTGTCCGCCCATTGTTATCCAATTCATTTGGATCTGATCCCCGTCTCAGCAATTGCTGCAACATTAGATCATCGCCTCTCATCGCTGCAAAACATAAAGTAAGAGGTAAATCCATTCTGCCCCGGGCCAGCATCTGCTCCGTGTCAGCCAAAATTGCTTGCATCGTAGGATCCTTCATTTCTTTCAGATGCTGCAGCAACCACAAGAATTATCGAGTTGTCAAAATTATCTTTCAAACTATCATAAAAAGAGAGGTTTCTCCATCAAACTTCCTTAACATATGTGGCTGTTATCTGTTAAAAGATCCAGTTAGAGCAGATTGCCGTAAAATGAGTTAAAATTGTTGTAATGTAGTGATTTTTATGCCACTGCTATATTACTACTGTTTTGCAAATAGTATACAGTTCAGCCTCTCAGCAAATGAATCTGTGGGACCTAACTGAAACAAGACATAACTGAAGCATCTAACTATGGCGTAGAAGACATTAATCCTCGTAAGACCCCATAAGAGGGGACAGGCATTCAAGGGAAGGACAAGCATATAAACTGACGCACCAAAAAATAAATTAAATCTATGCCAAGATATTGAATCACAGTCGCTCCTATAGAAAGGGGGAAGGAATGATCGCATTTCACTTTTTAATCCTACCATAGAAAGCTGACTTGCGCATCAGAATCTGCACTCTGGAAAGTACATCCGGGGGTATTGTTTTACTGGTCTATAAGTTTGAAGAATCAATCCCAGATAGAACACACCATTCCCAGGCCAAGTCATACTTCTCTTTCACCAAAAAACAATTTCTCTTGTGCTTTTGCCTACTAAAACACGGTAAATTCATGCTAAATGTATCAGGTGGCTTTATATCTTATAGGAAATACAGCATCGACATATTGCATTCCTATTTACCAAATAATTAATTGCTTGACGAGAATTAAGCAACCAAATCAACTATTATCACAGGTAAACCTCGTTTTCAGATTTTTGCAAATGATATAATTTGCTCATAAACAGAGAAATGACGTTCCAAATAGAACTTTGTTCACTAGGCATATTGCTTAAAGAATTATATTTTAATCAACAGATGATTGTTATAACAATGGTAGAATGTTCATTAAACAGTCATTTGTACCTGAAGAAGATTGTTCATTATGATTGTTCCATCTCCTACATTGGCCTGAACGATGTTTAAGAAAACAGTACGGTTGAGACGCAACAGTTGACTCAACCGTTTAGTGCGAACTGTGAATAGTTGTGGTCTGTAACAAAGCACACCGATTTCACCTATGATGTCTCCAGTCTTAGCATCAGCAACCACCTGAAATCTTTGGTTAAAATCAGAAAATCAGTAATCTACCATATACAAGCTACAGTTAGCAAAAACTTAAGCCAACCTACTGACACAAATTTGAAATCCTTAAACTTGCCTGTTCTATTCCATTCCTTTGCATGATGAATTCCTGAAAAGTATAGCTATGAATAAGCAACTATGACCCCCAGAACATGAGCATTTGACTTCCAAGTAACAAAAGCTAAGATAAAAGGAAGAAAAGATTTTTTGGTGTGTCATTCTACCTAAAGAGAATTGTGATAAAAACTTCTTTGCTCCCCCTTCTTTGCGTGATGACTGGAGAGGCAAAAAACATTTCTTGCTCAACTAATCTTGGTTTTTAAGTATGGAATCCTTTGAATTTTCAAATAGATCTTTTAAGTTCCTTGTATTCATAGCCAGACATGCATGCAAGGAGCAATGACAAGAAAATGGGACAGATGACGTTAAAATCATACCACGGTACCACTGACTAATATGTACAAGTCTGTGGGTGCTTCATTCTGCAAAATCACATCTTCTCTAGGAGGAAAGTACTCAGCCTTCATCTCTGAGACCTTGAAGAATTTAACATGTGGAGATCAAGCAAAGATCAAATAAAAAAGTGATAAAGGATGGAAATGATAGGCAATGCTCTCCAGAAATATAGTTTTTGTTTCTCAAACCCAGCTGTAAGGCAACTTTCTCCAGAAATATAGCTTTTTGGATTCAAAACAAGGTTCTTGTAATAATGAAATTGAAAAACTCTAATGAAAATAAAGTTGCATGAGAACATAACTCTAATGTTTAGGTTTGCAACAAATTCTAAACCTGATTCACACAAATTTGAGTAATTTAGAACTTCAATTCTTAATTTATAGCCCAAGAGAAAAATTTTCTTCAACATAGCTAGACTTTAATATGTTGGAAATTTGTAAGGAACCTTGGATATCAAATAACTGCACAACAGAATTAGGTTGGCATTTCTAAAGACCCGAATGCAAAATCTTTGCTCATTACCTATTATGGAATTCCTAGGTTCAAGATCAAAAAAAACTCAGCTCTTTTTCAGAAATATAATAGAAGATGAATTACCAGCTGGAAGAGCAAATCATTTGATACCCCAAGGAACAAATACACCTTATCCACAAGTGAATAAAAGAGATAACTGGAAATGCTTGATCGTATGGCTTTGGGTAGGGAATCAAGAGTCTCTTGCTGCTGGAGTCCTTCTGCCCCAGCTTTGTACTTCAAACTTAAATGAGCAAGCATCTGATCTTGCAAGCGCATAGGTAGCTTGTTCCTGTGTGCGAAACTTGAGGCAGCTTGGATTGTATCTCTCTGTGATTTCCCAGAAAAGAGATTAAGCTATAAAATCTTTAGAAAGCACTTAACAACCACTGTGATTGACAAAAATCTGAAGATGCATGCTCTGGTACCTTAAATTTCAATATTGCTCAAATTGGGACAATAGAAAAAATGGTACCTGTAGTCTGGTTATCCTAAACCAACTTGTAACGCTCAAGAGAGGCATTTTATATTTAGGAACAGCATGTTATATATATATATATATAGATATGTAAATATGTAAAGCGAAATGTGATGCTTTCAGTTGAATAACAAGCTTCACGTATATATTTGTTCATATAATTTTATGGTTCATTTAAATATTCCAGCCATGAGTGTCCAAAGGGAAAGTAACATAGGAAGGCTCTGTTTAAGATGTTACTAAAAAACCATAAGCGTATAATAAAATGTGGTAGTTGAGATCTCCAAAAATCGTGTAAGAACTCAATTTAAGAAGACTACTCACGAATTGCCTTGTTCGGCTCGTTGAATGGACAACCAGGTTGGTCATGTTACCAATCAAATAAGATGTGAGTCCAAGATTAAACATCATGTACACCATGACAAATATCATCTCCCCTTGATTCACAGCATGTAAATCACCATAGCCAGTAGTAGTAAGCGTGGTTATAGACCAGTAGATGGAAGTCACATAACGGACAGATAATTTTTCTTCGTGAAAGTCCTCCCATACAGAACCAATCCATGTCTTTTTCGGATCTTTATAATGTGAAGCAAGGCGATAGTAGAAGCATCCAGCCATGTGCACGACAAAAAGAGTGACCTGCAAGAACATTAAAAGCAAAGCTAGATTGTTTTAATAGTAAAAAGAGAAATCATTTCGCCTAATATTTAGCGCAAATATATACTCACACATATAAGCTTGGAGCATCGAACCCAAAAGTAGCTGAAATCCCTATGTTTTTCCAGTCTACCAAGGCACAACAGATATACAATAGCCATCAGCAACAACAAATTATTACTATATGCAACAAAAATTGCTGGAACATTTGAAGGATAAGCAAAATCAACCTTGAGAAAAAACGACTAACTCTGCGAAGCCGCCATAGACGAAGCATGCTGACATATCCATAGGACTGTAAATTATCAGGTAATATAAGCCTGATAACTTCAGATGGGACTGAGGAGATGACATCCAAGATGAACCAGGAAAGTAGGTACCTCTTGGCAATCTTGGCTTGATCATCGATAAGGAGATATGAAGATTTATCAAGATATGCAACAAAAAAAGTCAAAACAATGTCAATAGCAAAAAGTCCATTGACAATGTTATCAGCTACAGAGAGACCGAAGGGTGGTTTTTCAAGATATCCAAACTCAAACGGAGACACCCACGTCGTATAGAACACCAAAAACACCAGAAATGTCTCCCACATTCTACAACCGACAATCCAGAATTAAAAAAGGTAATTTGAGAAAAGAGAAGAGAAGAGGAGGAGGAGGAAGAAAACCTGTAACGAGAGTCATAAGGAGAAACAATCCATGGACGGAGTTTGAGGCGGCGAGTGCTGTTAGAGGCGCCGAGAGAGGGCAGAACTTCTCCGGTGAGACTAAAACTGCTTCCATCGTCTAACGAGTATTGATCTACACGTCTGTCTTCAACCCTCATATTTTGCGTCTTCATTTCTCTTAAGACGTCGCTGTCTCCTCAGGTTATTAAGATTTCAGATCGAGTGAGCTTCTCTCTCTAGAGATCGCTACCTCTGTCGTCGTAAGGTAAAGCCCTCAACGTTGAGATAACTAGAGCTTCGCTCTATCTCTATATCTATCTATAAAGCCGTTACCAATATTATACATACCAAACATAAAAGGGACAAGACGAGAGAAAAAGATTTGATGAGGAAAAGCTGCTCTCCCTATTTGCTGCACCTTTCCTTCTGTTTCAGTGGCAGTCGCAGAACAGAAGCCGCTTCCCTCTCTTCGTCTCTCCAAAAGTTTCGTGCCGTTCAATTACCATTGTGCCCTCGCAACTCATGCAGAGTTCCTTCCACCGTACCACCAACCACACTACGTAAGATACAAATTGTACGGACCATCTGATTTGTATTGGAGCAATTAAAAAATTTATAATTTAAGCAAGTGAAATCCCGTAGCTCAGAAAACCATATGTAAAAAAGAGAAAATGAAGAGTCATTGTTCCTTCCGTTCCGAGGAAACAAATGGTACGACTTAGCAGGATCTCTAATTGCTTATTTTCGGAACTCATTTTCTTGGTCAAAAAAAGCCTTTACGTCCGAGAAAAACTCGTCCAACACTTGTGCTGTGCATGCAGCTATTTAAGAATGGGGTATTTCTCTTTTTCTCTTGTAAGTAAAAAGAAAAAGAAAGAATGGAGTATCTGATGTGACTCTCAAAAAGCAGTAGGACGCTTGGCAAGTCCCCGTCAAAATCATTGTGTGTGGTATCTGATGTGACTCTCAGAAAGCAGTAGGACGCTTGGCAAGCCGCATGAGTTCCTTTGTCTCTAGATGTCTCTAGATGTGTGTACCAATCTTGTCTCGTTAAATCTAAGTTATTTATTTATGTGAGATTCACGTATATAAATAGTTTGGATTCAATAGAACAAAATTAATACACACATTTAGGGAGAGAAGATCTGTCCCCCAAACGCCCTTCAAAATCATTGTTTTCTTTTGCAGTATAAGATAGGACGCTTGGCAAGCTCCCTTCAAAATCAATGTTTTCTTTTTCCTACCTCTCCCTTTCCCTTTCCCTTTTACCCATCAATTTTATTGTAGTTTTCCCCAACCTTTTGTCCTTCTCAAATCATGTCTTCCTTAAAAGCTAAAGACTATGATCCACCGACTTTTTTTTAAAGTAAATATTATTTGAGCCAATTATCCTTCCAAGAATTTCGGAAGAGAATGTTTGACAAGTAAATTGACTCCTAGAAAAGAAATTGAATCTGTCAGACCCCGCTTCAAGCTTCCACTGTAACTAAGTCAGCATCACCACGATTTTCAGTAGTTATCATTGACATTGACCAAAAAAAAATTATTATGAGATATAAACGTATAGGTTCGTATATATATATGCTTAACAATTAGGCAGAGTACTGGACAAGCTAAATCCCCTACTCACTTCTAGGTGCATGGAAGGAAGGACACACTAGTTACTCAGGAAACTAAGTACAAACTCAAGCATTAAGATGGAGTTGTGGTGGATGGGTGACTCACTCCATCTGTGGATCTACTTAAGCCTGGAGCATCAGTTTGGTTTTTTCTTGAGCCCACGGCCAGCTTTTCCACTAGTGCAAGCATGTGCTGTGAATAATTGGAGTCAAAAGGGACCGGAGATAATAATGCTTATAGATAATGACCCATTTATTTTTAAATCCGTCAATGAAGCATGCCTTAATGAGATTTTCGAACAAGGATTTTGGCATGTTAGGGGACAGCCTATGTTCCTATAGAAATGGAGGCCTCAAGTTGAACTTGATAGAGGTAACGTAGGCAACATTCCAATTGGGACTACTTTTCAAAATGTGCCTCTAGAATTCTGGACTATTGAAGGTCCTAGCTTTTTAGCAAGCTCCATAAGTAAACCAATTAACATGGACACTCAAACAACACGTATTGAAATAATTTTATATGAAAAAATGATGTAGAAGTATTGAGATTTCAAGTGTGAATAAGAATCCTACATTGGAAATAGACAAAATTAGTGAGAGACATATAAGTGGAAAAGACTCATAAACTTAATACCTTAAAGTTTTGGGTTGAAGTGTGATATTAAACTCACAAGTATGTTCCCTCACTAGGCTTATAATAATGATCTCTCAAGAAAGTGGGCACTTCAAGGCCAACAAGTAGTATCAAAGCTATTGGTTCGACAAGGGACGAGTATGGAGATAGTAGTCGGACCCCATGATTGCCATCCCTACGTGGAAGAGCAAGAAGACTCCTGGTGGGCCCAAATTTATAGAGTAGAAAGGCTATTGATAATGTCGTATGCTCAAACTGTAAAGAAAAAGGCTTTCGTTCAAGGGAGAATCCAAACCCAATGTGAAAGTTCACACTTGAGGGAGAGATTATTGAGATTTCAAGTGTGAGTGAAAATCCTACATTGAAAAAAGATGAAATTAGTGAGGGACATATGAATGACAATGATCTATAAACTTAATGCCTTAAGACTTTAGATTGGATTATGATATCAAGCCCACGATTATGTTCCCTCACTAGGCTCATGATAATGATCTCCCAAAAAAGTGAGCTATCTAGTGCTAACATGAAGTCAAAACAATGTTGAATCGCCATAGACTATCCCTGTCATGAAGCTAGGAGAGGATGCTAAACTAGTAAGAATGGAAATATCCATCTCCTATCTGTGGAAACTAAAAAAAAATAAACAAGATATGGAAGTCAACAAGGAAAACATTTAGCACAGGCAGATACGTTGAGTTAATAAGGCTAGATAACCCTCCTAACATTAACACTTTGAATGATATGACTAAAGACCAAATGAATAAGGAAGCTTATGCACTAATACAAGAGACTATAATGGAGAATCCTAAAAGAGCAAAGACAACTCCTAAACAGACAAAAAATACACAAATGGGAGAAAAGTAGAATGATACTGCTAGCCTCTTTAGTGAAGAAGAAACCGAGGAAATTGCAAACCAAAAACCCAACCTTAAGCAACAGAAGAAGATTAGGTAGGAAGAAAGGGAAAAGCAGACTGGGTTCTCAACCTCTCGTTTGGTTGCGTGAAAATTCTAATATAATGTAAGAGGGCTAAATGACCCTCTTAAAGGCAATCTATAAAATAGGTTATCCTAAAGAAGAAGCCACTAATTATGGGTATGATTGGAACAAAAATAAAGATGCCTCATTTACATAAGTGTCTTAGTTTTTTGGCCTCAGAATGGAAAATATAATCAAATTATACTCACTATTACAATGGTAGGATCATCTTTGCTTATAACTCAGACAAATTTTTTATACAACCAACTTAGGAATCTAACTGAAATGTGCATCTAAACTACAAAAATCAAGGTACTAATTCACATTTTGATATGTCAGTTATATGTGTTTCTAATTTCATGTTCCAAAGAGCAAGATTATGGGAGGACATCAAAACCATCAATACAAGCATAGTTAGGCCAGGGTGACTTTAAGTACATACTCTCTCCTTTAAAAGCTAAATGGGGCAGAATTAGACATAATGGAGTTGGCAGAGAACTTACATAACTTATAAACCCTGTAGTCCTAGTGGATTTGAGGTATATAGGTAGCTTATTCACCTGAAAGAATCGCAATACAGTGACTTACTTATCAAGAAAAAGCTGGATAGAGTAATGGTTAATCAACACTGGCTCACTCACTTCTCGAATTCATATGCATACTTTGAGGACAATGTTTTCCCAAACCACTCACAGATTGAAATATTGAAGATTTGCTCTTACAATCTAACTAAAGCTCCCTTAGATTCTTTAATGGCCTTACAAAAAGAGAGGGATTTTAAGAGTTGGTTTGCAAAAACTGGACTCAAAAAGTTAGATGATACAAAGCATATTAACTTATGAGGAAGCTTCAAAATGTGAAATCTTTAATTAAGGAATTTGCTAAGGAAAACATCAAGAGTATTATTGATGCTAAGCACAACTTGAGGATTGCATTAAAAAATTGCTTAATAAAGGAAGATCAACATAGGGGTTATTTACCATGTTAGAGAAGATATTGTATGAATATTTCCTCTTCACCTATTAAAGAAAGATATTGAATTCTCAAATGAAACTTAAAAAGTAGTTATATATTAATAATTGTTTGGTAGAAATACTATATGCTCTCTCTCCCTTATCTGTTTATTATGATAGTTTTATGCTTTTCATTGATCATATTAGTATAGGCAAATAATTTATTTGAATTTAAAATAGGCAAAAGATTATACATTCATAAGCCATCCCCTTTGTTTGTCATCTAATAAACCAATAATTTCCTAAGTATTCTAGCAAAGCATTTGGTGCACAAGATTATAATAAAAGTGTTAATTGCTCTACATTTAGAAAATTATCAAAAATCTGTTTAACAATTTAAAATTATCAATTGCTCTGCACTTAGAAAATTATCAAAAATCTGTTTAACAATTTAAAATTATCAGTTAGTACCTTAAACTTTTGCAATATTATCATGTTACCCCCGACCCTCAACTCATTTGTTGTCCCAAAGCAAAAACGACGCATATCAACTTATCCCATCCTACTATTAATAGTAGAATTAAGACTAAAATTGTGAAAATAGAAGACTTCTTGAGTTAGATTTACTTCCAATATAATTCCTTTATATAGCAATTTTTGTTTCAAACCATTGTAAGAAGTGATCTAACTACTCAAAAAATTAAAAACCATTGGAATTACGATAATTTGATATGAACACACCAACTATAAATACATGCCATCATAAAATGATAGGATCGTACTTCAAATATTTTCATAGAACAATTCAAATAAAAAATGCTAACATGATACATTCTTTAAAACAATTTAGACGGAAATTATTTAAAAAATGAACTCTTACTGTCACACCTTATGTGTTTATTTTTAATTTCAGTTTACAATTAAACATCACCTTACTATAGAATTGATATGCCCACATCTTAAAACGCATGTAGCCACTGACATCTTTATGTAAGTATTCATCTCCAAATGTTTTCTAACATATAAGTGAATCACAAGTTATAATAAATTAAGGCTTGATAAATAAGAATTAAAAGTCACATTGCTTTAACTAAACCCTAATATAGAAACAAATCACACATAAACACATAAACAAATAGTGTAACCAAAATGTAAAGATTGTTATTGAAAATGACAAGGAATATCGATTGTCACATTCAATGCATAAATCAAACAAACTCTAAAACCTAAACAAGTCAAGAATAGTAAAGGAACAAACTTTCTTAACCAAATCCTTCAAATAAACTATAGAACTTAATCGATTCAAGAATAGGAAAAGAACAAACTTTGATAATCAAATCACCAAACTGATCATCACCTTTATTTAACTTATTATTCTATAAATCAACATTTCAAGAGGATTTGAAAAGGCAAATTGTACAAATTACCTCTCAACACTTTCTAAAAAGTCTAAGTTAGTCCTTACCACCATTTGTAGTAATACGTTATACCTCAACATTTCCAAAATAATACTTATAATACCCAAAATAATAAAAAAATAAATTTATAATAATTTATAATATATAAATCATCTAACTAGGCAATGTAGACCAACTAACATTGATTTAACATTAAAAATAATTTCTTTAAATACTAGTTAAAGATGTTATTACAGTTGCCTCTTACTCAAGATACAATAAATACTATTTTAATCATGTTAAGGTATAAAGTGACACTAAATAAGTGACAAAATTTTACTTTAAGACTTTTTATAAAAACATTAAAGTGCAAATTATAACTATTTGAAAACCATAAAACTCCGCATAAATAAAGAGTTAGTGGGATGCTAAAAAGGTTGATAAGAATTAATGGTAGAAAGAAACATGACAATACGGTAAAAATTGGATGGGCCAAGTAATAATGTAAAGAGAGATTTTGATACTTGGCCAACCGATCAGGGGGTGTTACAGTTCCATGGTCATCTTTCAATATAATATGAACATCAACGATTTAATTTCCTCTCTTTTTTTTTCTCAATTTCAGAATATAGCCAACGATTTGATAACAACCGGCTGCTTGGGAAACAAGTATTAAACTGTTAATAGAAGAAAGAAACATTACAAGCTGTCGAGAAAGAGCTCCCCATTAGCGTTTAACATGAAATGGAAGTCAGATAGTTGGATTCTCGCGGATTATCACATGACCACAAAAGCAGTAAACACTATCCATTGGCCAGATTGACCATTCAGGAAAAAGAATCGGGTGAAAACATAATCATTTCCTGCTTCACACACTCAAAAGGCAAAATCGATGATCAAATTGAATACTACCGCAACACTAAAATGCTCAAGGAATAGTCCGCTGATAGAGAGGTAGAGCGCCAAGAGCCTCACGTTCTGCCCTCTCCTTTTTCACCTGCAAAATTATGGAGGACTAATTGAGCAAAACTTTTGTCTCATACATCACAAAAGGTCATTCAGCATCGAACACTTCAAAAACATCCCAAACAAACATGTTAATTATTTTCTTTTTCTGTAGAAAACATCAACAGTAACTACCAGTAACAAAACACAAGGAACTCCAATTGCTTCATTTATATATGCATGTCTTCATTTTCTAACAATAGATGCATCAATTCCTACTGCTATCTTTTATTAGAAGTCCACATATTGTTAAAAAAAGTGAGAGAAAAAGCAATATAAAAGCAAAGAAAATAAAGAGGAGAAAAAGTTGAAAAAATATCAGGGAGATTACGATCCAGCAACATGGTGAACAAGAGGCAGCACCAATTTCTTGGATAGAAATAATCAATTTAATCACTCTTCCAGTAGCTGGTAAATCCAAAAGTGTAAAATGTGTTCACAAGTGAAGTAGTGGCTTCGTGCTTTAGAATATGGTATTACAGGCACCTTATTCATACAGGTTAAAAAGTTAAATTTATCTCACAAATTAATCTATATTTTGAAATTACCTCTTGTTCGTTTGCACCATATATGCTTACTATCTGACATTAGACTAGGAAAAATCACTTTGCTTTTTTAATGCCAATAGAGGAAAACTAACAGTATGTTTCACATCTCAATTCAAACAATGGAAAGGAAATTGAAAAAAAGTAAGTCTTAAAACATAATGAAACAATAACTCAACTGTCCCACAATTGAGCAACATATAAAACTAGTTTTTGAGCCGATTGCTCAGCAATAGGCAAGGTATTTAACCCCTTATCAGAATTCAGGTGGGAAATGGTCAGGACTCTTGGTTCCAGTTTGATAACTAGGCAATTCAAAGTCCTTTAATCTTAAGGGAGTATCTTACATCACTTACAACTAGAATTCCACTTCAAACTCGAGTTATGAAAGTGATTGAACAGGATGGATGGTCTACAATCTTCAGGGGCTTTGATAGATTGCAGAATCATTTCCCCAATTATCCTCCTAACTCGACAAGGAAGGATAAAGCAATCTGGACAATCAACAACAGTGGTGAATTCTTTAACACCTTTTCTTTAAA
>JANVCQ010000001.1:8886588-8909268 GCA_025531925.1 Erythroxylum plowmanianum
AGGCGAGAGATTCTAGAGGAAGCTCATATGGCCGCCTATGCTATGCATCCTGGTACTACCAAGATGTATAACACTCTAAAGTAACATTCTGGTGGCCTGGCATGAAGAAACAAGTGGCATAGTATGTCTCCAGATGTATGACGTGCCAGCAGGTTAAAGCTGAGCACCAGGCTCCACTGGGGAAGCTCCATTCGTTGCCTATTCCTGAATGAAAATGGGAACGAATCACTATAGATTTTATTATTGGATTGCCAAGGACTCCGAGATAGAATGATGCTGTACGGGTTGTAGTGGATTGATTGACTAAGTCGGCCCATTTCTTACCAGTGAAAGAGAATAACTCACTAGACCAATTAACCCGGAGGTATGTAAATGATGTGGATAGATTGCATAGGATTCTACTGTCCATTGTATCAGACAGGGATCTCAAATTTACTTCTAGATTTTTGAAGGGTTTACAGTCAACTATGGGCATAAAGTTAAATTTTAGTACTACATTTCATCCTCAAATAGATGGAAAAAGTGATCAGACAATCAAGACTATTGAGGATATTCTCAGAGCATGTTTATCAGAGTTTCAAGTAACATGGGATCAGTATATAGCATTAATTGAATTTGCTTACAATAACCATTATGACAGCAGTATCGGAATGTCACCATATGAGACATTTTATGGTAGGAAGTGTTGGTCACCTCTATATTGGGATGAAGAGGGCTTGAGAATGGTTGAAGGCCCAAAATTAATACAAGATACTGTGGATAAGGTGAAGCTGATCCGAAGCGGAATTAAGGTGGCTTAAGATAGATAGAAGAGTTATGTGGATTAGCATCGAAGGGATATGGAATACAGTGTAGGGGACAAAGTGTTTATGAGAGTGTCACCTTGGTGATGAGTGCTGAGGTTTGGTAAAAAGGGCAAGCTAAGCCCTAAGTCTATTGGTCCTTACGAGATCATTCAAAGGATAGGACCATTGGCATACAAGTTAGCTTTGCCAAATGAGATGTCTCAATTACGTAACGTATTTCATGTGAGCATATTCAAAAGTTACCGATCAGATCTGACACATATGTTACTAGCTTAAGAGAATGAAGTTGCTAGTAATCTAAGTTATGTCGAGCCGATCAAGATAGTGGGATCTTAGATCAAGCAGTTGAGGAACCGAATAATTCCATTAGTGAAAGTCCTTTGGAAGAATCACTTGACTGAGGAAGTAACCTGGGAAACGGAGGATTGAGGGGACAATATTCCTACCTGTTCAAACAATTAGGTAAGAATTTCAAGGACGGAATTTCTTTTAGGAGATGAGAATTGTAACATCATGTTACCCATGTTAAGGCCCGAATAATGTATATATGAGTTTAGTGAGAAGCTAAAAAGTATATTTCATGTTCATGCATAATTTGGCATACGCATACACTTGAATATTGAATTTTTGCACATTAAAATGATTGTACATGCATTCATTGACATTTTTCGAGTATAATTGATTTATAAATGTGATTTTGTTGAAAATTGTGGTTTTTTATATGTTGAAAATTTATTCGGAGAATATAAATTGCTAGATTGAAATTTTTGGTGAATTTTAGGAAATTTTCTAAAATTTTGGGTATTTTTGGACTAGGAAAAATGTCAAGTGGTAAGACAATTGATAAATGGTAGTAGAATTTATTGTCCTATAGTAATGGAAATTTTGATAGATGACCTTATGATTTATTGATAAGTTTCATCAAAAATTGGGAGACAATTGAAGTAAAAATGGGAATTAATTGGACAAGTTAAATAAGAGAACCTAGTTTAAAGCCTTAGAAATTGGACAAGTGGCAAGTGACAAGTGTCACTTGCCAAGTCAAGTCTTAAAGCACACATTTCTTATAACTTGAAAGGCCAACTTAATTGTTTTGTATTGTTTTCTTCTTCTTCTTTTTGACTTTCTCCATTTTCTTCAAGCTTCTTCATCTTCTTCATGAATTTTGTTACTAACCTCCACCAACATTAATCCTAGCACTCTCATCTTTCCCTTGCTACTCTCACTTTGTTGTCTCTTCCATTTGCCATAAGAAAACCTAACCTAATCCACCTTCAAGATGATGATCGTGTGACATGGGCTGCTAGGGCTTCTTGTTGTGTTTGAAGACATTAAAGATAAATCAAGTAAGTAGCTTGTTAATCTTCATGGGTACTATTAAGTGAAGCATGTATGATGATAGTTATAGGTTAGATGGACATAAAATGATCTTGTATGTATACTGAATGTGAGTGATGAAATGTGTATGTAAATGTCTTGTTTTGTACATGTATATTATGATTAATGACCCATAAATTGTCATAGAGATGACTTTGAGGTAGAATGATCATTATAATGGTGTTAGATGAGTGCAGAAAATTGATGATGAATGGGTACATTTGTATGTTCTGTTTTTCAGTCAATGATCAAATTTAGATGACGATTTGTTTATGAATGATATTGAGTTAAAATGCAGTTGAGAATAAAGAGGAAATGAAGTAGAAAAGATGATCTAGGTAAAAGATGTGTTAGATGTAAATGTAGGAAGTTATAAAAATCTAGAAAATTGGAAGAGAGTGTGCTAGAAAACGTTAGCTATAACATTTTCGTTGATTAAGCATCTGTATTTTAGCCATGATTTGTAATGTAGTTATTCAAATGAGATGATTTTTGATTTGGATTAAATTATAGACATGTGGATATATTTTTACATAATTTTTATTTATTTATAAATTTTCTGAATTATCAAAGAAAATGAAAAAGTGCAGCAGAAAAATGAAGAAGTGCAGAAAATTATGAACATGCATGAATCTGTTTTTTTATGTCTATGTTTACTCATGTATTTTGATTTGTTTATGATCAATTTGAGCTGAAATTGAATTGAGAATGAAGGTGAAAAATGGAGTAGAAAATTTTCAAAAAGTATTATAAAGGATTGTGTTAATTGGAGTTAAATGAAGATTAGTGAAGTAGACAAAATTGCAAAAAAATGTGATATAGAAAGTGCAGTAATAGGTTCTATATTTAGATTGTAATCAATCATGAAATTGTGAATTGTGTATGGAGAATACTAAACTGAAAGTTGAGGTATAACAGAGTGATCAACTTGAAATGATAGAATTTTGGCAATGTAGTGTATTGGAGTATGTTATATGTAGCGTTTTTACTGAACATGCATTTATATTTGGGCCACATCTTGATCTGTGAATATTCAAATTATATGGATTTTAATCTAAAAGAAACTAGAGACATACGATTACAATTTTTAAGGAGAAAATTGAAATTGAATTCTATCATTAAGGGTCTAGAAATTTAGCTTAAAGTTTAGTTTTAGTTTAGGCTGCATCACTAACTGTGGCAGAAATGATGTCTTGTTGTTGTCGAATAAACTGTATTGATGTAGGCTGAATCAGACAAAGTTGTCTTCATAAAATTTATAGCTTATTCTCTTATTCTCTTCAAAAAAATTGGAATAAAGTTTGTAATTTTTAGATATTTGAATTGAGAGATATGAGTTGTACAACTTTGAGTGCATGATGATGCACTAGCCAAAATTTCGAGCATACTTAGTCCAAAGTATTTTGAGTATAACTTGCGGAATATTGAACCAAATTGTCTGATCTTAGTGTCATTAGAAACTTAATACATAGGAGAACAATTTTCTAGAAGGAAGTGTGGCCAAATTTGTAGCAACCCACTACCGTAGGTACATATCGAAACACCCAGACGATATTCCAGTATATAACCTATGATAATGACGCGCTACAGTAGTCACTACAAGCACTAAACATGGCATCATCTATCTTTATTCTCTTATAAGACATCATCAAGAAATTCAAAATATTTGAAATCCAAAATTTCCTCATTTCAATTCATAAATTCGAACATATTTACATTGTAGCTTTTAAACACACATACATGTACATCATCATATCTTAAATATGCTACATGAAAAAGGAAATTACACAAAAAGTCTATCTAATCTTTCCAATCCTAGCTAACCAACCTTTAAGTCATTTCTTCTTCTTCCCAAAGTAAAAGACTATACTTCTTACAGTGTCTCTCACTAGCTAAATTCCTTTCTCTCGATCTTGAAAATCAATGTTGCAATTTTGGTGAGTTTAACAAACTCAATGAAGTAACCATCATCGATGGTTCACTCAATTCATGCAACGCATCACACATGTAACATATACTTCACATCTTTTCATTTTTGCATAAATTATTACATATCACTTTCTCATTTAAAGGTAAGGTAACATACATTTCAATCAGTCAATATACGTATAACAATGTACATCAAATGCTTATGTGACTCCTCTCCAATTGTTAAGTTGTTGTGACCAAGTACCTAAACTATCCCATATCTATTGTGGACACCGGGCTCATTTATACTGTCCTTTAGCCATTGGGAATACAAGGCTCATTTACATATTGAGCCTTTGGCTCTTAATCACATTTGGATCTTTAAGCTCATTTTTGGTGGCTACTCAAGTCACAACTCTCATTATCTGATCATGCATTCATATATGGAATGCATCTCTCATATTCAATCAATCATATCAAGAAACACTTATTTCTTCACATTCACATACAAGTAGCACTTCAATATCACATTCATGCATCAAGTCTTGGACCTTCATTGTTCGGCATCAACATAATCAAATCACATTCATATCATCATTCAAAACATATTTTAAAGCAAACAATTAATTAAGTGAAATTGTCTAGGTTACTCACAGGTTACTCTCGAAACTAATGCCTGGAAGTTCTAGCAACGCCTGGATGTTGACATTCTAGTTGCTCCTCTATAATATGCAATACATATACATATCACAATTTTGCATAATTTCATAAATATTCATTGATGCACATTTATGTATATAAAATATACACAATGCATGTTCATAACAATCCCGGGTATCGCTCTATTATTCTCATAATGTAAACATTCATATTTCCAAACTCACATAAGTATCATTTATATTTATGGGTTATACCTTAATAAAACCATTACAATCACAATTCATAACTCATTTGGTCAAATTCAGATTTTTTCCTGAAACATACCTTTGGGTCTATTGTACATGATCAATCTAATAATGAAAATGAACTAACTTGGTAATACTTTCTTCTAGAAAATTTTTATCCTATCTCTTAAGTTTTTAATGACACTAAGATCATTCAATTTGGTTCAGTACTCTGAACGTTATACTCCAATTTTTTTTGGATTGTTCTTATACTGAAACAATGCCCTGTACTCAAATTCCATCCAAAAATTGAAATTCTTAGAGACTGAATTAAAACTCGATTTCTTCAGACAATTTGTATCCCTATGTATCTAGTTTACTCTAATTCAAAGTAATTCCATTTGGATAACTACATAAAAAAATATTGTCAAAATACCAAAGCATGTTTAATGAAAACTATGCCATTCATCAATTTTCTAGAACTATTCATCATTTTTATCCCAAATTTATCACTCAATCTCTCTCAAATGATTCCAAATGGTTATAATTTTTGGTGGACATGTAGAACAACATGTTTCAAATCTGTTGGTTCAAATCATATGTCATTTGGAGGTTAGGAGAAGAAGATATGACCAAAAGATCAAAGGATGTTTGAACTATCTCCAACCATAGAAGTCACGATCATACAGGAGCACGATCATTCCAACAGATTTCAAAAGTCACGATCATGCTCCAGCACGATCGTGAGATTTCTATTTCCTATGAAAAGCCATGATCATGTAGACACATGATTGTGTGACTCTATTCAATAGCGGAAAGTCACAATCGTGCAAAAGCACGATCGTGCTTTTGAACCTCTACAATTCTCTTCTTCTTTCTTTTCTTTTAAACCAACTTCTTTAACTTGATTCTACTCTCATCTCTTCATTTTCAAATCTCATTTAACTCAAAACATTCATAAATAGATCAAAACCAAGAATCAACATCAAATATAAAAAATCAGAAAATCTTTCACACATCTCTTCATTTCCCACACTTTCCTTTATGTTTTCTACATTTTGTTCATCTTCTTCTTTTCTTTTTCTCTATCTAACAATTCTAATTTATATCTACCCCATTTTCAACTTCCATTAAATTCAAATCGTTCATAAACAAAGCCAAAATCCCAAATTAAAACTCAAACATTAAAAGAAGAAAAATCCTTTCACGCATATCACCATTTTACTCCACTATTTCGCTTTCATTTTTTTGCATATTCAATTTCTGCATTCTCTTCATTTCTTCCTCAAACTTTCATTTTAATCAATCTTCTCATCTCCAAACATCACCATACATATATCTCTTAACTCTAAATTTATTTTTTATTCATTTCTAAAAACACTCAAAACCATTCACGTATAGAAACAGAGCATTAACTTCTATTTTCTTCAAAAATTTCTGCATCAATTTCATACACATTTTCATTGATCTTTCAAAGCCAAAAATCATTTCAACACTACCTTATAACATATTGATCATCAAAACTGAAAAATAGCAAATCCACATTTTCATATTATATTCACAGTGAACATGAAAAATGTCTATTTTTTATGATTATGAAATATCAACAAATCACCATTTTTGTTTCATAATCCAACAACTCTAAAGGATTAACAAGATTCTTACTTGATAAAACTCCAAAATCTTTAAAAACTCCAAGAAGCCCTAACTCTCATGTACCCACGTACATCATCTTGAAGGTGGTTTAGGTTACGTTTTTCTTGAGACAAAAGAAATGGATAACAAAGTTGGGAGTAGTAAAAAGAATAGATGAAAACAGGGTTTTTTTTAGTGAAGGTTCGGTGAGTCAAGATCCGAAGAAGAAGAAGCTTGAAAACTAAGGATAATTCAAAAACCAATACTATAACTTGGTCTTTCAAAGTTAAGAAGAACGTGACTTTAGACTTAGACACTTGTCCAATTTCTAAGACCTTAGCTAGTTTCCCAACTAACTAGTTCTTATTGAACTAGTCCCATAACTCCCATTTTTTTATTCCAATTATCTCTAAAATTTTCAATAACATCTTCTCACAAATTTTAAAGTCATCTATGAAATTCTTCAATATCATTTAACTCATTTCTATTTCCATTCATCAGTTTACTTGCAAAGTGGCATTTTTTCCTAATTCAATAATATCCAACAATTTTGGAAAATTTTCCTGAAATTCCCTAAGAATTCTAAATCAACAAATACACTCTCAAAATTAGTTTTCAATACAAATAAACCATAATCCTTAATAAAATCACATTCTACATATATAAATCAGTTATACCCGAAATGTCAATGAATGCATGTACAATCATTTTCATGTGCAAAAATATCTATATTCACGTGCATTTGTATGTCATATTATGCATGAGCATGAAATACATTTTCTAATCACTCAATAATCTCTCATATTTACAATTCTAGCCTTAACATAGGTAACGACTTTCACTAGTGGAATTACTTAATTTCTCAACTGCTTAATCTGAGATCTCACTATCTTGATCGGCTCCTCAACATAACTTAGTTTACTAGCAATCTCAATCTCTTGAATCGGTATCACATGTGTCAGATCTGATTAGTATCTTCGAAGCATACTCACATGAAACACATTATGTAATTGAGATATTTCATTTGGTAAAGCTAACTTATATGCCAAAGGTTTTATCCTATCAATGATCTTATAAGGACCAATGTACCTAGGACTCAACTTGCCCTTTTTATCGAATCTCAATACTACTCTCTATGGTAACACTCTCAAGAACACTCTGTCTCCTACACTGTATTCCATATCTCGTCGATGTTGATCCACATAACTCTTCTATCTATCTTGAGTCACTTTAATTCAAATTTGGATCAATTTCACCTTGTCCACAGTATCTTGAATCAATTCCAGGCCTTTAACCATTGCCCTCTTCATCCCAATACAGAGGCGATCGACACTTTCTTCAATATAATGCCTCGTATGTTGCCATTCCGATACTATTATGATAGTGGTTATTGTAAGCAAATTCTATCAGTGCTATATACTGATCCCAAGCTCCCTGAAACTCCAATACACAAGCTCTAAGCATATCCTCAACAGTGTTGATTGTCCTCTCACTCTATCCACCTTTTTTAGGATGAAATGTCGTACTGAAATTTAACTTTGTGCCCATAGCTGAATGCAAGCTCTTCCAAAATCTTGAAGTGAATATGGAATCCTTGTTCGATATAATAGACACTAGAACCCCTTGCATTCTAACCAACTCATTCACATATCTCTGAGATAACTGATCTACTAAGTTATTCTCTCTAACTGGTAAGAAATGAGTTGACTTAGTCAATCAATCCACTATAACCTATATAGCATCATTCTACCTTGGAGTCTTAGGCAACCCCATAATAAAATCCATGGTAATTCATTCCATTTTCACTCTGGAATAGGCAACAAATGTAGCTTCCCTACTGGAGCTTGATGCTCAGCCTTAACCTACTGGCATGTCATATACTTAGAAACATATTCCGCCACTTGCTTCTTCATTCCGAGCCACCAAAAATGCTGCTTTAGCATGTAAACATCTTGATAGTACCATCATGCATAGTATAGGCAGCCAAATGAGCTTCCACTAGAATTTCCTTTCTCAGATCCTTAACATTGGGAACACACAACCTCTACTTCAACCACAATGTCTCATCCCTTAACTCAAACTAGAAATACAAATTCATCTTCACTTTCTCTATAAGCTTCACCATATTAGGATCTTTCCTTTGGACTGTTCTGATTATATCATGCAGCATCGGTCTCAACTTTAGTATGGCTATCAGTGCTTCATTATGCTCTAGATTCAACTCCACATTTAAAGCTCTCAAATGAATCAAATTTGTTAACCTCGATAACTAAATCTGAGCTACACTAGTATTTGTCTTTCTACTCAAAGCATCAGCCACCACATTAGCTTTCCCTTGATGATACTCAATCGTGCAGTCATAATCCTTTAATAAATCAATCCATCTTCTTTGTCTCATATTCAGCTCCTTCTGACTCAACAGATACTTTAAGCTCTTATGATCAGCGTAAATCTAGAATGTCTCTCTATAAAAATAGTGTCTCCATATCTTTAGAGCAAAGACAACTGTAACAAGCTCTAAATCATATACTAGATAGTTAATCTCGTGAGACCTTAGTTTTCTCGATGCATAGGCTATCACTTTGCCATATTTCATTAATACACATCCCAATCCTTGATGCGAAGCATCACTGTATACCACATATCCTCCAATCTCTGATGGAATTGTCAACACTGGTGTAGTAGTCAATTGATGTTTCAGCTCCTCAAAGCTCTTCTAACATTCCTCATTCTATCTGAATACTACATTCTTCCTCAGAAGTTTTTTCAGAGGGGCTAAGATCAAAGAAAATCTCTCGACAAACCTCCAGTAATATCCGACTAATCCTAGGAAGTTTCAAAATTTTGATACATTTCTTAGAGTTTCCCAGTTCATCACTACCTTTATCTTCTTTGGATCTACTTGTATGCCTTGTCCATTCACCATATGTCCCAGAACACTACTTGATCTAGCCAAAATTTACACTTACTGAATTTGGCATACAACTGTTTCTCCCTCATAATCTACAGTATTACTCTCAAATGTCTGGCATACTCTTCTCTATTCTTTGAATACACCTAAATATCATCGATAAACACTATCACAAAGTGGTCCAGGTAGGGCTAAAACATCTTATTCATTAAGGCCATAAATGCTGTCGGGGCATTAGTTAACCCAAACGGTATTACTAAAAACTCGAAGTGCCCATACCTTCTCCTGAATGCACTTTTAGGTAATCAGTCTCTACTATCTTCAATTGATATTACCCAATATCAAAACCAGCTTAGTGAATAATTGAGCTTCCTGCAACTGATTAAGCAAATCATCAATTCTAGGCAACGGGTACTTATTCTTCATTGTCACCCGATTTAGTTGCCTATGATCGATGCACAGACTTAGAGTTCCATCTTTCTTTTTCACAAATAAGACTTGAGCTCCCCATAGGGATACACTAGATATAATAAAACCCTTTTCTAACAACTCCTGTAACTGAGCCTTCAATTCCTTTAATTCGATAGGTGTCATCCTATATGGAGGAATAGATATAGGAGCAACACCCAGAACTAAGTCAATCGTGAATTTCGTTTCCCGATCTGGAGATAAACCAGACAACTCAACAGGAAACTCATCCATAAATTCCCTAACAATAGGAATGTCCTGTATATTTTGCTTAGCTCGAACATCTATGATGGGGGTCAGATAAACCTCACATCCCCCTTGCATTAACCTCAAAGCACTCATAAATGATATCAACCTAGCTAGCACTACTTGACTAATTCCTTTGAAAACTACTCTCGACTTCTAATACTACCTCCTTAGTATAGTACTTCATGATGGCCCTATGAGTAGTGAGGCAATTAATGCCTAAGATAATATCTATCTCTCTCAACTGTAGTATAATCAAGGCTGCCTCCAATTCTACTTGATCAATCTGAATCAAGCATTTCTTGCAGACTTCTCCTATAACTATAATACTACCTATCTGTGTGCTCACCTCTAATCCATGATATAATAGCTCTCTATCACAATGCAATCTAGATGCTAGATGTAGTGTGATAAAGGAATACGTAGATCCTGCATCTAACAATGCAAATGCTTCATGATCATAAATAAGTAGCGCACTTGTAATGACATCAGGAGAGTCCTAAGCCTCCTGTCTGGTTAGGGCCTAGACTCGAGCTTGGGACTACAGCCAGTTGCTCAGCACCGCAGTTCTGATAGAAGGACTCCCAAAGCTCACTCTACCTCTGCCATGGCTTCTCTGTCCAGAGCCATTATCTCAGCTTTGCTGGACAATAGCTTCACTCCTAGACCCCCTTCTCTTACCATACTGAGCTCCTATAGTAGCAGGACAATCTCTAATTTTGTGGTCAAAAGATCTGAATCTAAGGCAAGCTCTAACACTCACTACCGTGCCTCTTCCCACAATGCTCACATAGGGGTAACTGACTTTGCACTGTACCTCTTCCACTACTAGTTGTACAAAACTACCCCTTCTATCTGAATCCTGACTGTATTGATCCAATCGGTGGTCTAAAAGTTTGGTTCTGGCTCTTACTGAATCTTTTTCCAGAACTGCTATGAATCTCACTGGAGCTCTTCAATATGGACCCTTGCTTAGACTCTGGTTGTCCCTCTCCGTCTCTCAGTAGCTGCGTAATTCTGATCAAAACAACTCTCAACTAAGTGAAACTACTCAGGATAGAGATTGCTAATCTTGTCCTGATCTCCATGTTCAACCCATTTTTGAATTACCTACACTTATATTCTATGATAGGAATCAAAGAAATAGCATATTTTATAAACTCATTAAACCAGATCTCATATTCTACCACTGACATCCTACCCTGCTTCAAATCCAAAAACTCTTTCATCTTCCTGTCCAACTAGATCTTGGCCATGTAGTTCTCCTTGAAAATCCTTAGGAAATCTTTCCATTTCAGGTTGCAAGGCCTGGTGGTACTGCTTGGAATAGTCTTCTACCATTGGTAAGCTGGGCCTTGCAGTAATGACACTGCATAGTCAAACTTCTCATCTAGCTCACAGTCCATTTAATCGAAAACTCTCTTCGTCCTCTCTAGCCATTCTTTGGCCTTCGTAGGGTTTGTACTTCTGTAGAAGTCCATAGCTCACTGCTTCCGCAGCCTATCATACCTCCTCTCCCTTCTCTTGGGAGTTCTAGGAGGCATTTCCTCAAGTTAAGGTATTAAAGACTCTCTACTAACTCTTAAAGATCTTAGGTCAGTTGATTGCCCCACTTGATCACCTATGGTAGATGACCTATAATAAATAATAAATTTAATCATTACCCACATTTCTCACGATATTTCATGCTTAACATCCCTATATGCCCTATGAATGCCAAACTATGCTCTGATACCACCAAGTGTAGCACCTCACTACTGTAGCTACATACCGGAACACTCAAAGGACATTCCAGTACATAACCTATGATAATGGCGTGTTGGAGCAGTCACTACAATCACTTAACATAGCATCATCTATCTTTATTCTCTTATAAGACATCATCAAGAAATTCACAATATTTTAAAACCAAAATTTCCTCATTTCATTTCATAAATCCGAACATATTTACATTGTAGCTTTTAAACACCCATACATGTACATCATCATATCCTAATACAAAATATGCTACATGAAAGAGGAAATTACATAAAAGTCTATCTAATCTTTCCAATCCCAGCTGACCGACCTTTGAGCCATTTCTTCTTCTTCCCAAAAGTACAAGACTATACTTCTTATAGCGTCTCTCAGTAGCTAAAATCCTCTCTCTTGGTCCTAAAAAATAAACATTGCAATTTTGGTAATTTTTACAAACTCAATGAAGTAACTATCATCGATGGTTCACTCAATTCATGCAACGCATCAAACATGTAACATATAATTCATATCTTTGCATTTTTGCGTAAATTATTACATATCACCTTCTCATTTAAAGGTAAGACAACATACATTTCAATCAGTCAACATATGTATAACAATGTATATGAAATGCTCATGTGACTCTTCCCTAATTATTACGTTGTTGTGATTGAGTGCCTAAACTATCCTATATCTATTATGGATACTGGGCTCATTTATACTGTCCTTTATCTGTTGGGGATACAGGGCTCATTTTACATAATGAGCCTTTGGCTCTTAATCACATTTAGAGCTTTAAGCTCATTTTCAGTTGCTACTTAAGTCATAACTCTCATTATCTGATCATGCATTCATGTATGGAATGCATCTCTCATATTCAAACAATCATATCCAGAAGCAGTTATTTCATCACATTGACATACAAGTAATACTTCAATATCTCACTCATGCATCAAGTCTCAGAGCTTCAATGTCCGACATCAATAGAATCAAATCACATTCATATCATTATTCAAAATATATTTTAAAGCAAACAATTAATTAAGTGAAGCCGTCTAGGTTACTCATAGGTTACTCCCGAAGCTAATGCCTGGAAGTTCCGACAATGCCTGGATGTTGACATTCTAGTTGCTCCTCTATAATATGCAATACATATACATATCACAAATTTGCATAGTTTCATAAATATTCATTGATGCACATTTATGTATATAAAATATGGACAATGCAAGTTCATGACAATCTTGGGTATCACTCTATTATTGTTGTCTTATAAACATTCATATTTCCAAACTCACATAAGTATCATTTATACTTATGGTCTATACCTTAATAAAACCATTAGAATCACAATTCATAACTCATTTGGTCAAATTTAGATTTTTCCTAGAATTATGTCTTATTGTTATTAAACTGTATTGATGTAGGCCAAATCAGACAAAGTTGTCTTCACAAATAGTATTTTATTCTTTTAGCTTTCAATTGGTATAAAGTTTGTAAATTTTAGATATTGGAATTGAGAGATATGAGTTGTACAACTTTGAGTGCACAATTGTGCACTAGCCAAAATTTTGAACATAGTCAGTCAGAAGTATTTTGAGTATAAGTTTCGAAAATATTGAAGCAAATTGTATGGTATTAGTGTCATTAGGAGAACAATTTTATAGAAGTAAATGTGGCCAAATTACTCAATTATCCTTTTCAAAATGATCATGTAAAGTGGACTCGAGCGTTTGTTTTTAGAAAAATCTAGAATGATCAAATGACTTATGAAATTAGATTCAAATTGTTTTATAGAGCTACAACCCTAAGTAAAAATTATACTTATGTGAGTGTTGATATATGAGTGATTACATGATGAGAATAATGGAAAAATACTCAAAATTGCCATTGAACATGCATTGTACATAATCCATATGTATACATATGTGCATAAATGAGTGCGTGTATAATTGTGCAAATTTGTGATATGTGTAAATGCATATTTTGCATGATATAAAGGAGCATTTGGAATGTCAACATCCAGACGTTGTCAGGACTTTAAGGCAATAGCTTCTAGAGTGATCTCTGAGTAACCTAGACGGTCTCACTTAATTATTTGTTTGCTGTAAATTATGTTCTGAGTTATCTTTGAATGTGGACTTGATTATGCTGATGCAGGACACTAAAGATTCGAGGCTTCAGATGCATGAATGTGATATTTGAAGTGCTCCTTGTAAGTGAATGTGAAGAAATAAGTGTTACTCAACATGATTGTTGAATGTTGGACCAAGGTCTGATGATAAATGTGAATGAGATTGTGAATGTGATTGATTGAAACAATGATTGATTGAATATGTGTGATGTATTTCATTGCATAAGTTATTAGATAATGAGAATTGTGACTTGAGTAGCCATCAAAAATGAGCTTAAAGCTCGAAATGTAATTAAGAGCCAAAGGCTCACTTTGTATAATGAACCTTGTATCCCCAACGGATAAGGGATAGTACCAATAAGCCCAGTATCCACAATGGATATGAGACAGTTTAGGCACTCAGTCACAACAACGTAATAATCGAAAGTGAGTCTCACGAGCACTGCATATACATTTAATATGTGTATTTGACTGACTAAAATATATTGTAGACATGTATTCGAATGAGAGTGGTTATGTGATGTAAATGATATGTGATGTTAAATACTAAATGAAAAGATGTGAATTATGTGTTTACATGTGTTGATGTGTTGTATGAATTGAGTGAACCATCGAGGATAATTACTTCACTGAGTTCGCAAAACTCATCAAAATTATAACGTTAATTTTTCAGGATCGAGAAAGGACATTAGCGACAGAGAGACTCTATAAGAAGCATAATTTTTGTACTTTTGGGAAGAATAAATGACTCAAAGGTTGTTCAACTGAGACTAAAGGATTAGATAGAAATTTTTGTATAATTCATCTTTCTTGTAGTTTGTTTTGTATTAGGTTTTGGATGATGTAAATATTTGGATAGTTTGTAAAGCCACAATGTACATATTCAGTTTTTATGAAATGAAAGGAGGAATTCAGTTGGTTTTTAAATGTTGCGTCTTTTCATTATAATACCTTATAAGATATTATAAATGATGATGTCATGATTAAGTGATTGTAGTGACTGCTCTAACATTCCATTATTATAGGTTATGTACTGGAATGCTTTCAGGGTGTTCCTGTATGTACTGTATGGCAGTAGGGTGTTACATTCTTGCTTCTCTCTAATCAATTTATAACATGTTCATCATTAACATCCTTCATGTTCTAAAGAATCCAATTCGTATTTTAGTTTTTGAATTTTTTAGGGGATTATTTCCTTTACTCTCCTTTGCATTATATGTATATGACGTTGGTGGGAGAGGCTTAATTTTTAGAGTACATGACCTGATCATGACAAGAATTCTTGAAGGAAGTGAAGACTTTTTTTTAAGTTTTAGTAATAAGTCCCCTAATAACATATGACTTGGTTATAGAGCCAATAGATAAAAATACGCTCAAGAGAGAACTATACCAAATCTCAGTCAAGAATTGCAACTCTTGTGACATAGTGAGTCTCAAAGACTCCTTGACTCTTAATAATTCTTCATAATTGATTGTTGGTGCAGTACTAAACGGAATATCGGGAGAGAGATTTTAGGGAATTCAAGTCTAAGATTTCTTTTAAAGTTGTTTTTATAGTCCAAATATCTTTTTCCTACAAGATATAAAATAATTCGTTAGCAAGTTATCGTATTATCGTGTAGAATAAAGAAATTCTTATTTTGCCTCTAGTAAAGTAAGCTTAGTAATATTTGATTAAGGAGAATTCCTGGTTTTTCTAGATTCCAGTTCAAGTGAAAGTGAAGGATTAGGAAGGTTCGACATAGATTACGATAATGCCCAAAGATTTCTTAAAGGAACTTATCATTAATAACACTTGTCTTAAAAGGGACTCCCACTTAATAGTCCAAAAAATGAACAGTAAGAAGAATTTCTAAAGAAAGGCTAAGTTACCTACTGTAGAGGTAAGTAGGGTGTACTTTAAAATCTAATACCGTAATGGAAGGGCTAAGTTTTAGAGCTTTATAACCAGCAACAACAAAAACTCTAAGTTCGGAATAGATGAGAAAAACTTTATGATAAATAACCAAAGAAGATTATTTAAAAGATTTCAAAATTATAAGCTAATATGGTCTATTGGAGAAATCTTTGAAGGGTTCATGTGATCCATGGACTTAATCTTAGGTTTGTTATAAAAACTAGTGGATAGACAAAAACCAAGAAATTGAGGGTCTAAATGGAGATTTACTAAACTCTTATGATGGTTGGAAGAGGCTTAGCTAGAATAGAGACCACTTCCAGCTTTCTAGTCTACGTGTAGAAGTATGAGTGAATTTGCAAACAAATAATAATGAAGTCAAGAGCGAGGATATAGAGTGTTTGAAATTTATTATGGAAAAGAGAGAAGAAATGAGCATAATTTATCATAAAAAATGATCGAATTTTAAGGGAATAGAAAAGTATGAAATTTAAAAAGAGATTTTATATCTTCCATAAATGGATGGAAAAGTGGGAATTTCCAATGTGAAAGACCTTAATGTGATCTTTGGGTCTGACCTTCCTTATCCGTAAAAGATTATCTAGGAATCCTCGCTTCTTAATTATAAATTATTTCTGGTTCTAAAATGCCTTCTTATACTATGTTTTTTATAAAAAAATCTGCGGAACTTTCTAACTTTTCATCTTTCAATTGAAGATCCACCGCTAAATTTTACCTCCACGACCAGCTACCAATTTGACAGCGACGACACCCAAATAGCTCATAGTACCCATAGTTTCCTTCAAGCATTAACAAATCCTTCTAATTCTCAGAACTCAAATCATGCTTTTGGCTTTGCAATTGAAGAACTACTCTTGTGCCCCACCCTTGGCCTACATAAAGGAGAAATAGCAATCAAATTTGCACAGGCTTTGATCTATAAATTCTTACAACCATATCGAATTACACTAGTTGGGAAATTCTCTCAAGGACGCCCTCCTCTTGCAATCATCTGAAAAATTTTCAAAGCCCGTGACCTCATTAGCTCCTTTTCTATAGGTTTACTAGACACCAGATATATTATTATCAATCTGACCAAAGAAAAAGATTTTTGGAAAATTTACTCTCGAAGCCCTTGGTACATCTATGGAAAACCCATAAGAATTGTTGACTAATTTTGTAAGTTTTATAATTTATAGCCTTCAAAATACCACAAGTCCACAAGTTGTGATTTGTAGTATGTGAAGAGTAGATCTCACGAGGAAGGTGAACTAATCTAATCCTAAGTTATTTAAGGCTAGAAAATTAATAAAATGAAAATAAAACGGGATAGGAAAGCAAACGAATAATTGTTAAGATATTAATTTGCAAAATTAACTCAACAAAATCAAATATTGAGCACCAACAATTTAATAATAGGAAATCACATTAGAGAATTTACCAAATTATGAGAGAGGGATGTATCCTATCATCAATGCTAACCTAATCACTTTTGTATTATTAGGATGTCGGTTCTAAACTATCATAATGTGAATTACTCTCTCTCGAGTTATAATCCTTAAGCCCTAATTAATAAAACTTAATCAAGTTGAGTCACCAAAATATTGTTATCTCTTGATTAACTATCAATCCACAACCTAATCAATTCTTAACCTCTAATATACTGCCCGGTGTCACGCGAGATCTCTCTCTATACAATAACTGATAAGATTGATTGCGTGGTCTATTGGATCATTTAATTCTCATTAATCCGACCCAATTATTTTGCATTCAACTCACCCTCTCAGTTTGTTACTGAAGCATGAAGATATAATAACCAGTTACAACATCTAATCAAAATAACACAAAATGACTATATTAACATTGAATCAAGGTAAAATCTTGAAGAACAAGTTATAATATCTTAATCAAACCCAAATCCATAAATATATTCGTATTCATCTTAACATTCAAAGAAAATGAAAACAAAGATGAAAGAAATGTGAAATGGGGAACGAGATGCCTCAGGAAAGCCATAGTCGCGAAGACTCAGTTCTTTCTCCTCTCTTCCTCCTTCTCTCTCTTCTTCTTCTCTCCTTTTAGATTGTTTTCCAATATGGCATATTGGAGGCTCCTTAAGGGTTTCATTATAATGCCTTTTTATAGGTTTTTCTAATTTGGGCAACCTTAGGGCTTTTTGGGGGGTCCTAAAGGTCTGAAAAGTCCCTTGAAAACTCAAGTCGAGAAGTCTATCTGTATTTCTGTCACAAAGGCCATGATCGTGGGCCTATGTTTTGGTTCAAGTCTCCTTTGAAACTCCTCCGTTCTTTAATATTAGCCTAGAAACACTAGCAAACTCATCAAGGCACCTTAGATACACAAAATTGAAGCTTAAAAGCATGCTTTATTTCATAAAACATTCGAAACATAAATATTTAACAAACTAACACAATTCTAACTTAAACATGCACTAAGTAATCAAATTAACAACTAAACACATTCCAAATTACCCGCTAAAACACAATGTAATCCATAACTATCAACATCTCTACACTTAAACTTTTGCTTGTCCTTAAGCAAAAACAAAACAAGCAAAACAAAACAAGTAAAACACAACATACACATAAATGCAATGATGAGGCAATGACATCAAACTTCATGAAACAAATTTAACTTCAAACACAATCTCTCAAGTTGTTCCAACTTATTAACTTGCGGAACCTGCATCTAAGTACCATGGACTAAATATACAACTAATCCATGCCTTAATGTTAAGTTTATTCATCTCTATCACTTGCACACAAACATTGATAATTATTTAGTTAATAAAAAAGTAACTATCCCTAAGTATGTTTTCATGAAAATTCAAGATTTTCACCAAGATTGGTAGATTTTATTTGACAAAACACTATTTTTGTTAATTTTGGTTGACATGAACCTAGCCTTTTACACGAAAGAAAACATTTATGATGAATGTAGATTTGGTTAGTCAACTAGGTCATATTTTTTTAAGTGGCTTGGTTAGAATGCCATTATAGCCTTTTGACACGAAGGAACACATTTGTGATGCGAGTCAATTCGGTACTCAGCTACATCACATTCTCAACTGGATATTAGCTCTATTCGTAACCCAAAGGCCAGCATAATAGTTTTATATATATACATATATTATTCTTATTATCTACCTCATTTCCTTAGCTAGTAAATCTCATAAAAAGGTACTGAAAAAGCTACTTATTCGATTGGTATAAATGAAAGTGACAAATTCCTAGGGTGAATAAACTAATATCATATCCTAATTATAAGTATATTTAACCAAAGTAACCTAGGTCCCTAATTTCACAAGCTAATAAATCTTCACAACCTAAAAGACTATTTTCAAGGTTAAACCAATTCCGTTAAGTCCTAGCCATTGACATATTCACACAAATCACATAATGCACCCTAAAACAAGCTAAAATGTAAAATTCACATTCAAAATAAAAGCATACATGCACATAATGCAGTCCTTCTCATACTTGGACAACACATTGTACTCAATGTGAGAAGAACAACTAAAAATACATAAGGTGGGAATAAACTTAACATAAAATAACATAAAAACATAAGAATAACATAAAGACAAAATTGAAAATAGAAAGGGTTAGAACACAAAATTGTCAAGGTGATTGAGGTGGAGATGGTGTCGGAGGTGGATGTTGAACGTTTTGAGCCTACTTTCCTATCTTATACTTGATTCAAAGAGACAAAGAGAGTTAGTAATCCTCAACCATTCCAAATCATGAAAACTTATTTGTCTGAATTTAAAACAAATCTAGCTACACAAAGTTTAAATCTAATTACTAAACGTGCTAATTTAGGGTCATTAACTTGACCTTGCATCCTTAGAAGCTCAGTCTGGATCAATTATGAGTGGTTTGCTTCCACCCTTCTTGTTCAACATCAATTTTGTAGCTTGTGAGTAAGCTACAAATTGCAAGTTAATGAAAAGGACATAATCTATCAAATTAAGGAAACCTAATAAGCTTAGTAACGTCTTTTTTAGCGACAAATTGTCAACAAAATAAGGAATAACGAAACTCCTTGAATCTTTCATCGAATCCAATAGTTTGTTTGGTAAAAAGGTGAACCTTTGCTTTCTTCCTTAATCACCTTCATCTCCTCTGTTTTTTCCGCTTCACGAATAGAGATGTCTATATCTTTTTGAATATCGTTGTTGTCATCTAATTGTCATGATTTTCCTCCTTTAAAGATACGACTACATCAATTTGCATGAATATTGGTATGCTTAATGGGTAAGGGGAGGATGAACGTAGGGAGAGTCCTCATTCTTTTGTTAATCCTTTTTAAGCTTTTCTTATTCCTCTAAAAGGTAGGTTTCCACCTAGTTTTCTAGTGGTTCTTCTAACTGTTCCCCACTCCCAAGTGTGATAACCTTAACTTGTTCTTTTGGATATACTTACATATTGTTTGAAAGACTTCCTACACTTCTTGTAGATAACGTATTAGCAAGTTGTTCCACTTGAACCTCCAGGTAGAGGATCGAAGATGCATGAGTCCTTGTTACTTGGGTAATTTTCCGTTCTAACCTCTTCTAGGCCTAATCCATACTTACAAGCTTATCCATGATTTTGTCCAATTTGGAATTATAGTCATTGTATTCATCTTGTTGAAATCCATGTGAATCTTGATTTCTATACTGAATCCCAGCATTGTTAGACCAATGAAAATTTGGGTGGTTTTGTCATCCTGAATTGTATGTGTTTGAATAAGGATTGCTATCTCCCTGACCAACTTGTGCTCTATTAAAGTTGAATTACTCCACATTTTTGTTTTCTCTTAGGAAGCAATTACCGATGATATGGCTACTTTGTTCATATAACTCACATTCATGTTGAATTGCTTTGAATAGAGAGGAAGAAGTGGCTTTCAAGCTATTAAGTTACTTGGTTAGGTTGTTCATCTTAGCCTACAATGTTGTCACTGAATTTGTAGCAATCATTCCTTTTGGATCCTAAAAGACTGTCTGCTAGCTACTTCGATCTAATGTCTGAAGACAACTATTGTACATCATCTCTTCTAACAGATCATGTGTTGCTTCAACTATTTTCCTCATGAATGATCCTTCAACAGCTACCTCTATGACGACCCTTGTGGGTGGATTAATTCCAATATAGAAGGTTTGCAAAAGGAATTCATTGGGAAGGTTATGATGAGAACAACTCCTTTGCAACTCCTTATACCGCTCTGCACTTCATATAAAGACTCTCCATCATTTTGCTGGAAATTGATAATTTCCTTTATTAGTCTTGTCTTGTTTAAAGGGAAGAACTTATCTACAAAAGCTCGCACTAACTACTCCTAAATTGTAACATTGGCTGGGTTGAGAGAATTCAACATGCCTTGGCTCTATCCCTGAGTGTAAAGGGAAAGAGCTTCATCCTAATAGCATCTTCCGACATCCTAATATATCGAAAAATGTCACAAATCTTTAAGAAATTAGCCAAATGAGCATTAGGATCCTTATTGGCTAACCCATAGAATTGTACATTGGTTTATAACATGTGTAGTAATGATGGTTTGATCTCGAACATACTCGCTTGCACTAGTGGTCATGTAATCCCTTGACGATAAGAATTGAGTTGTGACCTTATGAAGTCCATAAGGGTCTATCACTCTCTATGATGTATTTCCTCCACCATCATTCTTTCTATCTCTTTTTAAAGTTGAAATCTTGAGACCCCTATTCTTGCCTTGGGATTTCCAACTTGATATGTCTTATACCTTGTGTGCAAACTTTCGTCTCTCTTTTTTATAATTTCTTAATTCTTACCTAAAAAAATTGGACTAATCCTACACTTCCTCAACAATGGCACCAAAAACTTGTCTAATTTTGCAAGCTTTACAATTTATAGCCTTCAAAATACCACAAGTGTATGAGTCGTGATTTGTAGTACATAAAGGGTCAATCCCACGAGGAATGTGAACTAATCTGATCCTAAGTTATATAAGGCTAGAAAATTAATAAAATGAAAAGAAAATAGGATAGGAAAGTAAACATGGATAATTTTCAAGATATTAATTTGTAAATTTGAAATCAAATACTGAGCACCAATAAGTCAACAATGGGAAATCACATAAGAGAATTAACTAAATTATGACAGCGGGATTTATCATATCATCAACGCTAATCTATCACTTTTGTATTATTGGGATGTCGATTCTAGAATATCGTAGCGTGAATTATTCTTTCTGGAGTTATAATCACTAAGCCCTAATTACTAAACCCTAATCAAGTCGAGTCATCGCAATTGTTATCTCTTGATTAACTATCGATGCATAACCTAATTAGTCCTTATGCTCTCTAATAAACTACTAGGTTTCATACGGGATCTCTCTCCCTACAATAATTGATAAGATTGATTGTGTGGTCTATTATATTGCCTAACTCTCATTAACCCGTCCCAATCATTTTACATTTGATTCACCTTCTCGATTTGTTACCAAAGCATGAAGATACAACAATCAATCACAACACCCAATGAAAATAACAAAAAATTACTTTATTAACATTGAATTAAAATAAAATCTCGAAGAAAAGGTTAGAATATCTCATGTAAACCCAAATCTATAAACATATTCGTATTCATCTTAACATTCAAAGAAAATGAAAACAAAGATGAAAGAAATACACATAG
>JANVCQ010000001.1:8922775-8934494 GCA_025531925.1 Erythroxylum plowmanianum
CTTTTGAAGTTTGCAGTCAAACACCTACTTTTTCTCAAAAATAGCTTTTGCTGTAGAAAAAAGTGCTTTTAAGGTCTCCAAAAGCTGAACCAAACAGGCACGACTTCTACCTCTTAACTATCTTGGTATTCTTATCACTGCTTCAAAATTAATCCACAAGGATTGTTAGCCTTTATATAATATTATCTGTAAGGGAATTGGCTCCTGGAACAATAAGCCACTATATCACACTAGGAGAGTCACATTGATCAAGTTTATTCTTACTATTATTGGTTTCTATTGGTATTCAAAATGGTCACTTCCTACCACCCTAATTAAATCTAATAAAAGAATGTTGAAAAACTTTCTTTATACAAGAAAGAGTGAAGATTTCTATAAAGATAAAGTTAGGTGATATGATGTCTACCCACGTATAAATAAGGAAGGACTTTGAATTAAATTCATAAGGATTCAGAACAAAGTGTTATTAGGTAAAATGATATGAAAGCTCTTCAATGATAGAGAGTCTCTTTGGGTAAAGTGGATCCCTTTACAATTCCTAAAAATTATCAACTTCTAAAAAATTTATCCCAAATGCTCCACCTCTTGGACAATAAGACAAATCCTTAAAGTTAGGGATGATATTGGGCCCAGTGTATGGGTTAAGATACAGAATGGATTTATCACCTCTTTTCGCCATTGCTATTGAATCTAATAAGTACCCTTTCTAACATTCCAAATTTTGTCTCTTTAACGATACCCATGAGTAAAAATGCAATGGCGGTTAGTTATAATCAAAGATAACTCATGATGATGTCCTCCTTTATTTAGAGCTTTTAGTTTCATAATTGGCTCTCTTCCTTCTTACAAACCTAACAAACAATTAGAGAAAATACTTCTTTAGTCCAAGGACATGTCAGTAGGTTCACTAACAAATTGTGTTAGGATATCTTCAAAGATAGCAAGTGGTAGGTGAAATAGGGAAATCTAGTTTGGTTTCCACATAAACATCCTAGAGCCTCCTATTTTATAGTTAGCAGTTAGAGAGAGACTTTACACTAAAGACATGATCAAAATTTTTTAACCAATTTACACCATACATGTCCTTTACAATCATGAACTTGAAGCTCACGATCATCTCTTTTTTAGGTGCCAATACTCATCTATTCTCTGTAATGGTATTTAGTCCCGTCTTGATATAAGATATATGCATTTCCAATGGAAGAACATAGTCTCCTAGGCTACCAAATTTGTAGAGTAGTCAAAGTGATCTCAACATTTTTAAAATCTCCCTTGCATATATTATTGAAGGATTTTTCAAAGTGATTTAATGGATGCAACATCACTCTGTTATTTAGTCAATAAAAGAGAATCTTTGATAAAGGGATTCAAAATGTTATTAGTCAAGCTATGGTTTTAAGATTGAACATTAGTACAAATCCATGATCACTTAGAAACCCATAAAATTCAGTCTTATGATCTCCTAATTTATCTTGTTCAGTTCCTTTATTTTCTAAAAAAAAGCCCTTTTTTGTCTTACGAATAAATAATAAACAAAAACTTTTTCACATAATTAAATTCTCACAAATTCAAATAAACACAAATTGTTGTTGGTTTATAAAATCCACACCATTTAATGGATGAAAATGGAGCATATATATTGAAGAGAATACATATTAAAAATAGTTGGTTTTATATCCATGAAAGAATATTTCCAGTTAAAATTATGTTGGAATATCCTTGATAAGAATTTTTGGCATAAGCGTAAAGAGTTAAAGATGGGAGGAAATTAAATTGGAAACGGAATAATGCAAGATGGGGTTGAATTTAGTAAGGTGTTAAGCCCAGGTACATCATCCTTTTAAGAACCTCAAATAAAAATATGTCAAAGCCCAAAATGAGAAGGTGTTGAGATGACGCGACGCCGTCTCGATTTTGATCCAGCACTTTACTGCTAAGATCTGACGGTTAAGGCAATCGCGTCATCTTTAAGCTAGGTGAGAAGTTTGAAACCCCAGGGGTTCTAATCTCCTGTCACACACTTCCTCGTTCACCTAATTGGATCCCTGCCTCAATCCGTTAGATATGCTCAGGACAGATTCAAATTCAAAAGAAGGAATAGAAAATAAGGAGAAGAGGCAGAAACAGCAGCTTAGGGTCTAATCTATCCAACCCTTTATAAAACCTCCTTACGGACCTCCTTCGTTTGCTGAAGGCACATACACTCTCTCAAAGCTCAAGATTCAAATTTGGAATTCGCAAGGTTTCGGATAAAATGGTTCGCCGCCCCTCCTTCTTTTGATTTCATTATTCTCCTAGTCCTCAGTCTCGATCTGCGTTTGTAAAAAGAAAAAACGCTTGATTACGTATCTTTGTTATCGATTTATGTAGTGGTTTAATTGGTGTTTGGTTGCAGGCTTTGCCCAATCAACAGACTGTTGACTATCCAAGCTTCAAGCTTGTGATTGTCGGCGATGGCGGTACAGGTAACTTCTTTTTTTATTTTCTTTTTCTCTTCTCGTTTGCGAATGTTTTAAGCGCTTGTTTCACTAAGGTTGTATTTGGTTTTCAAAACTAATTTACTTAAACGATCTGGTCTTTTGTTTCTTCTGGTTTTTGGTCGTCGATTTGATGATTCCCATCTGGTTCTTGACATTTCATTTTGATCCATGCAGGGAAAACAACATTTGTGAAAAGGCATCTTACCGGCGAGTTCGAGAAGAAATATGAGCGTAAGCTGCAACTGTTACTTTATTTATTTATTTACTTTGACGTCTTTGCAAAACTCGAGAATTGCATTTTTGTAAGATTGTCGGAGGCCGTCTTGCGTGTAAACTGAATTTTCTTGCGTGCTAACTGCAGCTACTATCGGTGTGGAAGTTCACCCCTTGGACTTCTTCACTAACTGCGGGAAGATTCGATTCTACTGCTGGGACACAGCTGGACAAGAGAAGTTTGGCGGTCTTCGAGATGGATATTAGTGAGTATTGGTGGCTTGTTGTCCTTCATCCATGAGTCATTTGAAGGCCTTATTATGTGCACCGTGTTTTGATTTTTTTGATTTTTCACTTGTTATTTGCTAATAAAGAAAACCTCTAATTTTAAAAGCCTAGTCTATGATGGCAAGTTTGGTCTTGGAGTTCCAAATTGTGGTATTATGTTCAAGCATTTTTCTGCCATGTCCCCCAATTTCTCCTTTCTTTTTCCTTTTCGTGCTTCTGTGTTATGACTAGACTGATGTACATGAAATTGGTACCTGTGCAGCATTCATGGGCAGTGTGCCATCATCATGTTTGATGTTACTGCTCGTCTGACATATAAGAACGTGCCTACGTGGCATCGGGATCTTTGCAGGTTCCTTTTATTTCTCTTAACAATGCGTTCTGCCTCTATTTTCACTTGTATTAAATACCTTGCGTTGTTTTGGGTAGAGTCTGCGAAAACATTCCCATTGTTCTTTGTGGAAACAAGGTAGATGTGAAGAATAGGCAGGTGAAGGCGAAGCAGGTCACTTTCCACCGCAAGAAGAACTTGCAGTACTATGAGATATCGGCAAAGAGCAATTACAACTTCGAAAAGCCTTTTCTTTACCTCGCAAGAAAACTCGCGGGGTGGGTAACAATGTTTACTAAGAAGCATATTTTGTCCTTTATTTTCTGAAGTGTGATCGTCTAATTTTATAACTGCTCACACGAATGTAGGGATCCTAACTTGCACTTTGTGGAGTCTCCAGCTTTGGCTCCTCCTGAAGTGCAGATTGATTTGGTAGCACAGCAACAGTAAGTTTTTAGTAACACAATTTTCCGTTTTCTTCTCTGTTCTTTCCTATTTAGTATTAACGTCGTTGGAAATACTCAAACATTCATACTCATAACCCTTCCCCTTACCCCTCTTCTATTGCTTATGTAATGTATGTCATAACTATTATTCTGTTGACTGTACTATACTCCATTATCTTTGTACGTAAGCAATTTTTCGTCTCCTAAGAATTCCTCTTTCTCTGTAGTCAAATTACTGTCCGCATAAGTTCTTGGAATTTGAATTGTTTCCTTCTATTGCAATAAAATATTTCCATGACATGTTTCTTAACATCCTGTTGTGATAATGGTGATTTAACAGGCATGAGGCAGAACTTGCCGTAGCGGCTGCTCAGCCTCTTCCAGATGACGATGATGATACATTTGAGTAAAAGAGTAGCTGGATATTAATTAATGGGAACAAGAGGCTTGCTTGTATTGTCTTTTAACATTGCATGACAATGGAATTTTCTGGGTCATTTTGATCAGCTTTGTTTTGCATCATGGTTTTGTGGGGGGGCTTTTTAGCGTTCATGCTCTCTCCTATATTTAGAGTTTTATATCATCACTCTTTGTAGGATCTTCTTGCCATCGTATCTTAATTTACGGATTATGATTTCATATCAATTTTGGCATACGTTGTTCTGATAGTTCATGAAGTTTCCAACTTGGACAATGGAAATTCAGGACAATGTCTATACAAAGATATTTCTGTTCACCTTGTTTCTCACCTTTATTTGTCGATCTCCTGCTCTAAGACGAGTCTGAAAACTCTAAACCTTTGTGATACGATTTTTCTTCTATCGCTTGGTATAATTTTTTTAAAAAAAAAAGAATACTTATTAAATTATTTTAATCAAAATATTCTTAAAGACTAGTTATATATTTAACAACAATTTATATTAGAATAATGGGACAACTTAATATGTGACGAAACCACTTTCAAGAAGTTTTTTGAGGCAAATCAGATAATTCTATGCCCTTCAGTTAATCAAACCCTTTATGCACGTTACAGTTTTACTGAACTGTTGTCCAAATTACCCAAATTTAGGGGTGTCTTTGAATTTGTTCTGTCAACTGAAAATATGGTAGGTAAAAATTAATCCCAACTATAGTTTAACAATGAGTTTTGTTAAGTAAGCCGCAAGTTTTAATTTTATTAGATTATTTATTACTAATTTAGACTTTGTTGATTGCAATGTATGAAAATATCACCTGTATTATATTTAAATTATTTGAAAATAGCATGATTTCAGTTAAACTTACATACTCTATTTAACGGGGAATTAATTCAAATGACTTGAATACAACTTCTACACAATATGTTGATCATTTTAAACAAGTTACAATTTTTAATTAAAAAACTTATATCATCTTTCCTTATTTTAAAGGGACCGTCAATCTTTCTTTTGATGATATACAAAAACTTTATTTTTTATAATTTTTAAGTTTAGCATTTAATTTTATAACCAAAAAAATTTAAGCTCTCCAATTTAGAGAATTTACAAAGTTCATTTGATTCTTTAAATAAGAATAATAGCATAGCATTAAAAGTGCATCTTTACAAGAATAGATAAGGTCAGAAATATAATAGTAAATGGCATATTAAAGTTAACTAATATTAATAGAAAATTAAGAGAGACGAGACATAGATGATTTAAACATATTAAAAAGAGATATCTTAAAGTTTTAGGGAGAAGATGCAAGAAAATTGTACTTAAAAACTGTAAAAAGAAAAAAAAGAAAGCCTACGAAGAATTAAGGAGAAGTGAACAAGAATGATATAACTATGTTAAAACTTACTAACAACTTGATCCTCTATAAAAAACTTTGATACAATAAGATAGAGGATCCCACGTAGAGAAGTTCTTCTCATTCTCTTAGGTTTTTTAAATATTTTTCTTCGGATCTTATGTCTTATATTTAGCCTATACTTTTAATATATAGTACTTCCCTCCTAGTTGTTTAGCATATATATTATCTTATCTAACCTAAATATTTTTTGGCAATGACTTGTTTGATTTATTTATGTACCTGTTTTCTTTCCTATTTGTGTATTTATTTTCATATTTATCTTTTATTTTTACTCTTTATCTTGTTCTATATTTATTTTTTGTAAATATTTTATTTTTATTTATACGTATTTATTTTTTTATTATCATTTCTTGTATGTCTTTTGATTTTGATTTTATTATTTTAATATATTTTTTCTTATGGATCTATCAAAAACAATTTCTCTATCAACTAGAGATATGGTTGTGTATTATTGGACCGCTCCATATCTTATATATTTGTAGGACTCTCACTGGGTTTTGTTGTAGCATAATATTAATAATTTATTTGACTCTTTTAAAAAGAAATCATGAGCATAAAATGTACAAACTTCAAATTCTAGAATAGCTTATGATTTTCAATTGTAATGCATGAAATAAGTGAATTATGTTCTTTTTTTCATTTTTCATTTAATGTTTGCTCTTTAACTTACTTTAAAGGTTGGTTAGTTTTTTAAAATAATCTCTTCATCTTTAATGTCATTTTTAGTGGGTAAAAGTTGGAGTTTTTACTTTTACCTATATAAAAACAATAACCTTGGACTTCTTAATAATGGACTGAAACAATCTTTGATACTTTTACCAATCCAATTATGTTGTCTCAAAAATACATTGCTTAAGAAGGGTCATATCTTTTTAAATATAAAATTAACCAAAAATGACAAAATAAAAAATAATCCATTAACCATTTAATCACTAAAATGCTTCATTATAGTCTATACTTAATCCTTTAATACATCAACAGTTGAGGGGGTATTGTTTTTCTATTATGCTTATTACTTAAAACACTTTTGTTGGTATCGTCATACCAAATAAGGAGCATCTTGAATTTTTTTTAATAACTTAATAGATATGACTAAAACTGAAAAGAAAAGAGGGTTATAACAAACATAATAATATAAGACTTCCCTAAAGCAAAGGGAGGCTTTGTAATAGCAAGGCAAAAACCAACACGAAGTATAATAGAACATACAACTAACTTAGAATGTTAAAAGCTTCGGGGGAGGCTTAGCATAGTGCACATATTGTAATGTAATTTCTTTAATTTTCATGCATATTTGTCTCAAGAGGTCTGAAAAAATAACTTGTTTTTTTAAAGAATTTGTTATTTACTTATATAGCCTTTTTAATGAAGGAAGAGATGAAAACATCTCAGGTGATATCTGAGAAATATCATAACTTCATTTATTGTTGACAAATCACAAAAGAAGAAATCAAAGGAGCTTTGAGGGAGATGGAAAATAGAAGGGTAGTAGGACTTGATGAGTTACCCACATAGGTGTAAAAGAGTGCAGAAGAAGAGGGTCTTACTTGGTTAGTCAAGATTTTTAATATGATACTTAAGTCTGCCAAAATATCAGATAAGTAAAGAATTAACATATTAATGCCTCTCTATAAGAGAAAAGGAGGCATTCCAATTGTAACAATAATAGAGGCATCAAACTACGTAGTCATACTATAAAGTTATGAAAAAGGGTGATTGAGAAGAGATTAAGAAAGGGCACACCTATCCTAGAGAACTCAATTTGGTTTCATAGTGGGACCTACATATGAGTTTCATTAACTTAGAGAAGACTTTTGATAGAGTATCTAAGGAAGTCAAATGATGTTTAGAAGTTAAAAGAGTTCTCATGACCTATATACGGGTTATTAAGGATAGATATGAAGGTGTTATGAATAAAGTAAGGATGATAGGAGGAGATACAAAGCATTTCTATATAAATATTAGGCTACACCAAGGTTCCTTGTTAAGCCCCTTCCTATTTGTATTAGTGATAGATGAACTTACTAAGAATATTTAAAGAGATGTGCCTTTGTGTATTTTGTTTACTAATGACATTGTTTTAGTGGATGAGACAAAAAATGGTATCATTGCCATGTTAGAACTTTAGAGGAATACACTAAAGTCGAAGGGCTTAAATTGAGTAGATTAAGACAAAGTAATTAGAGTGTAACTTTTCGAGCCATAAGGAGCATCCGTTGTAAAGATAAAGATTAGTTCAAAAGTTATACTATAAAAAGATTGTTTTTAGGATCCATCATCCAAAGCAATGTTGAGATAGATTAAGACATCATAGACTGTATTAAATCAAGGTGGCTTAAATGGAGAGGTGCATCAGGATTTTATGTGATAAGAAAATAGCACTCAAGTTCAGAGGTAAATTCTACCATTTAGCAATTAGGTCGGCATGCTCTATTGGGTAGATTCTTAGCCTATCAAACAAATGTAAAGTCATAAGTTAATAGTGACAGAGATGAGGATATTTCGTTAGATGTGTAACTTTACAAAAAAAATAAAGTCAAGATTAGAGTGGTACGAAACAAATTTAGGGTGGCTAAGATTGATAGTAAATTAAAGGAGACAAGGCTTAGGTGGTATGATCATGTCAAGAGAAGACATCTTAGCGAGAAGATGCGAGAAGGTGATCATGAATAATATAGCTTTACTACAACTTATCAAAGACTTAACCCTCGATAGAAAACTTTGACTAACTAGGAAACATGTAAGAGATCTTACATAGAAAAGTCTTTCTTTTTCATAGAACTTTTGAACCTTTTCCTTCAATTATTTTGTCTTGTATTTATCCTAAATAATTTTATCTTTAATACTTCCCCTTTTAACTGTTTTAGTTAAGTATTTTTTTAATTGCTTGTTTATTTTATTTATTTATTTTCCTCTTTATTGTTTGTTTATTTGTTTACTTATTTTTATCCTATATTTATAATCTTTACTTTTTATCTATATTTTATTTTAATTTATTAATTAATTTAGTTTATTTTATCTTTATATACTTTATACATTTTTATTTTATTTCTTTATCTTTTTATTTAAACTTTGAATTTCCTTATTTTTATTTTATTTTCACTTTTATTATCTGTGCAGTTTTTTTCTTGTCTTTAAACAGTTCTCAAAAGCTCGTTTCTCTTTGTTATCTTTTCCTTTTTCTTTCTTCTTTTCTTATAAGCCTATCAGAGGCAATCTCTTTATTAGTTAGGATTAAGGCTGCATACATTTAAACTTTCCTAAAACTCACGTCTCAATGGGATTTTTGATGGAATGTTAATTTGATTGTTATTGTTTAAGATTTTGTTGTTTCTTTATATCCAAATTAAGCTAGCATGGGTAGATCTTATGATTCTGAGAAGCCAAACCAATGTATTTTTCTAAAATCTATCACGAAAAAGTGTTGGATTTGAGGAACAATCGCTTCCCTTAAAGAAATCATAAAATAGTAATTTTTAGAAAGATGAACAAAGTTTTTCATATGTTTTAAAAGGTGTACTATGGTTATAGTTGACTTTGACATAATAAATAACTTTTATGTTATTTCTACTCTGTTTAGGTTTTCTCTATCAAAATATATTACTCTTATTTTATGGTAGGTGAACTTATCATTTGATAATAATATAATAGTGATTAGAGTAAATCTATGAGAAAGCAGTAGGATTTTAGGAAACTACTAAACTCTCAAATCATTACTTAGACAGTAAATAAAAGGATTAGGTTTTGATGATTAAAAATTTGTTAAAACTACTTTATACGTACTAGGCAAAGTACATAACCATTAAAAATAGAACAAAGTATGTAATCAAGAGAAGAAATTATATGTATAAATTATTCACATAAAAAATGTCCCTAACGTTATTGTTGTATTCATAATTCAATTTTATTAAAATTGTTTCATAATCTAGACTCATAAAATCTCCTAACTTATAAAATTTCTGTTTTTCGAGTTACAATCACGTATTTTCAAGTTGATTAATTAAACTCATAAGAACATGAGTTTCGTGAAATTTATTTAAAGATTTGACCATAACATTAGAAGATTTTTATAAGCTTATCTCTAGTACCCTACACAACTCCTAATATCTAAGCCATATTACCTTTATATTCAGGTTTCTAGAATCTTCCACATGAAAATTTATATATGTTCTAATCATCAAGTTAACTTAAAAAACATTAAAAAATATTCAAAATTACTTATAAAAATAATACATCACTTTATAAATAAAATTGAATCAATCCATACAAAGACAATACTAGGGTTCCGTCTTTTTTTTAGAAAATTAATTAAGTTTCCATTAACCATAGCAAAGCTATCACAACATTACAATGAATTCACAAAAATGGTACAAATATCAAAAAACAAGTGACTAGATTACATTCCATAAGCTATAAATTCCATTTGTTTCTTATTCCAGTAGATAAGGTATGCTGGGCAAATATTGCAACGATTATGACTCGAATCCAATTAATAATTTCTTCAACTAATTGATTCTTATTAACTTCCTCACCCCTACAGATCCTCTTGTTTCTTCCTTTCCATAGAGAATAGACAGTTGTTGAGAAAGTTGTTTTAGAAATTGCTCCATCTTGCTCCTGTTGATTAGTAACACTTGTAATCCAGTTAAGACTTACTATCCATTCATATGAAGAACAATAATCAGCTAGCAAATGTGGGATTTTTCCCCATACAGCTTTGGAATATCTGCATTGAAAGAACAAATGATCCCCATCTTCTTCTGCTTCTTACATAACACATATTAGGTCAAATGATACAAACCATTTAATCTTGGTTTTGATTATATTCTTGATAACTAATCAGGTGATCACAGATGCTTTTGGGTACAAGGTTCCTCTATAAGAGATTAAACTAGGGTACATTTTGTCCTTCAACCTATAATGCTTTGCAACATGACTTATTCGTGAAATCTCCTGTAGAATTTGGTTTCTGAATGACACTGTCCTTACTATACCAGTGAATGATCTAAGGAAAGTATTCAATTAAGAACTAACTCTAAAATTGCCAAACCATAATTTTTATGCACAATATAGGTATTTTAGTCATTGTGGATCATTTAGAGATATAAACTTTTATGATGTTCATTTTAGTGGCTAAATACCTATTATGCATGAATTTTAGGGTTGTTAGGAGAATTAACTGCATATGTTATGTCCTATTTCATCATGTGATGTAATTTTTGTGTGGATTGTCTAAATGTAAATTATATTAGTTATGTGCATCGAATACATCAAAAAATAAAACCTAACTCTACACAACTAAATTTGTAGTAGAGGTGAGCAAGGATCATATTTATAGAGAGTGTTTGTCTGGCTTTTGTAATGAATTAATTAGTGTTTATGAATTTTTTAGAGGGGGTTTTGTTGAATTTGATTGACAAAATAAAGTAAAACTAAGCTATTAAAGATAAATCAAATCAAATAATACAAAAGTGATAAAATTGACTAATAGGTTTCAAATCTAGTTATTGGTACAATCTCAACCTTCACACGAATGAGCACAATCAATCGTCATGTTGTTTTTGAACTTTTACTTGAAAATATTAACCGTAAATTAGCATCAAGCTTTTTTAACCTTAGTTTTTCCTTAGGTTGTATTTAATTAAAACAAGCTCTTTAATTAGGTTTAGATATGAGACAGAATAAGCTCTCTAAATTTAGTGTCATAACTAAATTATATAATAGGAAAATAGGTTAATTTAGGTAACAACCATATAAGCTTGAGTCATTTAACGTATGTTATGTTATCACTAATGATGCATGATTATTAGTTTACCACAAGTGAATCAAAGTTACAATGATTATATATTGCAACTTGGATTCTAGCAATGGGTTTATACATAAATGTTCTATTTAAAGTGTTCAAATCATTCATACATAAATCCCTAAACATTAATCATAGAATTATACAATCAATTCCAAAAGAGAGGAACAACACTACTAGATTAAGAAATGTCCAAACATGTTCGTCAACCTCACTATCCCCTTTGAACTGGAAGGATGAAGCTTACGCTACAAGAAATTGTATTTTTAGTGAAAGTAAAAGTTGTCACTAAAAGCAGTAATATTAGTCACTATTATTAATAGTG
>JANVCQ010000001.1:8968053-8979945 GCA_025531925.1 Erythroxylum plowmanianum
TCCAGTTTTAGGATTTCAGGTCTCTAATCTATATGAGAGGCAGCATTGTACATACTTGTATTATCATACAATTCCAGCAAATACAGAAATATATTCTTTACCCTAAATTCAACTATATTATTAATTGCATTATTGACTGATACATGCACACGCAGGAAGCTCTAGTCCCAAAGATTCCAAAGTTTCCAAACAGAGGTAAGATTGTGATGAATTTCTCTCTCTTTCATTATTCATTTCTGAAGTTCCATCTGCTGTCAACGTCACCATTCTCCAGTTTATTATGCATTATTGGATGTATCCTGTGAAAACTGTGCTTGTTTATTACTGCATCTCATACTTGCTATCACGTTATGATAAATGCTCAAACTTGTATTTACCAATTATTTAGTCAATGATTAGTTACAGATGCCACATATTAGTCTAGGACAATAAGGGAAAGTCTAAATGTTGCTAGGCAAGGATTCTACTGGAATATCTGTTATAAGGAAAAGTTATATAAAATGTGGCATGATAGGCGAACAACCAGTTAAAAGGCAGGCATTTTCTTTTGGAAAGTTAGAGATGTCACACAAAAGGGAGAAATATGGAATAAATTCAATAAAAGAAACATAATACCATAGGTTGTAGGACATTTTCGTTTGGAAATTTTTCTCATTTTGTTTTAAAAAGCACTTCGTACAAAGTTATTTATTCATAATTTATTTGACTGCTGCTGTAATGGCTTTTGAGCTGGTGGTTTCATATTATTCAGACATCAGGAATAAGGGTCCGTAAGCTCTCCAAAATGTTGTTGAAGGGAATGCGAGATTGTTTGGTTTCATTAAGGGAAGATGTGGATCAAAATTTCATGCACTTCTCCCACTATAATGGCTGTGGGATACATTCTAACTACAAACTGGAATTGATTCTATGCCACGTGGATCGTAGAATAGTTGATCAAAATCTGATTAAAGAAAATTACCAACCTGACACTAGTTGAGCCTAAAAATAAGTCCTAAGCTTTTGGGAATCACTTGTAATCTACAGATATTAGGGACAAAAATTCAAACTTTCAGAACTGCTAATATGAAGGTGGTAGGATAAATTCCAACTGCAAGCCACATTTGATTTTATACTGCTTGGGTATAATAGATTTATGACTTTAATCCAGATTCATGCTATTTGTCATACTACATGCCAATATGACTTCTGCCAATAAAACTTTAAACTTTTAGAGTTGCCACTATTAAGGTGGTGTGCTAAATATCTGCTGCAAAATGCATTTGCCTGTGCCACTTGTATTTAGAATAGTATAACATGATGCAGTTTGTCACGTTATTTGTTAATCTGACTTCTGCCAATTCCCATAGAGAAATGAGAGTGACTGATTTACAGGCTTGAGGCTATGTTCTGGTCTGGTGATAGGGATTTGAAATTAGATGATAATTTGGATCTATCCTGTTGATTGCAATGTACATGGAGGAATTCTGTTGCCATTTAGGTTCCGTTAGATTGAATTGTCAGCAGCCTTTGTCCAGGAATTGTAAGCTTTGATGAAATTGGATTATGATTTGGATGCATACTGTTAATTGCAATGTTAACTCCGAATCCAAGATCAGCTTAAGGAAATAAAACTTTAAACTTTTAGAGTTGCCACTATTAAGGCAGTGTGATAAATTTCTACTGCAAAATGCATTTTGTCTATGCCACATGACTTCATGACATAAATCCGGATTTACATGATGCCGTAATAATGTACTTCTGCCAAATCCTGTTGAGAACTGAGAGGACTTATTTGCAGGCTTGAGGCTATGTTCTGGTCTGATGATAGGGATTTGAAATTAGATGATAATTTTGACCCATGCTGTTGATTGCAATCCACATGGAGGAATTCTGTTTTTTCCCCCATCTTTTTTTACTTTCCTTCTACAGTTCGTTTCATAGTAGTTATGCTTAAGTTTAATATTTCTTTTAGGTTCAGTTGAAGTCTGAATTTCATTTGGATTGAATTGTCTGTAGCCTTTCAGTTAAAGTCTGAATTTCATTTGGATTGAATTGTCTGTAGCCTTTCAGTTATTTTATTTGGATTGAATTGTCAGTAGCCTTTGTAAAGGAATTGTAAGTTTTGATGAAATTAGATTATGATTTGGATGCATACTGTTAATTTCAATTTTAACTCCAAATCCAAGATCTTCTTAAGGAAATAAAACTTTAAACTTTTAGAGTTGGCACTATTAACGTGGTGTGATAAATTTCTACCGCAAAATGCATTTTGTCTATGCCACATGCACTTGGAATGGTATAACTTGAACTGTAAAATAGGCTTCATGAAATAAATCCAGATTTATGTGATGCTGTTTGTCACGCTATTTGTCAATGTGACTTTTGCCAAATCCCATTAAGAACTGAGAGGATTGATTTGCAGGCTTGAGGCTGTGTTTCGGTCTGATGATAGGGATTTGAAATTAGACGATAATTTGGACCATGCCTGTTAATTGCAATGTACATGGAGGAATTCTGTTTTTCTTTTCCCTTATGTTTTTCCTTTCCTTCTGCAGTTCGGTTCATAGTTGTTATATTTAAGTATAATCTTTCTTTTAGGTTCAGTTAAAGTCTGAATTTGATTTGGATTGAATTGTCAGTAGCCTTTGTACAGGAATTGTAAGTTTTACATTTTTTCCCCCTCTAAAAATTGTTCAAATGTGATATTTCCACCTTTTGAAGTTGTAATGTGATACTTTCTTTCTCTAGGGGTGGTTTCTAAACCCTACTTGAGTGATGCTAGTAATCTATTCCGTTTCTGCTGTTTTCTTTCCTGTTTGCAGCCAAACAATGATACCTGTCACAATTCTTAAAATCTAAATTCTTAGACCTTTGACAACCCCACTCTTTACTTCCAAATAGCATTAGAACTTTTCTCTCGCTGTCCTACAATGCTCCTTTACAGAAAGTTAGGGAAGAAAAATAAAATGGGTAATTGTGTGTTGAGTTTCTAGGATGGAGCTGAATGGTATTTAAACCTTAAACCACCCAATGCTGCATCTGTACTGGAGCTTTTAACAACTTTTATGACTTGCTTCTATTGGAGACGTTTGATCCGTTTGCTTTTTCTGCAATTTCTCTTTTTTGCCAATCGTGATGTTTATTTGTTTAATTTTTTTCTTTGTCAATATTTTTTTCTGCTAAGAGTTCTCTCTCTCCTGTGCTGGTCATATCTGTTTTGTAACTGCAAAATCTTGAGGACCAATGTTGTTTTTGTTGCTTGCCAGGGCTACAACTGAAACCATTGACGAAGACAAACCAAGAGTTGAGAAACTTGCTTTGAAGAAAAAGGGGATAGGATCAGAAGCTAGAGCTGAGAGGATAGCAAATGCTGATGCAGATCTGCAATTGATGGGTGAAGTTGAAAGGGGAAGACTACTTCACAAACAGAAGAAGCGCCGACTTCAGGGACGTGAGAATGATGTATGTCATTTGTTTTGTTTTGGATTCGTTACTTGCTAATTTAACTTCATTCCCTCTGATTGTCTTTGATAGGATAACACTTTTTGAGTGACTAGACCTTTTGACACTGTCTTAATTTATGGGAGATATGGGGATTATCATTGATATAAAGTGATAGACAATGCACAAGCTATGGCTTTTGCATTATTAGCTTATCCCATGTAGAGCATGCTTCTTAGAGATAGGGGGGATAGGGGGAAATAAGAAAAAAATATTGATCAGGCTTGGAACAAACTCTGGAATTAACATATCGATCACGTCAACATGTCAAATGCAGACACTTGTCTATTTTTATATTGCTTTTAGATTTTTGTAATTTTCTTCATCATGTCTTCTCTGCTAGAAAAAACATAGAGTTCTGTGATTGAAAAAAGGAGGAAACCCTTTTGCATTATCGCCATTGCTGTATGCATCTTTTCAATATATGGTTTTCTTGTTTCGCATTTGACTTTAATTTTTAATTATTCTTTATGAGCTTATTCGTTTAATATTTCTGGTTTCAATATCTATCAGGTTTTAGCGAGACTTGAGAATTTTAAAAAGAACTTGTCCACAAAGGCTACGAGCTCAAATATCAAGTCTGGAGGGCCTGATAGAGAAGACTTGTCTGACTGGTGTACAGTCTCCCTCAAGTTTGAACCAGAACTGGGCAAAGTAAGTTTTCACCTGTTTATCTTTTATAGATTTGCTCATGCTTGGGAAGGCTTTTGGTATGTCCAAGGGTCAAAAGCATGGGGCAATACTCAATAGTAGAAAACAGAATGCAATTATTTATAGTGTTTTGGCTCATAAAAATCCTATTACGCACCCAGAGGCATTCTTTAGTTGTTCACCATAATTCTCAGTTTTCATTAGAACCATGGTCCACATGAGGGGATTCATCTTGAGATTACACTAAGTTTATCTTGTACCCCTTTATTATAAATCATCTCATTTTCTATTTGTACAAATTCTCTCTGCTTCTCTCCTTTATTATTTGCTTTGGTTCTCACTGCTTGTCAATAATTTAGCTCAAGCTTGGGGGCTTCATGTTGCATGGGTACATTGTAGTTTCTACATTCTGTGAGACATCTCTGACCATGTTACAATATGAAGTCATTGCGATAGGAACAAGAGACCCATTTCTATATGAGGTTATCTCCAGTTCGTATCCCTTTCTACTTGTCTCTTGTTACTTGATTCTTGGTGGTTTGCTTTCCATCACTTTAATCAGTCAGGAGATTCCTTTCCTGGCTCGATTTTGTCGAATAGTTAATCAGAGTGGTAGCATCCTATCATGTTTCCTTGTAGGCCAGATATTAGCACACTTGTAACAGGATTCACTTAATTGTATGGTACAAATATAAGTAGTAAAGGAAAAAAGAAAAACCTTGGATGAACACTTACACTGGTTTGGCCCATAAGCGGCTTGCATCTTTTTCCTTAGTTGATATTCTGTTCATTATAACCATTGGGAATCCAGGTGGAAGTGATCTTGCTTTACACTAACTAGTACCCATGAAGGAAGAGATGATTGCAATATCAAACTCCAAATGTTGTGGTTTCGTCTCAAGAAATCAAAGAGTGCCACTCATGTCTTTCATCTAAATGATAACTCTTTGTGTGAAATGGAAGAAAGCATAGATAAAGAAAATAGGAGAATTGAGTTTTAGGTTTAATTACAGGTAAAATTTTAGCACTTGAAAGTAACAAAGAATACAGTGAAAAATGAGCTGTTCAAATTGTTTGCCCCACCCGGAGGATTGAAATGATGTCACATAGAATTTTATAAGTACTAAAAACTAGGATAACATATCTAAACTAGAGTTACATATCTAACTTATTATAATTAAAATTCCTATTTGAAAAGGAATTTTAATCCTAACGTAATCTAAATTTCCGCTCTTATTGTTCTTGCTGTCAATTCAATTCTCAACTTTTATCCCATCAAATTAAAGCTTATGGTTGACTAATTCTTCCTTTTTTTTAAATTTCTTTTATAAACTTTGAGCTCATTTATATCATTGATGAACTAAGATGAATTAGATCATCTCCTCAAATTTAATGACAATTTCGTTGCTCTATTTGTAACAGGATAAAATGTCTCGGAAAGATGACCCAAATGACTATGTTGTACATGATCCTCTCTTGGAGAAGGGAAGGGAAAAGTTTAATCGGATGCAAGCAAAGCATAAAAAAAGAGAACGGGAATGGGCTGGGAGATCTCTGACATAGTCTCATCTCTGCAAATATCATGAGCTTGTTAATGTTTGACGTTTAGGGAGGTGGCTATGGATATCTCTTTGCTACTTTTAAGGGAAAAAGTTGCATCGGATTCTACACTAGTACTGACTGAAGTAGGAAGAACCCGGGGAAGCTGGAGGTGATGGTCACTGCAATTTACTCTACATTAGACCAATTTCTGGTTCCGTTGGAAATCATCTTTAACTCTTTAACTTGTGCTGTCCTGCACATTTTCATATGTGTTTATTTTTATGGTTCTTCCCAGTTTATTTACATACACGTCAGCTAAGAGTAATAGTTATTGGACATCGTGCACTAAATTGTACAAGTAGGTTGATCAAGCATCAAAAACAATAATGGCCGAACACTTCTAATATGTCCATTCGATGAACGTGTTTAGATACTGCAAAACCGTTAACAAGTTGGCCATTATTTTTAATGTTTCAACATGAGAGTGGATATGGGAAGCGATGCATCTCCCAGTATTGCTTTTCGCTCTGGGAACTCAAACTTATAGGCCCAAGTTGGACCTTTCGAAAGGCCATAATAGGCGTAGAGTTGCCAAGTTAGACCAAATCCCTGTTTTAACTCCTAAAAAGCTGTCACAATCTGAAGAATTGTTTGTTTGCCGCCCAACGATTGTGTCTAGTTTCAGCCCACATCGCTAAGCAACTATGTTTATGTGACTGAACATCTGTAGACGAAGGCGAAGGCAACATTGTCCTGGCCCTGTAACTTTTTTTTTTTTTGGAAAGATCTGATTGTAATTTCTGTTCTGAATTATTTTCAAATTACATGGCTTTGCTGCGCTGGCAATTATATTTAGTTCGACTTGAAGGTTTAAGTCAACATTTAGGGAATATATGTTATTTGAGTTGGGGCTCCTTGCTATTATTATGTTAATCATCTTTTAATAGCTCCTTTTGAAAGGTAATGGCTAACACGCCCAAGTAATAAATTGGGAAAATGAGTCATTATTAGCTGAACGAATATCTTTGTGTTAATTATTCGGTTCATGTAATACGTGAACTTAATTTTGGTTATTTTTTCAAATGAATTCGAATGTATTGTTGTAACTGAAAATTTTAATTAGGAAAAGTGTATTTATCCAAAATAATGATATATTTTCTTTCATTATGTCACAATTCATTCTCCCCCACGATCTAAATGTTTGATTATAGGCTTTGTGCAAACTAATTAATCTATCAAGGAAGTTGGTTTTAATCTTCTTCTTGGTCAAATAATCCACTTAATTGGATATAAATAAAAACTAAGAAAAATGTAACTAGAGGCAAAAAAAAAAATGGAAACTCAAAAATAAGAAACTAAAGCTCTGGCAATCCAGTTAGGTCAAATAAAGAAGAATAAATCAACAAAACAAAAACTACAAAAAGAAGAATAACATGAAAACAAAATGTAAATGATGTATAGAGTAATTTGTTCTATGATGCAATCTACCAATCCTTTCTGTATGTATGAAGATTTTTTTTAGGTATTGCTTTTGACAAAACCTTGTCGATGACTCTTAATCGAATATGAATTTTATTTTATTTTATTATTCTTTTGTTGATTAACTTGTAAAATTAAGAAATAAGAAACTTAAGATAATCCATTTTTAATGAATCTTGTTTTAAAAATTAATCAAGATTGATGACGATCAAGATCAATAACACAAAGAACACTAAAGAAAATTGAATAACAACAACAACACCACCACCTAGTGAGAGTCTTGTTGAGACGCAAAGTCTGAAGAGTTCCCCTATCTGATAAAAAAGATGTTTATAATAGATCTTTATGTAATGCAAAATAATGATAATACAAAATATAAATAAATACATATAAATAAAAATATATAATATATAATGCAATACACAATACGTTACATACAGAACATGATAAAGATTAACAACAAAAGATAAAATAAGTAATAAATACATAAACTAGAAAAAGGAAAGTACAAGAATAAATCAAACCAACCATTACAAGAAAGTAATTAGATTAAATAAGAAATCACTTAAGTTAAATAGTGAGGGAAGTACTATGTAATCAAAATATTAAGGTTAGCTATAAAATGAAAGACTCGAAGGAAAATGGTTAGAAAACTTAAGAGAACAAGAAGACCTCTCTAAGTGAGATCATTTATCTGTATCCTAGTACATTAAAGTTTTCTATTGTGAGTTATGTCTTCAATAAGTTCTAGCAGAGCCATATTATTCTTGATCACTAAAGAAAATTGAATGTAAGGTAAAAAGACATAAGAATATTGAAAATATGAATAAAAGAACATAAGAACAAACCTAAATATAGAAACCATTGTTACCAAATTCTAATGACTGGTAAGATTTGATACCAATGTGAACAAGGATCAATGACCATCTATTAAGGAAAAATTGATTTTAAAAGTGGACTCAAAACATAAAAAGAAGGGTATGAATTGCCACATTCACATAAATGATGGGATTGGAGTAATAGTATAAAATAAATAGGAATGGAAGAAACTAAATAACTTTGAAATAATTTAATCCATTACTAGATTGAAATATGAAATAAAAAAACTAAAACATCTAATTAATGAGTCTGATATCAGTCCAGCTTGTACACTAGCGTGGGCTAGTTTGTAAAATTAATAGGTGCTCAATATGGACAAGTCCAGCACCGATCACAAGTATCACTTTGGTATCGATTTGTTTTTGTGTCTCCAATCTACAAAGTTAGTGTAAGATAGGTATCAAATACCAATATGACATTGGTGTTAATTACATTGTATTTCCTCTTTCCATAGTTTCCTCCTTCACTTGATTCAACATTATGGGCTGAAATTTAGTCTTTTGAAGTAACAAAGCTTTATTTTTTACATAAAGATCCATTATTAAGTCATTGAGAGCTTCTTTGACTTTCTTTGTTCTACTCTTTCTCAATGATCCTCCAATGTTCTCTATTAGATCTTCAACAACTTTTGACATTTGATTTAAACAATTTATAATTGATCTAAGTCCCTCTTCATGTCTCCCTTACTTAAAAGGTTGTTTTTCTTGATTAGATGCTTGTTTCCTATCACTGTTGTCTCATGAAATTTTGAGTCTAACATCTTGAGAATTTGACATTTTGCAAGACCTTTAAGGTATGATACTTTTAGTTGTTGACATTTGGTGATACCTTTGAGGTTTGAAATTCGTAGCTTAAGAAAGTGCAATTTTATAGTCTGGAAAATTCTTCCAATCTAGATGATAAATCTATTCTAAGTTATTGAATCATAACATCAAAAATGATACTAGGGAACATAGTATTCTAAGCATTAATTATCGTCAATTTCTCTATTTGATCTCTTACTTTTCTTTTTATTCTCTTAGTTATATCTTTTGATTAAGTTTGTTTTATTTTTTCTTGTAAGACCTAGAAAATGATAAAAATTATCTTTATTAATTATTTAGACTAGATACTAATAGAAGAGTTTCTTTAGATGTATATAGCTTTTTATAGGATCAACCTTTAACAGAGAAACTTTAGAACAATAGAAAAGCACATAATAACACAGCATTTAAATGTATCTATCACTTTTTACAGACGCATCATTTATTTGAATCATATCATGTGCACACTTTGATCTATCATCCAATTATAAGCATCCAATGATGGCAGTTTGAATTTTGGTGGAAATGACCATCTATATTCCTATAATAAAAGAGTTGTTTAGGCCAATGTAAGTATGCTCTTGATCTTGATCTGATGATAAGTTAGATGGCGTTGGTCTATTATGTTGTACGACAGACAGACTATTATCTTGTTTTTGTTTACATATCTTCCATAATTTACTAGTCTACTATTATTGGTTTCATCTTATAAGGGTTTAGGTTTTATGTACTTTGATGGGTTCAAAAACCTTATGGGTCCTTGCGAGAGTGGTTTTAAATTGGAAAATTACAATTAAGGTTAATAGTTACTATTATATACTCTCATGCATTATTGAAAGACTTGTGTAATCAAAATTAGAAGGTAGTTATACAATAACAAAGGCAAGTGACTGTGCATCGTTATGCTAATCAAAATAAAATAATTAGACTACTAGTATAGCAGTGGTGAGTCTAGGTCAATCCTATAGAGAGTGTGTGCAAAGTTTATGAAATGAAAGTAACTGGTGTTTAGGTTTACCGGGGGTTTTGGATTTTTTTGAAGAAGAAAAAAAATAAAATTAACTAACAAAAACAAATTAAAGAAAACATGTGAAAAATGATAAAAGTATGAAATTCGGTAGGGACTCAGTTCTTTGGTTCAATCTTGGCCTACACCCTAACTAAGCATATTTCATTGATTTGTTATTATTGAACCTCTCCAAGCAACTATTAATCGTGGGTTAATAATTAACTCGATTTTTTCCTTATATTTTGTTTAATTAAGATATGATCATTAATTAAGCCTAACTATCGAATAACCTATGATACAATATCTAGATTTAATTAGGAAGTAGCATTACAAATTAGGAAAACCAATTAATTAAGATAACAACTACATACAATGCATCATCTAACCTAGGTCATGTTATTCCTAATGATTACGAATCATTATTCGTTACACATGAATTTCAACATAACAACTATGGATTATATTGAAATTCTAGCAATGATTTGCAATTAAATGATTCAATGAATACATTAAAATTATTTTTTCACAATACCCAATGGGTTCATACATAAATAACCGAATAATAACAAAAATCTGATTATCCATACACAATATCAAATCAATTAACATAGGATAATAAAATCAATTTCTAATATGAGAAAGAAATAATAAAATAATAAAAAATATTTAACCTGGGTTGTCGGTGTTGAAGTAGCCTCCGAACCAGTGTTGTGACATCTAGCCTTTCATGAATCTCTCCTGAAAAATGCTTCAGCCCTGTGTTGTAACCTTACCGAAGCTCTCTTCGTTTCTCCTTTACTGCCCAAGCTTCTTATTCCTATCTACTGCTCATCGACGTGAAAAATAAACTTAAGGGGTCTTTTTCCCACCCTACTATTCACTCACTTATCTTCTCTCATGCCTAGCCGTAGCACTTCTCCCTTCTCTCAGCTCTTATGTGACGATTTAATATAGATGACGATGCTACTGTTTATGTAAAATCCCCCTTCTGTTGCTTCTGTACGCTGTCGTTTTTCTTGGCCAGCTTGTTCGTGTGTTGTCATTTTACTCCTTTTTTCCTACTCTACTAGCTCGTTTTGGTCTCTCCCCACCTTATGCATGTATTTTCATTTCTTCTTTTTATTTACTGCTCCTTGTTTGGTCCAACGTTCTCCTGACGCTGCCGTTTTACTCATTAATCTACTGTTGTTTTGTGCTATTAGCTATCTACCTACCGCAGTGTTTTACTCTAGGGCATTTGTGTTTTGGTTGATCCACTCACCATTTGCTGTAGTGTTACTTCAACGTTTTAAGTCCAATGTTGCATACAAAACCATGTTACTTTCTTATTTTGCAATTGTTTTATTATTGAACCATAATATTCACGTAGCTGCATGGGTATGAGATGTAATCTTTAATTTATCTTCTTTTTCCTTTCATTTTTCTTGTCTTCTTGTCATTTAATTTTCTTTTTCTTGCTCTATGAAGACAAGTGAGTATTGATCTTTAGAAAATAACTCAAATGTAGAACTTTTAACCCACTTTAATTTATTTACTTCCAAATTATACCTAAAATCATATATGAATTAAAGTGAGTATCTTAAGCATTTTTGTATCATTAATCGCTATGTGTAAATGATTAAATGTATCAATAATTAAACACATATCAATTTCCTCCACACTTAGCTTTTGACCATCCAAATTAAGCTCAAAGACCTGAAATATTTACTCAGTTAACATATTTTCCAAGATAATATAATCATAAGCAAAGATGAGTGACTTTAAAAAATCATCGCAAGATGTCAAGATTCCAAACTTTTACTCATGCTCAATCAACATTTATCATCTTCAAAAATTAAGCAATCTAATGGTAGACTCAGAAAATGTGTTTAACTAAAATATATCGATGGGTATACTCAACACCATTCATAATCATCACAATCCATAACCTTGCATGTCATTTCATTTCTCCACTAATGTTGGACCCCGATTCTTAGTGACATTTAGAATTATTAAATAAAATGAAATAAGTGTTTTTGAGTAGGTATTGTGTTATAGATGTTTATG
>JANVCQ010000001.1:8992427-9010399 GCA_025531925.1 Erythroxylum plowmanianum
CGTAGATAGGTATTTTATAACATATTGTCAAAAGTGTTACTGTCTAGTGTTACTGTATGTCATTTTTGTTGTAGTGACCCTACTATTCACTCACTTCTCCTCTCTCAAGCCTAGCCGTATCACTTCTCCCTTCTCTCAGCTTTGATGTGATGATTTAATATGGATGGCCACATTACTGTTCACGCAAAATGCCCCCTTTTGCTGCTTCTATACGCTGTCATTTTTCTTAGCCAGCTTGTTCTTGTGTTGTCGTTTTGCCCCTTATTTCCTACTATTTTGGTGCATTTTGGTCTCTCCCCACCTTCTGCATGCGTTGTTGTCTTTTCTGTTTGTTATTTTATGCTCTTTGCTTGGTCCAACATTCTCCTGGCGTTGCCGTTTTACTCATTCATCTACTGTCGTTTTGTGCTGTTGGCTATCCACCTACTGCAGCTTTTAACTCTTGGCCATTTGCGTTATGGTTGATCGCTCACCATTTTCTGCATTATTACTTCAACGTTTTAAGTCCAACGTTGCCTGCAAAACCTTGTTACTTTCTTCTTCTGTAATAGTTTTATTATTGAACCATAATATTCACGTAGTTGTATGGGTGTGAGATGCAATCTTTAATTTATCTTCTTTGTTCTTTCATTTTCCTTGTCTTCTTCTTGTCTTTCAATTTTCTTCTTCTCACTCCGTGAAGATAAATGAGTATTGATTTTCAGAAAATAACCCAAATATAGTACTTTCGACTCACTTTAATTTTTTTACTTCCAAATTGTACCTAAAATCATATAGGAATTAAAATGAGTATCTTAAGCACTTTTGTATCATTAATCGCTAAGTGTAAATGATTAAATGTATCAACGATTAAACATATATCAGTAAGCATTTTGGTTCCATAGTTTGATAAAAGAAAAAGATGTAAATATTGATCATCAATTATACACTTCTCAAGATCAACCAATCATGATCACTTAATGAGCATCAAATGCTCTATTTTTGCCTGATACGTTTCGAACACACTAGAATTGTAGCTATAGAAAGTGTGTGTTTAGCTTTTTTAATGAATCAATCAATGCTAATAGAGAGATTATTTTCGATAAATATATACATATTAAAATAATAAAGTAATAATAATTAAAATAAACTAAAAATAGACATAAAAGATAATAATAATTATAAAAATAAAAATAAAAATAAGTAATAAAATAAACTATAGAATAAATATAAAACAAGATAAAGAACAAAAATAAAAAGATAAAATAACTAAATAAATACATAAATAAGGAAGGAGGCAAGTAAATAAATAAATTGAACAAGCCATTACAAGAAAGTATTTAGGCTAAATAATAAAATGTTTAGGATAAATAACTAAGAGGGAACTCTACATATTAAATATTTAGGTTAAATATTAGACATAAGACTATAAGGAAAATGTTTAAAAGACCTATGAAAAAGAGATGGACCCTTTATGTGAGATTCTTTACTCTAGTACGTCAAAGTTTTATATTGAAGGTCATATCCTCAAAAAATTGTAATAGAGCCACATCATTCTTGATCATTTCCTTCAGTTCTTGTTAGGCCTTCCCTTTTTTTCTCTTGTAGTCTATAATTATAATCTTCTCACATCTTCTCACTGGAGTGTTAGAATGTCTCCTTTTAACATGTCTGAATCACCTAAACCTTGTCTCTCTTACTTTTCCATTAATATTCTCCACCTTTAATTTGTCTCTTACCATTACATTCCTGTCTTTATCTTTTCTAGTGAGGTTACTCATCCAATGACGCATCCTCATCTCTGTCACTATTAACTTATGACTATGCACCTATTTGATGGGTCAATAATTTGTTCAAAAAGTAAAACTAAACTATTGAAGACAAATCAATTCAAACAATGCAAAAGTACAAGGATTAATCAATAGGTTTTGAATATAGTTCCCAGTTCAATCTTATCCTTCACATAAATGTGTATAATCAATTGTCATGGTGTTCTTGTACCTTTCTTTAAAACTACTAACCGTAGACCACATTAAGCTCTTTCAAATGCTTATAAGCATCCTCACCTACAAAACCATGAAAGTTGGGCAAAATATGGATTAAACCAGATTGAAGCTTAGAACTAACACGTTTAGTAAAATTTGGAAAAGTGATGCGTAAAGGCCTTTGAGTCATATCTGAAGCAGCCAGCTCTCGTATGGTTCTTGGATAGGCCATAGGTTCCTTAAGTTCACTTCCTTGTTGTATTCCCAGAGTTGTTCTAGTTTCACTATGTAATCTTTGCAGTGTCCTTTCAATCTTGGGATCAAATTATACAGGGTCCTGATAAGGAGATCTTGTCACTACCATAAACAAAAACTAACAAAAACGAAAAGATCAAGAAATAACTGTAAAAACTAATTATAAACAAATATATACAAAACAACAATTGAAAACTAAAATTAAAACTAAAACTAAAGCACTTTACACTCCAACAATGGCACCAAAATTCTTGATGCCCGTCGAACACACTAGAAAATAAAACCTAACACTGAATTTGAAGCTACAATAGGTAGGGATCGTATCCACAGAGAGTGTATATGTAACTTTGTAGTGACTAAATTGGTGTTGAGGATATAAGGGGGGTGTTTCGTTGATATTGATAAACAAAATAAAGTAAAATTAAACTATTGAAATTAATTTAAATCAATCAGTGGAAAAATTATAAGATTGAAGAATGAGTTTAGAATCTAGTTCTTGGTGCAATCTCGGCTACACATAAATGAGCATATATAATCTTCACGTTGTTCTTATACCTCTCTTCGAAATTATTAATTGTAGATAAAAAATAACCTCTATTAACCCTATTTTTCCCTTAGGCCATATTTAATCAAACTAAGCTCTTTAATTAAACCTAGCTACCAAACAACCTAAAATAAACTCTCCAGATTTAGTAGGATAACTATATTATGAACTACAAAAATAAATTAATCTAGGCAACAACCACACAAGCTTAGGTCATTTAACCTATGCTATGTTATCCTTAATGATTCACCACCATTAGCTACCATAAATAAATCAGAGTTATAATGATTACGTATTGTAATATAGGTCCTGGCAATGAGTCCATACATAAATAATTTATTGAGAATGAGAACATTAATTATTCATACATGAATACATAAAACATTAGGTAAAGAATAACGTAAACATTTCTATAGAGAGAGAACAACACTATAAGATAAAGAGATGTCTAAAATGTGCTCTTTGTTCTTGAATCCCCCTCCAAACTGAAAGGAAAAATGTCAGTTATACATAGATCTTAAAGAAATAACATTTCTACCTACTTTCATGCTTCTAAAATAATTCATACCTTCTTTGACCATTTGACTATCTATTTATAGCAAAAAAATTAGGGTTTTAGGAGATACACGATTGGATACACAACCGTGTATATAAAAATGTCACAATTTGTGTTTATATATGGCCTTGGTGAGATAAATGGCTTAATACACGATCATGTATCTCACTTACATGATTGTGTAGGTTGCAGGTTGTGTTGAAACAACATTTTTATGGTCTTACATGCTTCTAGTGAGTTACACAGTCTCATGCAAGATCATATAAGTTACAATAACTTCATTTCTTTCATTTTCTTTTCCTATATTTACCCTAATTCATCTCCTTCTTTTTCCAAAATGGCAAATAAGGTTGAAAATCAAGAGGATGATTCCAAGAATGGGCTTTTTAGCTCATTTTAATACTTATACTTCCAACTTGTACCTAAAACCAAATATGAACTAAAATGAGTATCTTAAGCATTTCATAACATTAATCACTAAGTATTAAGGAGTGAATATATAATCAATCAAGCACATATTACTACATTTTCCTTTAACTCATTCTACATGAACATATAATAAATCTCCAAGAAATTGGCCAAAAAAGCATTAAAATCCTTATTGGCCAGTCTATAAAATTGCAAGTTGGTTTGTAACATATGCAGCAATGTTGGTTTGATTTTGAATGTATTAGTCTGCACTGGTGGTCTTGTAGTCCCTTGTTGATTCGCATTGAACCTTGGCCTCATGGAGTCCATAAGAGCCCTTTACTATTCTCCTTGGTTTCTTTCCTCTGACATTGTTCTTTCTATTACTTCTTAGCATTTTGCTTTTTGAATTTCTCTTTCTTGATTTGTGATGTCAAAGGTTGATGTATCTTCTAATGTGCTTGAGTTACTTGCAATCACATATGAGAAAAGTATCAAGTTCCTTAAATCAAAGGAATTCAAATCAAATAAGATCCCTTGATTTAGCCTTCTCAATATCCTTATACATCAACAAACTAAGGTTACTAGGATATATATGGTAGTGTAGGTGATTATGTATCTCCAAAAATATCTCAATTCGTGATTTTACATGATTATAGAGACTTACACAAGCAATATACATGGTCGTGTATGTCAACATACACATGCGTGTAACTCCATAAAGGTATGAATTGTGTCTTTGAAGCTTTATATGTTTACAATAACTTAAATGATCAATATACACGATTGTATGTCTCCACAATTACTCCAATTCTTCCATTCCACACCACAATTTCACCTGAATACATCTTCTCGTAGTCTATGAAGGCAATTATCACCTAAAAACACACTTGAAGTAAATTAAGTTTTAAAAATATTATAAAACTCTTAAATAACAAGCAAAATACATTAAATATGAGTATGTAAATATAGCCATGTAAATATAGCCAAATAATTGTCTATCACCTGCTAGTCTTTTACCTCTAGCATTTTTCCATTCTTAGTGCTTCTCTATATTTATGAGGCTTCAATTGAGTGCCTTTAGAGCTTTAAGAAACTGCTTATATACCTCTCTCCTTCTTCCACTTAAGACAAAATTTTCCTACCTATGTTAGCTTTTCTCTTTTGGAATGACCTTTGATATTTATATTGCCCCTTTGTTTCTTTGTTTATTTTAGCATTATAGCCCTCACCTCATTAACTCTAAACAAAACTAACATCCTAAGGCCTCATATCCTAACCTTCAAATCAACAACCTAACTTTGCAGTTTAAGACCATAAAGTAATACGGGACTCTTCTCCCTTAGAAAAGCTACATTATTACCGTAATGGAATTAAATAATGGGGCATATATATATATATATATATATATATGTTAGTTAGGTTTTTCTTAAACAAACATCCAACTTTTTTAATGAATAAATAGGAATAACATATCTAGAAAAAGAATGGGAATTGGTTCTTAATCATAAGGCAAATCTTTTCCTTTTTATGTTTTTTAATGATCTAATTGTGTTTCATTTCTTGTCCTTCTTCCTTAACTTATAATTGTACAAGGTATCACAAAATTCACTCAGAAACACCTTAACCTTATTATGGAGTATAGTAATTTCAAAGAACTCAAACTCCTCAGGAAGAGATCCTAACAATATCAAAGCTAGATCTTCATTTTCAAATGTCACATCCATATTCATTAAATCATCTACGAACTCATTAAAATTGGTTATGTGATCATTCATAGTGGTGTCAAAAACATAAGTGAAGCAAAACTGTCTTTTCTTCACGTAAAGCTTGTTTTGACTACTTTTCTTCAAAAACGTTTCCTCCAATACCTTCCACAATTTACTTGCAAAAGTCTCCTAACAGAATGGATACCTCTATTCTCTAGACAGTTACGAATGAATTGTACCACATGTCAGATGATTGATAGTCTTCCATTCTTTCTTGTCCATCCCTTCTAATTTCTCTTCTTCAACGACAACATCTAAACCTTGTTGAAAGAGAGTTTCTAGAAGCTCACTTTGTCATATGTCAAAATGACCTGTACCATCAAAAATCTCCACCGTTAATCTTACATTTGTCACAATAGTCCTTGCCATAATAGACGAGGTAGAAGCTGTCAATATGATTGGTGCGGTTGTATCTTTAATTTATGCCATCTCTGCTTTCAACTTCTATTCAATAGCCTTCAATGCAGAATGCCAATAACCTAAGGAAAATCTTTTATAGCGTGGAAGATCAGACTAAGATGCAACCATATAACGTACTTAGAAAATCTTGACTCTATTACCAATTATTGTGAAATTTAGGTTGTTTTTCATCAATAATAATTTCACCCTATTGCATAAGTGAATAGTGAGTGAACGAATATACCACTAATTACGCCAGGTAAATTTTTCAGGAGTTTGTGCGACAATTATTCAATTTAAATACCTCTTGTTTGAATTTCCTAGACATGTAATTAAAGCACAATATATCACAATAGTTATACCTGACAATAGCTATTAAATAGACAATAATAAATAGAACACCCAAAACAAGACAACCAAAGATTTACGAGATTCGGACTTGCCTACTCCTCAGACACCACCAAAGTAGTCCACTATTTTGAAGAGAAGAATTACAAATGAGGAAGAAACAAAGTCTTATAAGGGAGGAAGACTTGCTTATTTTTAGATAACAAAAAAAAGGTGAAAACCTTTTATAGCTTAAGGAGGTTCCTCAATTTTCATAATTTTCCGATGTGAAAAATATGACACACATTCAACATATTGTATATTATTTCCATACAAGCTGATGACAGTTTTAGTCCAAACCTGTCCAATTTAGAACTTGTAGTTCTCCAAGTTAAAAGAGTAATTTAAAGAAAAAAATATGGTCAATTTCATGTTTTTTAACTACAATTTAGAGCCATGCTTACATACATGATTAGGTAATTACATGTAAAATATTAGCCACGGACATCCATGGGTAGGCAAAACAGCCTCTCTTGGCAAACAATAATAGCTACCCATTTTATTACCTGATAAATATTTTGTCTGTCACCATAAACTTCTATAAAAAAAACTTGGCTAATTATGAAAATTGGTTTTAGCGCTTAGAGTAGGGGGAAGTGAAATCAGGAGAGCATGATGGAAGTACGTTTCTTTCTAGTATCAACCATAACGTAGTCTTCAATTATTTACCAACACTTGCACTAATCTACCATTTGAAGTCAATTACTCTACTTTCTGTTAAGAAAATTAAGAACAATTATCTTCCTTCCCTTTCTTTCGGTAGAACAAATCCTTTAGGATCTCTATTGCTTTCCTTGTATCGTATATGTCATCGTAATTTTGAATAGTAGTCCCCACTTTTCTAGCTTAAGAAAGCATATACACCTTTATGATTTCTTTATCCCCTTGTTAATTGTTGTTGTCATTTTGGAAAGAGATGTGACATGGTGCTGAAGTAATGATTTCGGCTTATTCTTTTAAAATTTATACATTTCGTTGCATTATTCCACCTATAATTGAGAATGTTTGTATTCGACTTCATGTATTTTTGCTGGACAAATTTGATTCCGTGGCGAATCAAAGGAGTAACCAAGGGCCCGTGAATTTTGTCTTAAAGATGCCTTTCCAAGATAGAGGCACACAACAAGAAATAATTAGTTATTTACGACTCGTCGTAATCGAGCAGTCATAGAGTATTGTCTATGGTCAAAGCCGCACCGTAATCAGTCAGTCATCTTATCAATTGTTTTTCGTTTCTTTACCATCGTTAAGAAAATTTAAGATTTAAAGAAAATATCTAAATCTTACAAACTAAGACAATTAACGTTACATTTGATTACGTTTTAAATTTGAAACTGTTATCAATTAATGGTAAAATAAAATGGAAGGTTATACTTGCAATAATTGAAAACTTATGCATTTTATTGATAGAACTTATAATATTAATCAATATTACAAATTTGACTAAAATTATGTATATATTTAAAATATAATTTACCCTATTTAATTACAATAAATTGATATTAGTTAAAAGGGTCCACGAAATTTTTTGTCCTTCTTATATGTTTTTCAGAAGTTAATATTTATTTATTTTTGTTTGCTAATTGAGTTACTTCTGTTGAGAATAGCCACGTATAAATATCTCATATTAGAAAAAGAGGAGAAAGAAGACTAACATATAAGCTTAGTGAGTTACTCTAATTATTTTAGAATGAAACCTTACTTAGATTTGTGTGTAGTATAACTTTCTTATTCATATGGGCCCGTAGGACCATTGCAAAATTTCACATGGTATCAGTGTAAGTTTGGTATGGATTATTAATTTTCCAATTGGTCATCTGGATCTCCAATTCCAGCTACCTGGTCCCGTTACCACTGTGTTTATTTCAAGTAACAACTGGATGTCTAGTTCCAGTTGTACTGAGGTGGAGTGTTGAGAATATTTACAAGTGAATGTCCTATATTAAAAAAAGAAGGAAAAGAAGACTAACATATAAGCCTAGTGGGTTACTCTACTTATTGTCAGTTAATTTTAGAATGAAACCTCACTTTGGCTTGTGTGTGATCTAATTTTTCTTCTCTAGCAGAACCATAGGCTCATTTTAAAATTTCACACATTCCATTAACTTTAGTAACTATTATTTTAAAAATCAGATTGGGCATCAAATTGGTAGGATAGGAAACTCAAATTTTAAAATTTAAAGTATCTGATCATCATAAAATTAGTATATAACAAATTAAAAGTAAAAATCATATAAATGCGCAAAATGTAATATAGAAGGAAAATAGTATATTAAAATAAAAATATAAGAAAATATCTATTAATGTACAATCAACTAATAGAAAATCTAATAACTCTAATTGAAGTTGAATCTAATATAAAAATTCAAAATATCTTATAAATGGTGTCACAATCTTCAAAATATAAAAAAAAATATCCCAAAATTTGTTATCTAGAATAATAGCATAAACCACTTTCTATTTTGCACCCTTTGATAACTTGTAATTTGAAAAGTGCTTACTTTTCATAATTTATGGTCATACACTTTTCAAAGTTATAAAATTAGTTACACCTAGTTACAGTACGATACACAAACTCAACCTAATCTTCTTACTTTCTTAACTAAGAAAAAAAATATAAGATGATTGAACACAAAAATTTTGATGTTAGATGTAACTGAAAGAAGATTATAAATATATTACATACAATCAATATCTTTTAGAATGAGATTTATCAAATAAACAACACATGGAGATCAATAAATATGCTTATACTTTCATTGTAGTAAATATCTAAGTGGCACATAATTAATAGTGAGTCCTTTCTTTTTTAATGAACTATTGGTAGTCATTCATTTTGTCTCTATGGATTGAGCAAAAGGGAACTCAATAATAAGAGGATTGTACCATAAGAGGAGCCAGGAGATCAACCTTTTTCAAAAATACAACATGGAATTTGGCAACATAATATAGTTGGATTATCACATTATCTATACCAAAGTGGACAACATTTTTAGTCTGACCACTTAATAATTTTAAAAATAAGTCAAATAAATTATAAGCACTTTTAACCATCTTAGAAGTGTCAATATACTTGATAAAAATTACTTTAACATTACAATAAACCAAAAATTAATCAAAGTTCTTTATTTTTGATCATTCCATCTATTTTCTATAATAGTGCAACCTATTGTCCCCCAATTAGACTATTATTTAACCACAATCAACTTATATTCCTTTTCTAATGTTACTAGGGCGCCTTAAATCCTGAACCCATTTTTTGTAGCATATATTGCTTCTTAAAGATAAGGCAAATTTAAAGCATTTAAAGGAATATATGAATGATAGAATCACTTAGTCCAAACTATTTTATATCGCAAAAAAATAACATCATTATCATTCGAAACCCTTTTTTTAAAACTTTGTTGAGAACCATGAGAACTTCTTGGAGGAAAATAATAATTTATGTCTATAATAACCTTTCCTTTTCTTTTATCTAATACTTATTGCTTTATCATCAACAAGAGATACATAATAAGTCTTTTTATTTTTTATTTTAATTTTTGTTATTATTTCAAATAAATTCCAATCCTCCAATATACATTAAATGTTACTTTTTTACAAAAAGAAATATTATCCTTAATATCACAAAGATATGTTTTCATATGTAACTGTCTTCCCCTTTAAACAGTATCCTACAAAGCATATAATTATATTTAATATTTCCATAAGACGTTTGAAAAGAAGAAAATTAATTATATGTTGGATCAACCTTACCATAAGCAAAAGATGTTAAGTTCACGAAATCTTTTTCTAATGATTATATATTCTACATTGTAATTTCATCCAAAATTTTTTTAAAAAAAATTGTTAATGTCTTAGTTATCAAAATAACTGAATATTTATTCATTAAATTTAAAGTTTAAGGATTCTTATTATTCCCTTTTTTATTTCAAAATTAAAATATGACTATAATTTAAGCATTTGATATATATACCCATCTATGTATATATAAAGTAAAGTACAACTATCTCACAAAAGTTTGAACATAAAAAATTTAAGTTCTAATGAAAAGATATTAAAAATAATAATTAACTAACAATTATAGTATTGTTATAGGGTTTACTTTTTAAAGACCTTGTAAGATAGCTATGTTAACTTTAAATAAGACAACAAACATTTTCAAGCAAGAGAAGTTTTGAAGAAGAAAATTTAAGACAATTTTGATATATTCAAAATGGTTATTAATAGTGAATACAATATATATTAATATAGATGACTTCAAACAAAAAGTTAGGTGTTACTTTTATAATAATACTTCTAGCAAAACAAAAAATTCTATCAAAAAATTACGTAAACAAAAGATTTTACTTATTTCCTCATGCTTTATTCTTATTGAAACAAATCAATTACATTTCATGCCTCGATATATAATATATAGTAAAGAAAAAGGTAGAAGAGAAAGAACAACATAAATCAAATATGGAAAATTTAAGTATGGTGAACATATGCATAACCATAGAATTCATTTATAGTTGCTTACATAAGCATCTATATAAATCGTATGCTAAAATTTCAAAAAGAATTGTAGTTGGCCATCAAAGAGAAAAATTGAACATGATGGTTAAAAAAAATTAAAGACTTCATTATCCTAGAGATTCATTCCTATACTTGTTAGATAGGACCTTTCAAATCATAAAACCTTAAGCTAATAAAAAATGTCCACACATAAGTGTAGAAAATTGTGCCACTAATACATGCTTTCCTATTAATATCAATTAGATTGACAACCATTAAATACTAAAAACTAACCTTTTCGTGCATAATTTTTTTTGTATAATTCAATCATTTTATCATACAATGTTCTGATTAGTCATAGAGCATGAAATTAATGCCTACTTTATTTTGAGTCTAATCATATTAGTTTTCTGTCATTAGCTATTGATTCAATTAATGAAATTTGTAAATTATTTACAAAACATCATTTTACCTTGCCAAGGATCTCTTGAATTAATACTAATCGAAAACAATGAAAAATTCTCTCTAATTACTTTAGGGTGATAAATCCTATCTTGATCACTTAACTATCTACATATAATCCATACTACATCTAATGACTATAGATTAAATGACCTATGATTAAATAGATCATAAATAGTATCAAAACATAGCAATGCCCATACAAGATAACTTTAATGACCTCAAGTCAAAGAATCACTTATATAATCATCACAATGAGAATTTCATAGACATACAAGTAATGTTCTGAATGGATTTATCATATCAGGCCTGTTAAGTGCATTTGTTCTCTAGTAAGCACCCATACGTTTGTTTAAGTATCTCTATATTTTAGCCTATGAGATCGATTACTTCCTTCATAAGAAAAAACAAAAAGTATGCTAGTCTTTTAACATTTTATTAATGTCCAATCTTAATAGAACAATGACTAGGAATATTTAGGAATAATACATAAATACAATAGGAATCTCATAATTATAATCTCATTATAATTTCATTTGCAATGTACAAATATCCCATGGACTTTATCATATACATCTTGTACAAGATAAAGAATACCTTTAAATTAATTTGTCACTAAACTATAACCAAAGAGATTTGTTGTAGGGCATAAAATAACAGTCTCCCACTTACACTAAGCCAATCTTTTAAGTATCTCATACCATATCACCATATAATGATTATTCTACTACTGGGGCAGTGTCTTAATGAGAGAATTCTATAAGATTCTCTATAGTGAGCTCTTGATTAAATCTTATATCTCCCATCTTAATTATCATCATAATTAAAAAAATTTGCCTATAACACATTCTTGGATCTTTGATGAGACATTAGCTCCTTATGCATGCTCAATGGCTCTAATATTCTACAATACATTACTCTCTTGAACAATGAAAAGAAACTATATTAAGTTCACTAAAGAACTTGTTGATCTAATTAATCATTTCTATTAAACAAAAAATGTATTATGGCTTAATTAGCAACCAATTGCTACAATGGAACTTTTCCAATCCTAAATGATATTGTTCTAAGTAAATAAACCTTAATTAGGATTTGCTTCTAAAGTTATATTCTTATCATTTGAACTTAAATATCAACTCACACATAGAGTAATGAATATCTTTAATACTTCACAAGTATCTGATATCTAAAAAACTAAACATCTTTAGTACATTATCTATGCACTTAGACTTAGAATAAGTTAAAACATCCAGTCTATCTCTATAGAACTAATTCCCATAATTAGGCTATTACCTTTTTATATCCAATAATAGTTGTTCTTGGAAAATTATGTATTTGACAATTGAAAGTTAGAACTTTTGTTCTCTGTGAGCAATATGTCTCCATATAGTCCTACTAAAACTTTTGTTCTCTGTGAGCAATATGTCTCCATATAGTCCCACTGAAGAGGACAACTATACTCCCACTACTTATCTTGAGAACCATTATCCTATAAGTATAAATTTAATCAAACAATTTGTTCAATGGGTCTATAAGATTATATCCAACCTTTTGGATATCTCGTAACCCTTTATTACTCAATTTAGTTCTAAACTAAATGGATAATGTATACTTCAGCTAAGCATCACATCCTTAAATCATTAGCTTTAACTATTTCAAAGACTTAGCGTTTGATATCTAATATGAAATCTTGCTAATTGATTTAATTAGAACTATAGAAGGCAAGTCATTGTACCAAGCATTACTATAAAAGAAATACTATTACATCATAAAATATCTCATATTGTATTTTACTCCTTACATAAATCTATACATTTGTGAATTTGGTTGTGAACGTATTCACTAAAGAATCCCATTTATTATAGATAACTGAAAATTTAAAACTTACCACAACGATCTCATTGAAGTGCTTCAACATTTTCAATGCTTAATTTCTACTTAGATTTAAACAATTTGAACCTTTCAAAATTGTAAATCAACATTTTATTTAATACATATGACTATATCATATAAAATCATTAGTAATATAATGAAATATAAATATCATCCTTTTATGAATTGTTACTCCATCCAAAACATCACATGTATAAATTTAACAATTCAATACCATCATCATCCTTTCATCAAAGGATGATTTGGTTATTCATCTTAACAAATTTCACAAGTTTCATACGATTCATAATTAAAAGAATACATATATCCTAGTATGTAACTTTATGATTCTTGTTATATTGATTTAACCAATATGGCATAAAAGGATAGTATCAGTTATTCAACTTTGTATTCTTGCTACTTATGTTAAACATAAGTCTCCTTTAATCCAACACATACAATTAAATTGTATAAAATTGAATCAACTACTTTTACTGAACAATTTATTTCTTATCATGCATTGAACATTACAATGATGTTGAATCTAAATTCAATAGTATACTCAAAAGCATTAATTAGAAATACATATGATCTCTATCATATCGGGTATAGGCAAGAAAAGTTATGCCATCATTTTTCTTCTTATGACAAATATTATCATACTATAACTAAGCCTTTAATAGTAGTCCATAATTATGCTTGTAGTAGGCTAAATTAAGTAGAGCAATTCCAACAAGGTATTATACCTTTTAGCCCTACTCTATGCAGCCTCTTGCATCTTGCTATCATAGTGTTGACATATATCTTACATGTTGTCATCAAAGTTTATGAGATATTAGTAAGCTAAAAATGTTCTTACATTTTGTCATTTATAAACTGTAACATATCTTTAAAACTTTGTCACTGAATCCTCAACAAGGATTAGAGCAACGTTACGTAATGGGCATACTATTTTCTATTCTAACTTTGAGAACTCTTCTTAAACATATCCTATGTCCAAGAACTCGGGTTCACTTAGTGTACATTATAGTAAACAAGGTGAATTCCACTCATAACAAAATATAAATGTAAGAAAAGCAAGTATATGTCATGACTACCAAATTAGATAATGACTTGAATCATATATTTGATTACTCCCACTATTTTATTCGAAATAATAGCTCTCACTACTATTTGAAAAGATTACTCTAATCTTTCTAGTGGGCTAAGATCCTATTTAAGTATAGCTAATCTTGAGTTTGCTCAATAAATCAACTAGACTTAAATTAGGTAGATAACAACTTTATCAATCACATCTCATATGACTCTAAGATCTATCAGGTCACAACTCTTGTTAAAACATTTCTACTATGTTGTTCCTAACCTTACCTTTAAATTATTGTGATCATGAGTTTGCTCATTCAAATCAGACAAATTTAATTAGGTAGAATCCACTATCATAAGACGAAACATGTTCGGGTTAAAGTGTTCTTGAGTTTACTTCACAAGCCAACTACAAATGAAACTCTAATTTATTCTTATAATAATGGAAGACAACAATCACATTCTCAACGTGACTTAATATTTTAACAAGGGATTTAACTTCATATGTCTCATCAAACACAATTTTAACTTCATTTGTCTTCATCAAACACGAATTGCATGTAAAATATCACACATATAAAGCATACAATTTTTCATATATCCTATCAACCATATAAATAAAGTATGCAACTTATGCACTCACAATCAAATTATATGCATAATATATCAAGCTTTGTTTGATTCTAGTTATTGAACTTCATAATCTAAAATAAAATTTCCAACTTCTTGGAAAAATTAAATTAGATTAAAACCAATGATTCCTAAATAAATTAAATTTATATTCCAAATAGAAATTTAATTTGATTTGAAAATAATTTTCAAATCTAATTAGAAACTATTTCCAATTTATCTTGACTCCTTTAATAAATTTAATTAAAAATTCAATAAATTATTCTTTTTACTTATTATAATTTAGAAAAACTCCTTTTCCAAAATTATATAAGTAACACTTTCTAACTTGATTAAAATTATTTTTAATCTAATTAGCAATTACTATATCTAATCTCATTAGAAATTACTTTTCCTTAATTAGAAAAATATTTTCTAATATTAAAAGGAAACTAATTTCAAAATTAAATAAAAAATTTTCAAATTTAATTAAGAAAGTTATTCTGAAATTAATTAGGAATCAATATAATTATTAATCTTATTCATATTAAGAAAATAATTACTTCAGTCTTGAAATTAAGATATCATCTTAATTAATATAATCTCATTATATTCATAATCTCTAACATAATCCAATTATGAAAGAAATTATTTAAAACATTGACTTGATTTTAATTATTGATTTGATAGCTAATTTAATTTAATAATTCAACACTTGAAAAATTAAACTAAATTTCAAAATATTCCTAATAAAATTTACCATTTAAAAATTTTCAACAATTGGAAAAACACTTTTCAATTTTATTAGGAGTATAAACGAATTTAATCTCCATTAAATTCATTTAATTGAAATTAAGATTTTAAAACCATTAAAAATCAAATTAAACAAACGCGCCAGTCAGGTTTTTGTGGACAAGATTCTATAAACGATGGGTGCGTGACCTACACATGCCCATCGCCTCTCCAAAAACGTCTCCATGTTTCTCAACCGCTTCTCCCCGTTTTCAAATCGACCCTCACGTCGAGCGCTTGCCCACCATGTTTTTCCAGGTCGCCCGTTTCATCCTTAACCGTTGGGTTTCCAACCGATGGTTCTCAAATCACTGCCCCATCTACTTCTCTGTTTCTCCTTACTGTCGACTCCTTGCCGCCTCCCCACCGCCAACTCTCCATGGGCGTTTATCGCCCATAGCAACGCCAACCAGTGGCATCACTAATGCTTCCAAACGTCTACACCAGTGGTGAAGCCACTAGTTTTCTTCCTCAACCAGCGACAAACCGCCTCTGGTGAGTCTCTCACCAATGATGGTTCTAGCTGCTAGTGGTTTTATTTTAATGCCCAAAAATTAAGAGTTTTAAGGCAATAATTGCAAGCATAAGTAGAGACACAAACAAGCAGAAGAATAACACAAGGAGGTAATTGCAAGGGCTAAAACAAATAGCATATGCAAATTATTTTTTCAGAATCCATCACGTCCCTTATTCACGTTTTTCATTCATAAACAACGCAAAGAAAAACACCAGACCACAACAACATAGCCCCAGTGCCTCCTTGGTTCAGTGATCTATTTTGTGACATCACCATATCTTTTAACGCGCAAAACCAGTACACACGACCAAAGGTAGCAACACCCTATTGTCTAATTATGAGTTTCTAGGTTTCTTATTTCCAGAAATCGTGAACACTTCCATAAAATAAAAACTTATATAGAAATCAAAATAGAAAGCAGCCAAAGAACAAACAACAAAGAGCAGACTCAAAGGCATGGACCAGAAAATGATTTTTATTTTAGGGTTCCTTCAAGAATCATATCTGATATGATTTTTCAATTCTAAATTTTGATCAATAACAATCAAACAAATTTAATTAAATCATAAAATATGTGGCTCTGATATCACTACTAGGAAATTGGGCTGAGATCCAATCCTAACCACAATGGAATAATTACGAATTTTTTTGTGATTTTTGATTTCTCAAAAATCAATATCTATTTAATTTTATAAACTGATCAACACAAATTATAATAAAGAGAAAATTTAATTTATATCTTATTTTGAAACTTGATCTTTATCTTGTCGTATCCCTCAAATCGTTCCCAAAATCGATCCGTCTCAACCACCATAGCCGCACAATTGTATGACCTCTAACAGTATCCACAGAATGAATTGAGAGAAGTCTGTAACTCTTACAAAGAGGGTTAAGTAAGAAGTGCTAGGTCCATAGAGCTTAAGTCTATTTATAATAAGTTTTAAACGTTTTAATAATTTAATTGAAATTAAATTCTAATTTTAATTAAAATTTAATTACAATGACAATTAATTCTAATTAAATACCAATTATGCTCATATAAGATTTAATATCTCATATTGATCCTTATTTATTAAATATTTCATATTTAATCATAAAGTTTTTTTTGAAGAAATTAATCATAAATTTTCTCAAACTTTACAATCAAGTTCAACTTGATTAAATTAATTTTGCTTTCTTCGACCCATTCTATATGTGAGATCCATTAGGTTCTCAAATATGTTGGCAATGATTATAAAAATATAATTAAAATTAGATAAATGAAAACTCCTTTTAATTTATCTTTAATTTTTCAATTAAACAATTTATAATCATAGATCAAGATTGATGTCTAGCAATGCATCATGACCTCCCAAATATTTAAGAATGTTAAAGTAGTTTTGACTAAGCTTTTCGTGCATAATTTTTCTGTATAATTCAATTCTTTCATCATACAATGTTCCGATTAGATATAGAGCATAAAATTAACATCTACTCTATTTTGAGTCTAATCGTATTAGTTATCTGCCATCAGCTACTGATTCAATTAATGATATTTGTAAGCTATTTACAAAGCATCATTTCACCTTGGACAAAGATTTCTTGAATTAATATTAATCGAGAACAACAAAATATTTTCCCTAATTACTTTAGGGTGTTGATCTTATCTTGATCACTCAACTATCTTCATATAGTTCATGCTACATTCAATGACTACCTGTTGGGCCCCGAAAATTTTTTCATTTATTTAGGGATTTATTTGTTTATTCGCTTACTTTAATTACTTTTTTTATTTTTTATTTTTTTGCTTTAATTGATTTAATTATGTGTTTATATAGATATATTTTATTGAGTCTTGGAATTAGCATGTATGTTTGGG
>JANVCQ010000001.1:9012509-9026513 GCA_025531925.1 Erythroxylum plowmanianum
TCTTCATTTCTAAACCAAATTGAGCGTTTTTAGTGGCGTTGGAATCGTTAGAACGGAGGGAATAATTTTATTAGAAAGCAAATCCGAATTTTCTATTGAAGGTTTCCTTTATTTGAGGTCAGTTTGTGATCGGTTTTGAGCTTCCATGCTTTTATGGGTCCGAATGTTGGGCCTTGGAGACGGGATCCGACACTACCGATTAAATGTGCTATGATTAAATAGATTATAAGTAGTATGAAAATGTAGCAATTTCCATACAAGATAACTTTGATGACCTCAATTTAAAAGATTACCTATACAATCATCACAATGAGAATTTCATAGACATACAAGTAATATCCCAAATGAATTTCTCATATCGGGTCTGTTCAGTGAATTTGTTATTTAGTAGGTAATCATACGTTTATTTAAGTATCTCTATATTTTAACTTATGAGATCGACTACTTCCTTTATAAGAAAAAACAAAATACATGCTAATCTTTTTACGTTTTATTAATGTCCAATCTTAATAAAACAATGATTAGGAATATTTAAAAATAATACATAAATGCAATATGAATATCATAATTGTAATCTCATTATAATTTCATCTGCAATGTACAAACATTTTATGAACTTTATCATATACATTTAAACATGTACAAGATAAAGAATATTTTTAAATAATTTATCACTAAATTATAATGAAAGCAATTGGTTGCAGGGCATAGAACAACATAAAATTACTGTTCCCCGTCAGCAAGAGTTTCCGAAGGGGATGGGTTGTATAATCTTTAATTCATTCGAGAAATTGGAATGCGTCGATGAAGGATTAACTTTGACGTGTAAGCCAAGCCACATTGACAGTGAAAAGTGGAATACAGTGAACATGTGCATCAAAATGTTGAAATAAGTGGCCGATAAGGAAATCTTGAATATGTCTATTTTTACCAAACTTTTTAGCCCGTTACAATACAAGCAATCTAGAGAGATTTTCTTTTTTTTCAGTTTTGCAAAGAAGTTGACATGAAAAAATAATAGGAAAGTTACAATTGAACCAAAACCAAAACAGTTTGTTGTTCTATAAACGTTTTGCAAACTTAATAGGATCTAACCCAAAATTTTCTTTATTTTTATAAGAAATTTGATTGAAGAAAGTAATTTTTTTTTCCTTAGTGCTTTAAGACCTAATCCTCTCATAATTAAATTGATATCCCTTAATACCATTGGAACATTAAATTACTAAACGAATACAAAGAAACGGAACTGTCTCCTTTCACTCTAGAAGCACACACCAAAAATGCAACCCGACTTCACTTTTCATACAATGTTTTTAATAATATTTTAAGGCCACCAGAAAAGTTTGACAACGAAAAGCAAACCGTAGCACATCATAATTGGTGTAGTTGTCAAAAATCAAATCATAGATACGCATCCGTTTGTGCTCAAAAGGGGAAACCTCCATTGCATATAGTGATGAAAATATTTGGCACCACTTGAGAGTATGATGTAAGGCATAAACTCTTAGGACCTCAAAAACCTAACCTCCTCAGTCAATTAGTCATTTAAAACATAACATAGTTCTTCCGTAAACTTTGACATCTTAATTTATTGTCATGATGGACCTAAGATATTGCCGGCATGAAAAGTCAAAAAAATTATTAACTTAAACCCTAGTAATTGACAACATATTATAAACTAATAATTTAAGGAAGCTAATATGAACACGAAACTGTGTATAGTTATAGTTAATACACAAATAAATGTTCTAGAAATAGCATCCAGTGGTACGTATGTCCTTGTTTATTAAAAAATGAGATAGCGTAATTTAACAGGACGTTTTAACAGGACGTTAGTTGAAAACGTGCTGGTAAAACGTTGTTACTCCTGGCATGCATATATCAAGTGTCCATATATTATATGATGAGAGTAGAAGCTTAATTGAATTGTAAGAAGGGTATAGACTCTGCTTTCATGCTTATTATTTCCTTTTCATCTTGGTTTGATTACAACATCTAATTTCACAAATAATATATGAAAATACTCAAGAATTTTCAAATTGACATCATAAAAATTTGTAATATAGCTGAAAATTTGAACTTTGTCTCACTCCTCTTTGTGTTTGATTTTATTTACAAAAAAAAAAATTGAACTTTATCTCGGTGTTAAACTTCTTAAGCTACAATTTCATATGGTTCTGATGTCTCAGCATCCGAGAATGCATGACATCTATAACTCGTAATTGTCTCTCACAAGCTGAGATATGGCTGAGTTCAGATTATCTGTCTAATTTTATAGTTTCTTATTCTGTTCCATGAATCTTAACCATTTATTTGTGTGAGTCCTACGTGAGTCTCACATAAATAAATGTAGAATCCGTATAAATGAATAACTGAAATTTATTGAACAGAATAAGACAGCATAAAATCAGACAGATGATCCAACGTATGACTGTTGTTTATCCTACTTACCAATATTATTAGCCACGACCACCTATATTAGAGGGCCCCAACTCCTCCAAACAACTCTTTCATATGTCCTCCCATTACTGGAGGTACATGCTTGCGAACATTGTAATTAATACTAGGAAACAATTTCTGTTGTCTCTCTCCCTTTTTTACATTCATAGACACTCAAAAAGTTCGCAATGGATCGTGCTGAGGAAATGCATGACGCTGTTCATGCAAAGGAAATCCATGAATGAACCTTCCTGACATAAAACACTGAGGAGTTTGTTTGTTTCTTTTTTGTTGTTTTCATTCACATTTTCTAAACTATATAGCACTGGGTGGTGAAGAATGGAGAGTGGTGATATATTTAGAATCAGTAGTGCACGTCTAAGCAGCTCTAACATATGGAGGAACAGTATCATGGAAGTTTTCTCCAGGTCTTCTCGTGATGAAGATGATGAAGAAGCTCTTAAATGGGCTGCTTTAGAGAAACTGCCTACTTATTTACGTGTGAGGAGAGGTATACTCACTGAACAAGGAGGTCAATCCAGAGAGATTGACATAGAGAGCCTTGGACTAATAGAAAGAAGAAACTTGCTTCAGAGGCTTGTCAAAATTGCAGAGGAAGATAATGAGAAGTTCCTGTTAAAGCTCAGGCAGCGCATTGAAAGGTTTGTTTACATTATCTCAGGAAATTAATTGAAGCTCTGTTCGAATTCACCATTTAGCTGCCTGAAACTTTTATGGTTTATGTCGGTTTTTCCTTTCCAACTCATTACACAGAGTTGGACTGGAAATGCCTGCAATTGAAGTCCGTTTCGAGCATTTAAATGTCGAGGCTGAAGCCTACGTTGGAAGCAGAGCTTTGCCTACAATTTTCAACTTCTCTGTTAACATGTTCGAGGTACAACTTGCTGGTTGAAGTCTGTATTTTAGAGTTAATACGTTGTACTCACTTGATGTGTTTATACGTTGTACTCACTTGATGTGTTTATACGTTGTACTCACTTCATGTGTTTCTGTATGATGATTTCTTAGGGGTTCCTAAATAAGCTTCTGATAATTCCAAGTAGAAAGGAGCCATTTCCAGTTCTTCAAGATGTTAGTGGAATCATAAAACCGAAAAGGCAAGTAGAAATATCATGCTAATCTCTGTCCACATCAAACTTTACCAAGGATTCATTCATCATTGAATTGAGCAAAATATTGCAGAATGACTCTACTTCTAGGTCCTCCAAGCTCAGGAAAGACAACGCTACTGTTGGCTCTGGCTGGAAAATTGAGCAAAGATCTGAAAGTAAGGAAAGAGATGACTATGTTAAATGTTTCCATGAAAATTCCTTTTCCATATGATGAGCTGATGATATTAGTAAAAGAAAATTTCAGTTTTCGGGAAGTGTTACATATAACGGCCATTCAATGGACGAGTTTGTGGCACAAAGGTCCTCAGCTTATATTAGTCAATACGATCTCCACATAGGAGAAATGACCGTTAGAGAGACTCTGGCGTTCTCTGCAAGATGCCAAGGGATTGGAACAAGCTACGGTGAGTTAACATTTCATTGGTTCGATGTTTATAGCAGTTGCAACGAATTTGATGAATTTCCGTGGAATTGCAAATCATGCAGATATGTTGACAGAGCTAGCAAGAAGGGAGAAGGCGGCAAATATCAAACCAGATCCCGATATCGATCTATACATGAAGGTAAGAAATTGTTTGAGGAAATATATATCTATCAATATCTTAATGGTCTGACCATTTAGTTGACTTGCGTTCTACAGGCTGCAGCATGTGAAGGGCAGGAGACGAATGTAGTTACAGATTATATTCTCAAGGTACCAAGTAAAAATGTAAAATGGTAGTTATAGAAGATACAAATGACAGATGTTTGTTGCTTTGATTTGCACAGATCTTGGGACTCGAAGTTTGCGCTGACACCTTGGTTGGAGATGAAATGATTCGTGGCATCTCTGGTGGACAAAAGAAGCGAGTTACAACAGGTAAAACTGAAAAAAACACTTTTGCAATTAATAATACAATCTTTTAAAAAGAAAAAGAAATACATACAGGGGAAATGTTGGTTGGACCGGCAAGAGCTCTTTTCATGGATGAGATATCAACAGGCTTGGATAGTTCAACAACATTCCAAATAGTGAACTCTCTGAGGCAAACCATTCACATTCTAAATGGAACTGCTCTAATCTCTCTGCTTCAGCCTGCACCTGAAACTTTTGACCTGTTTGACGATTTAATCCTTCTGTCGGATGGACGCATTGTTTATCAAGGTCCTCGAGAAAATGTGCTGGATTTCTTTGAATACATGGGCTTCAAATGCCCTGAGAGAAAAGGAATTGCTGACTTCTTACAAGAAGTAAGTCCACCAACCAATCCATATTAAAACAAGTATATACCCAGTGCACGGAATATGATTACAATACTAATTCCAAAACTCTTTTTTGGTGCTGCTGATAATTCAACAGGTGACATCGCGCAAAGATCAAGAACAATACTGGGGTCGTAATGACCAACCTTACACCTATGTCTCAGTGAAGGAATTTGCTGAATCTTTTCAGACATTTGACATTGGTCGAAGACTAGGAAACGAACTTGCGACACCATTTGACAAGTCCAAAGGACACCCTGCTGCTTTAACAACCAAAACTTTCGGCGTCAGCAAGAAGGAACTTATCAAAGCTTGCTTTTCAAGAGAATTTTTACTGATGAAGAGGAACTCTTTTGTGTATATCTTTAAAATGAGCCAAGTGAGTTTTTACCATAAATATATAAATTTTTATCTCAGAGTTCATCTGTATAGTTGGATAATAATAATGATCCTCTAAGGTTAACTAATGCTCTATTTTTGCCCATTTTCAGCTTATTATTCTCGCTTTCGTAACAGCTACTCTATTTTTGAGAACCAAGCTGCATCATGATACGACGAAAGACGGCGGGATATATATGGGCGCTCTCTTTTTCGCAGTTATCGTTAGTATGTTCAACGGTTTCTCAGAGCTTGCTATGTCTGTCATGAAACTTCCAGTGTTCTACAAGCAGAGAGACTTTCTTTTCTATCCTTCATGGGCATATGCTATGCCCACATGGATTCTCAAGATTCCAATCACTCTTTTAGAAACTGCAGTATGGGTAATCATGACTTACTATGTTATAGGCTTTGACCCAAATGTCGGAAGGTGGGAGTACAGAAACTGTGACTGCTTTTTTTCTTGTTCCTTTTTGTTTTTTGGGTCTGAATTTGAAGATTCCAGGTTAATAAAATCCTGATGGCAGGTTTTTGAAGCACTACTTGATACTGGCGTGTACTAGTCAGATGGCCTCAGGACTGTTCCGCATGATAGCTGCATTAGGAAGGAACATCATTGTCGCTAATACGCTTGGGTCATTTGCATTACTAGCAGTACTAATTCTCGGAGGATTCATCATTTCAAGAGGTCAAGTATTTGATATCCTGCATTTTTCTCTTCCTCCACATTTCATTTGTAATATAATTACAATAAGATAAGAATGACGGTTTGTATTCGTTTGTCTGGGGAAGTATTTTGTATCATGTTGCTCAAAAGCTACATTTTATTGTACCAGAGAATGTGAAGAAATGGTGGATATGGGGTTACTGGGTCTCCCCAATGATGTATGTGCAAAACGGTGTATCTGTAAACGAGTTTCTTGGCCATAAGTGGAGACATGTAAGTTCATTCTCTTATAGCTAAACAACGAGAAGAAATGTTTGACCAATGCGGGATTAAATGCATGCATTGCAGGTTCCTCCTAATTCCAAGGAGCCATTAGGGGTTACTATATTGAAATCTAGAGGAATCTTTCCTCATGCTTATTGGTATTGGCTTGGAGTAGGAGCTTTGATTGGATATATGTTTCTATCAAATTTTCTCTTCATTTTGGCTCTAAAATATCTTCATCGTAAGTATCCCAGCTTAGCGATTCAGGTTATGTGATATTAAAACCAAGCTACTGATGACTGAAACCGCTGCAGCTTTTGGAAAGCATCAAGCAATGTTATCCAAAGAGGCCTTGGCTGAGAAGAATGCTAACGTAACGGGGAGGTCTATTCAACCATATACAAACACGTCAGGTGAGTGAAATGTTAGAATTTATGCTGGCTTTGTGATTCAAGCTTTTAGCTTAGGCGCTATAAAATCAACGCAGGAAGAGGAGTTGAAATCCAGAGAAGGGTCTCGTCCAGAAATTCATCTGCAAGGGTGGGTAGCGGTAGTGAGAACACACAGAACAAGAATAGGGGAATGGTCCTTCCATTTCAGCCCCTATCTATCACGTTTGAGGATATAAGATATTCTGTTGACATGCCGCAGGTACACAATTCTTTAATGGAATGATAAGTGTTGAACCTGATTTATTCTTATCAATGTATAAGTCTCAAGAATCTTACCTGCTAATTCCACCACGTCAACAAATTTATGCACCTGTTCAAAGGAAATGAAAGCTCAAGGTGTTCTTGAGGATCGTCTACAACTTTTAAAGGGTGTAAGCGGTGCTTTTAGGCCAGGGGTTCTGACGGCTCTCATGGGTGTAAGTGGCGCCGGGAAAACAACATTAATGGATGTTTTGGCTGGGAGAAAAACCGGCGGTTATATTGATGGAAACATCTTAATATCTGGGTACCCAAAGAAGCAAGAAACTTTTGCTCGCGTCTCTGGATACTGTGAACAAACGGATATCCATTCTCCTCATGTCACAGTGTACGAGTCATTGCTTTTCTCTGCGTGGCTAAGACTACCTCCTGAGGTGAATTCTGACAAAAGGAAGGTAAATTTTGATTATCTGTTACTCTCATCCCTTCTTTTTGGATTACAAATCAATAAAGATAACAACTGAGATTGAATTAAATTGATGCGTGGCAGATGTTCATTGATGAAGTGATGAAGCTGGTGGAGCTGACCACCTTAAGAGATGCGCTTGTTGGATTGCCAGGTGTGAATGGTCTCTCAATTGAGCAGCGGAAGAGGCTTACAATTGCAGTCGAGCTTGTGGCAAACCCGTCTATAATTTTCATGGACGAGCCAACCTCAGGGCTTGATGCCAGGGCAGCAGCCATAGTCATGAGAACGGTGCGGAACACCGTGGACACTGGACGAACTGTAGTCTGCACAATACATCAGCCAAGCATAGACATATTTGATGCATTTGATGAGGTGAGAGTGTATCTATTATCTATAATGGGCGACCAAATCCTGCATTGTTCTGGTTGAATATCTCGTTTCTCTCCCAATGCAGTTACTCTTGATGAAGAGGGGAGGACAGGAAATTTATGTCGGTCCTATAGGTCGTCATGGTTGCCATCTTATCAATTATTTTGAGGTGAGGCAAAAGGACGCGAGGTATCTAAGGTTCTACTGTCTCTAATCTTTGCTACTTCTCTAATTTATAAATTATGAAGGGAATTGAAGGAGTCCCCAAAATTAAGAAGGGCTACAACCCTGCAACATGGATGTTGGAGATTACTTCATCCGGTCAAGAAGAAGCACTTGGGCTTGACTTCTCCAGTATATTCAAGAACTCAGAGTTATACAGGTGATCACATTAGTACTAAAGGACAAGAGAAAAAGTTTGGTACACATATAGTATTGTTGGATTTTTTAGATGACGAGCTTAATATCAAGATGAAATGTTGCAAATATACCCAAATTTCACTTCTGTACGATGGACTATTACAGGAGAACCAAGGAATTGATCAAGGAACTAAGCGTAACCCCTCCAGGTTCAAAAGATCTATACTTCCCAACACAATATTCTCAGTCCTTCTCAACTCAATGTAGGGCCTGCCTGTGGAAACAGTACTGGTCTTATTGGCGAAACCCACCATATACTGCAGTGAGACAATTATTCTCAACATTCATAGGATTGATGTTTGGAACAATATTCTGGAATCTAGGCAACAAAAGGTAATGAGAAATGAAGCATTTAGTTAACAGGATTAATATATGACTTTTAATGTCGATAAATTTCAGGAGCAACTCTCAAGACATCTTCAATGCAATGGGTTCTATGTATGCTGCTGTTCTTTTCCTAGGATTTCAGAACTGTACAGCAGTGCAGCCTGTTGTAGCCATTGAGAGGACTGTCTTTTACAGAGAAAGAGCTGCGGGAATGTATTCTGCACTTCCATACGCCTTTGGACAGGTGAGTGTCAAATGTTGGCAATGCAACTAGCCTTACTTCTCGAGCTCAACGTCCTCTGCTTTTTGATATATCATCTTACTTTTGCCTTGCAGGTGATGATTGAACTGCCTTACTTACTAATACAGACCTTTGTATATGGGATCATAGTTTATGCCATGATCGCCTTCGAATGGACAGCTGTTAAATTCTTTTGGTACATGTTCTTCACGTTCTTCAGCCTCTTCTTCTTCACAATGTATGGGATGACGTCCGTGGCTGTGACACCCAACCACAACGTTGCTGCTATAGTCGCAACTGCATTTTTCATGATCTGGAACCTTTTCTCAGGATTTATCGTTCCACGTCCTGTAAAATTCTCATTACCTCATAATCTGTTTCTGTAAATCTTCAAGTTGAAATGATCGGTCGTAACCCTTTTTGTCCACATTGTCACAGAGCATTCCTGTGTGGTGGAGATGGTACTACTGGGCCTGTCCTATAGCTTGGACATTGTACGGATTAGTTGCTTCACAATTTGGAGACGTAACAAAAACAGTGGAAACTGGCGAAACAGTTGAAGAATACTTGAGGAACTATTTCGGTTTTCGACATGATTTTCTCGGAGTTGTTGCAGGTGTACATGTTGGGATGTGTTTGTTGTTCGGCTTCATCTTCGCCTTCTCAATCACGGCTTTCAACTTCCAGAAAAGATAAAAAGGACTTTTAAGAATTATAGGTACCAACCTAGACATTTGTAATAAGGTATCTGATGTGTGTAGAGATGGTGGATAAGAACATCTAGACAATCCTATATGAAGAAGTCAAGTCCTTTCCAATAAAATTTCTCTCTCTATGTAAACCAAGTATCATACGACAATGTTGTGGGAGTGGCTCGTGGCCTAAAAACTCATGTTATATATTGAAGTATGGATAACAGAATATAATTTATATTTGTGTCATTAATCATTTAAATAAAATACACTTACCAATTTTTATTAATTTTTTATCAATTAAAAGATTCCTTTTACAAAATTTTTCAATAGCAGATTCCTTTTTATTATTATTTTTATTATTTGATAAGATATTTAATATTATCCTATATTGCTCTTCTTTATAGTTCTTTTTTTACATTCTTATCTTTATGCTATCATATATTTTTAAAACAAAAGAAACAAACCCTTTTATATTAAAATATTGTTGGAATTGCTTCAAAAATTTGGACCATTAAAGTAATTATTAATATTTAATTTTATTATGGGTGTATTTTTCTTTTATCTCTCATTTACATATTATGTGATTTATATAATTCGGATTCTGCAATTTTCATATTTATTTAATAATTTGCATGAATAGCATACAACAAGAGTACATTATCAGACATTTATTAAGAATATATGACTTCTCGATTAATGAATTAATCCTGAAGTGGATTTCGAATATTATACGCTAAATCATTTATTTCATCAATCATCATCTTATTATGATTATATAAACGCTGCCTTTTACATAAAAGGTGTGCTCTTTTGAATACATCTTGATATAAACTTGATTTATAATAATCTTCCTCATTTATTAAATCTTTTGAATTAAATTAAGGCTAAAATATATTTAACCCTCTGTATTTTATCTCTTGGTACCTTATAACCCCCTTTTATTTTAAAAATAGTCTTCTAAAGACTATTTTACCCATGTATTATGATAACATCACTACAAGTGTACATGTTGCATTTTTTGGACAAAAATATCCTTTTAGTCTTTTATTGACTAAAATACATTAAACCGCTATATTTTTTGTTTTATTTCATTATACCCTCTATTTCAAAAATAAAAATTATTTTAAGTATAGATTACATTTTGACCATTAATAAATAAAAAATTAATATCATTGTCTTCACAATTGTACCTCATGATTATTAATTTATGGAAAAATTTGTACCTCATGATTATTAATTTATGGAAAAATTTAAAAAAGAAAATTTATTGAAGCTGATTATACATTCTAATTGTTAATTGATAAGAAATTACAAATTTTTGTTTGCAGATTACCTTCTCACCATTACTTTATAAAAAATAATAATAAATAATTAAAATTTTCATTTTCAATTATTTTGTCATTTTAAAAATTTTATCTCATAAATAAATTTCTTTTTTAATTTTTTTTCCATAAATTAACGATTATGAAGTACAATGAAATTTTTAGTTATTTTTTCCTTTTTTATTTATTAATGATCAAATGTAATCCATGCTTAAAATAATTTTTTTGAAATAGAGAGCATAATGAAATAAAGCAAAAAAAAAGGGTTTAAAGTATTTGAGTCCACAAAAAACTAAAAAGGTATTTTTGTCCAAAAAATACAACATGTACAACTGTGATGATGTCATGATATTGACTAGTGATCAAAAGGAGTAATAAGTACATTTTAAAAACAAATGGGGCATAACATACCAAGAGATCATAAAACACAAGAGGGTTAAATGTATTTTAGTCTTAAATTAACTTACTTATAATGCCTATTATATCATATCAGTCATGATTTTCTAGTAACATTCTAAGATAGGAAAGATTAATTCAATTCTTTATAATCAAAACCCAAATAAAAAGGGTATTCTAATTTGAGATTGATATACCTTCAAAGGATTCTCACATAAGATAACTTTAGAATGTCTTACATTATTCTTATTAGTTGGTAATGCATATTTGATATGATTTACATATCCTTTTTCAAATACTATATTGATGATAGTTTAGGAAGACCCAATGCTCAACTTGAGTTTACGTGTTTATTTATTCTATTAACCTTTCAGAACTCACATATGGCATATTAAGATGAAACGGGCAAACATATCACTTCTTTATGATATGTCATTACTAATAACTCCTTGTACCTTTTACTACACTTCACATTAACAATATTATTTTTAAGCCTTTAACTCACATTTATCACCTAGATAAAATGCTTAAAACTAATCTCATCTTCATCCTTACAAAGTAATATAGGCAATTAGCTATGTGAGAAGGTATCTCGTATCTATCATATTGAAAAAATAATTGTGATCTAATCATATATGCAGTAAAATTTTTTATATAGTTTCACTATTGGATCATACTAATTGAATAACTTGAAAAGCAAGATTTATAAAAGGTAATTGAATCGTACCTAATTTAAATTCCTATACAAACTTCTTACAATGTGTCTACCACAAGATGTATAAGTGTTTAGTTTCTAATGGCATATAAAAAGTAGAGAAAAAAGCTCAACTTTTTGAGAGGTGAAGGCAGAGGTGCTTGCTCCCTTATGCCTTCTTCCTAGAGAAAGGTAGGAGAGTTTTAGTCTTATTAAAATTAAACTTCCTAATTATTTAATTAACAAGTCAAATTCTAAGTATAATTTTAATTTTAATTTTAATAAATCAAATATCTCATATTTAAGTCCAACTTAATTTAAATTAAATTTTCTCTTCGTAGTTACTCTTTTATGTGTGATAGATTAGATTCTTAATATGTGGGTAATGATTAAAAATTTTAATTCTAATTTATAATTAAAATTAATTAAATTAAATCTTCTTTTAATTTATCTTTAATATTTTAATTAAACAGTTTATAATCATATATCAAGATTAATATACAGTAATATGTCATGATCAACTAAATATTAGGAATGTCAAGTAATTTGACTCAACTAATCGATTCATAGTTATGATGTATAATTTAATTATTTTTTCATCTAGTATTCTAATTGGATATATAGTATGGATTGGTTGAGTCAAACCACTTGATACTCCTAATATTTACATTGTTATGATTTATAATTTAATAAATTCATAGTCCAATATTCTAATTGGATATATAGTATAGACTTAGTGTTTACTAGTTTAAATCCAATCATTTTATTTCTTGTTAATTAATAATTGATTTATAAGTGATATTTGCAAATACCTTTTCAAATCCCAATTAACTTTGGTTAGTCAAATTTTCAAATCACCATTAATCAAGAATTGTTTAATTATGTTAGAGTGATGAATCCTTTATCAACTTATTCAACTATATGTATAAAGTTTATACTATATCCAAGTACTACCACTTGAGCTACCTTAAATACAATAGCTCATAAGTAGCATTAAAATATAGTATCCTAGCATAAGATACTTTAACAATCTTAAATCTAAGAATCAATTATATAATCGTCATAATTAGGAAATTGACAAACAAATAAGTAATATTCCTTTTACTATTGTAATAATTGGGATCCTAATAATCGGGTCAATCTAGTGAACTTATTCTCTAATATGCATGTACACATTTGTTTAAGTATCTTCATACTTTAATTTATTAGATCAATATGTCTTCTTGACGAAACTATAATGTTGTCGCAAAATCACTTAAAATGAAGATATACCCTAGTTGTGAACTGCTATCATCTTGATAAAACTAAAAACTAGCATCTAAATACCCCTAAAATCTTAGTTCAACTCCTCTATAGACTAAAAAATATATTTAGTTCTTATTGTGATATACAGTCATCTTGTTTAAACTAAAAATCAACATCTAAATACCCCTAAACTCTTAGTCCAGCTCCTCTACAAACCAAGAAAATATATTTAGTCCTTCTTAAGCACTTTAAGATTATTTTCACAGCTGTCTAGTGATCATCACCATAATTGACTTGAAGCTTACTTATTATGCTCAAAGCATAAGAAATATTTGTTATAGTATATAACATCAGATACCTAATTTATTTAATTGCCAAAACATATGGAAAATAATCCATTTTATCCCTCTCTTTTTATGACTTTGGATACACACTCTGCAAGAAAGAAATCTCATGTGACATGGGTAAGAATCGTCTCTTGGAATTCCATAGTCATATAAGTAATGTTCCAAATGGATGTCTTATAAGGCTTCTATTCAGTTATCTTATTCTCTAATAAGTAATCACACTTTTTTTAAGTATCTCCACACTTTATTCTATTAGATTGACTACTTCCTTCACAAGGAAAAAAAATAATATTAGTTACCCTTTTATATTCTATTAATGTTCATTCTTAATAGAACAATGACTAGGAACAAGTTAAAAATAGTACATAAATGTAATATGAATCTCATCATTATAATCTTATCATAATTTCATTTTGAATGATTATTTATTTTATAGAGTTTAGCATATACATCTAAATATGTATAAGATAAAGAATGCTTTTAAATCATTATTTCACTAAACTATAACTAACCAATTGACTTTAGGGGATAAACCAAGAATCCTTCCTGCCCAAATATTGGCGTTAAATGTAACATCCCGTTACTGCTATAAAGGGTATTTTAGTAATTGGGACCGACTGATAGGATTCCACTGCATTCATTGACTGAGTATGTTACTGGCCTCTAATTATAGAGGAACAGGTCTATTGCATATGCATTTATTCAT
>JANVCQ010000001.1:9064936-9080193 GCA_025531925.1 Erythroxylum plowmanianum
TGCATGTTAAATAATATAACACGTACATATAATGTGCGTGTGGTAGTGTAATTGTCTCTCTAGAAAAAAGGTTACCATATCAACTTTCTCTTCAATATTGCGTTTGTGATCCAAATGGTTAGGAAGATCACCCATGTGCATTAAGATTGGGTTATGGAGAAAAAATAAAGGACCCTATATATTCATGCTTGAAACAGTTTATAAAATGAATTGTTAAGTACGTGGTTAATACTGCATCAGCAACCAAATAACTTATATTAGATGGGTAAACTGTAATTTACTCAATAATAGCTTAGACAACCTAACTACATCGAGCAATGAGGCATCTTGGTATTGCCAATATATTTTAAAGTTGTTAGTAATCATATTAAAAACAATTTGGAACAGTTTTTACAATAATTAATAGCTGAATAATGATTAAAATTGCTATTCTTCGTAATCCTAAAATATTGTAGTAAAAATTTGAGAATATAAAATAAGTAATAGTTTATTCTTTTTAACATCTATCTTTTAAACCATGATTTAGAAAGTTAATGTGCAATTTTAAGGGAGTTAATTTTCGAAAATTACATCGAATACCCTAAAAGAAATTGTTTATTTAAAATATGCTTCCATGCATTAAAAAATAAATGTTGAAATAATCCCAAACAGACAGGGAATTTGATAAACCAAATAACTGAATATGTAAAGTTATTGTATGATACAATGGAAGCGAAGATTGAAACTTTTAAAACAATACATTAAAAAGATTGATTTGTAATACTTAAAATATTTCATGTTTGATACTTAAAATATTTCATATTTGAGTTAAGCTTATATTTACAAGGATTGATTTAGTAAAGTAAATAAATAGATGAATTATTCTGATTTTGAGTTTTATTGAATAGTTAAATTAATTTTTCTTCTTTTTTATATTACTTATTATCATGCAGTGTGTACATATTTTATGAGTATATAGTCGACAGTATCTTTGGGAAATATCATTTTGAAACTCTATTTAGCATGGTGAAAAATTGTAGCTATGTATATATTATAGTTTAACATGAACAATGCATAAGGACAAAAATTCATCACAAAACTATTATGATATCAAAGCCCCCATACGTGTGAAGCCCTAATAACAGTAAAGAGGTAGATGATCAAAGAATATAGTAGTGGACAATGAAGATGAAACTAAGAAAAGTAAGATGCTTGATTCAATGTCTCCTTATTATCTACAACCTGGTAGTAATCCAAGTTTGAACATATGTGGGTTGGTACTCAAGGATGAAGCCAACTATGATGAATAGGCAAAAGTGATGTAGCATGTGTTTAAAGCAAAGAGGAAGTTGGGATTTATTGATAGAATGATTAGTAAACTCGCAGACTGGTAGAATGTAAACTTTATGCTTGCATGGTAGATCATAATTGCTATCAATCCCACAATTAGATCCACTCCTACTTATGTAGATAGCATGAAGGATTTGCATGATGATCTGAAAGAGCGGTTCTCAGTAGGGAACATTATGTGAGTTCATCAACTTAACAATTTGAGCATCGAACCAATGTCATCTCTTAATCGTGTCTATACCCTAGTGATCAAGGAAGAGCGACATAAACAAGTGGCTAGGCGATGTGAAGAACAATCTAAAGCTGTTTCTTTTATTGTTTAAGCAGTAGCTAGGCTATGAAATAATCAAGGCAAAGGGAAGAAAGTTGTGTGTTCGAATGTCTAGATCACAAGGTGAAGGACTACCATAAGATAATAGGTTACCCAGATTAGTGGTTCTGTGGATGTGGTTCAGCCTGTAGGTTTGGAGAACGCAACGGAAATAGTGGAGGTTGAGCAAGAGGTAACAAAGATTATGGTGTAACTGCAGTGGCCAACGTTGTACAAGACATTGGCTTAGTGGATGTGGCAAGTGACAATTTTTTAACACACATAGATTGAGCGGGTCTACTAAATTACTGAGGATCAATAGGCTGCACTTGCATTGATATTCTATATGCTTAAAACACCATCTTCTTCAAACATAGAGAAGTTGATTGGTAAGAATTTTTTGATGATTTGGTTGCTAGACATAGATGTGTCTTAACATATGATAGAAAATAAAAAAATTTTGATTGATGTCTAAGATGTGATTGTAAGACATTTTTGTCCTTAGGGACAATTTTGTCCATGTCTCATAAAATTGGACAACATTAACTGCAATTTTGGTTTTTAAATAAATTATCGGTTAAGTTATGCCATTTGATCCAGATAAAGATAATAAAGTGACCCAATAAATAATCTAGATTAATGGGTCGAAGTTCGGATAAAAAATGGGTCTCGATTAGTGTGGACCAGGTCCATATCGGCCTTGTGATAGAGAAGCCCGATATGGAAGCTATATAAAAGTTACGGTCTCCTGCAGTTACTCAAGAAATCATTCACGAGCATAAGGATTCTTGGCCCGTTAGGGAAGCTCGTGATTTGAGAAAATTGTAGAAAGGCTTAGCCCGTGAGTCGGTGATCACTTTTCACTAAAGGTCCCGGGAGATTTGGAGACGTTTGGAGCTTAGAATCGACATCGGAATTAGTGATGGAATCGAAATCCAAGTATTCCGCATTACCTTCATTTTTAATCCTTTCATGTAGATCCAGGATACGTAATAAGGCTCTCTCTACATATTACATGTGGTATTAGAGCGGTTACGCGATCAGATTGCCAGAAACGAAGATTTTTTGATTTTTCATCTCATTTGATTTTTCTTGATTTTCGATTCGTTTTTCAGTTTTTTTTACGTATATAATTATGTAAAACTGGTATACATAAGGTTAGCTACAAAAAACGGGTTGAAAATGGACCTAACGGAGCGAGAAACAGACTCTCGAGATGCTAGAAATCACCTCCAACATCGAAGAAGACACACTCGCCCGACGTCGTTACAATAACGGTGAGGCCGCATAAGGGTTGGCGCATGCACTGCACGCGTCAATTGTGTCGAGATAGACTCGTGTCGCACGTGCGCCGCAAACGCAACTCATAGCCCGCAGTCCCACCCTTGTGGAACGACAGGCGCATGCATGACACGCGCCCATCTGGGTCGTCCACGTCGCCGCCACGTGACTAGGTCTAATGTGCGACACGTGTCAGCGCGTGCAATGCACGTGCTACACAGTGACCTCGAGTCTGCGCGTGGAGGGCAAGAGACGTGCCAGAAGCATGTGGCGCGAGTCTGGCCACGCGCGTGCCGCGCATGCGCCTCTCACGCAACGTGCACTGACGCTGCTCCTGACGTCAACCCTACTGACGTCAGCTACAGTTCACAAACCCCTCCAACCCCAAAAATCTAGATTTTCCGTAAAGGTACCCCGGGATGTTTTGGGTCAGTTTTCAGGTTTGGGAATTTATAAAGTAACCTTTTTCTATTTTTTTGGATTTATTACATTAGTAATAAATTAAAGTTTAACTTCAAAAAAAGGAATTAAGGTATTCTGAATCTAATTTTGATTGAATTTTCATGCTTCGGACTTCGTATGAGGGAGATACATGAGGTTTTAGTTTCTCGGGTCTCATTTTCAATGTTCAAAATTGCATGATAATCAATCGGGAAAGGAATTGAGACATTCTAAAGCCATTTTTGAGTGAATTTTCATGCAATGAACTTGCCATAAGGGAGATACATGAGTTTGTCGTATCTCAGGAGGTCAGTTCAGTATCCAGTGACGCATGATAGTCACTCTATTGAGATTTTTTTGTGAAGGTCTCAAATGAAGTTTTTGGAGAATGTCTTCAACACGTGTGTGTGACAATGAGACCGTGCATTCAGATTTTTGCATTTAATGAGGTTGCATTGTCACATACGGCATGCCCATAAAGATTATGAGGATGACATAAAGATGTATCACTTGTGTTTGCGAACTTTTTGGATGCTGATGAGAATGTAGTCACTAAAGTGACCTTTCGAGTCAGTATTCTAAATTGTTTTGCTTGCATGTTGGGGGATGTCTCTGATTTTATGTTTGGTTATTCTGCCCAAAGGTGTTGGCCTTACATAAAATTTTGAGATGTGCATAAAGACATTAGATGGAGGAAGACTGTTGCTCAAGTGATCTATTCACCCATACGGATAGGTAAGCCATCTCCACTTACATCCATGAGCTCGACAGCTTATAAAGCAGCCTATGAAGCCTAGGATCGGTCTAACAAATTATATCTGATGACCATTAAGAAATCCAAACCTAATCATCTTCAAAGTGGACTTCCGGATACAAACATAGCGAAGGAGTTTCTTGATAAAGTCTCCCAGAGATACACAGTCTCATCTGGTGTTGAGACAAGTGCCTTGATGAAAGTATTATTCTCCATAAAGTATACAGAGAAAAAGGGGAATAGTGGAGTACATATCGAGAATAATTAATTTTCACAGTAGGTGAAAATATTGAGACTTTAATACTTTGATATCCCATTGTGTTGCTAAGGTAGAAAAACACAAGTTATTACTCCTACAGTCCTCGAAGCAGCTTAAGGGAAGACAAAGATGAAGCTCATTAAGTTTAAAGGTAGAAAGTTCAAATCTTCTTCACATGCTGACGTTGGTCAAACCAGTTCTGATAAAGATCCTTAGGACATAAAGAAACCAGTAGTATGAGGTTTAAAGGAAAGGCTACGGCCATAAGGTTATTATTTGGTTTATCAATTATGAACTAATTTGCGATAGTCGCATTAAGTATAAGTGACCATTTAGTGGAACATCTGATTAGGGTGCTTCTATAATGCAATAGTTCATATCTAGGATAAAGCCAAATAAAAGGAAGGAGGAACTGATGGTTCACAGTAATAAAGAGGTGGAAGTAATATCTATAGGGGGTGTATGTAATGAACTTTATAGTAAGGTTCATTTGGTTTTTACACGATATATTTTATATGTGATCTTTTGATCAACTAAGGACACTAAAGGTTGACACTTTGAATTTAATACTTCTGTTACACAGTTGTTGTTTAATGCAAAGCATAAAAGTGCAACTTTCTTGTCATATGGTTTGTATAGAATGTGTCTTACCCCAAATTAGATAGATATTTCTTTGTCTCATGCTAAACAAGGTATGAAGGACCTGATGAATGAGAAGTCATACATGGTGTGGCATAAAATTTTAAGCTACATTTCCAGAGCTAGGATTGAGAAATTGATTAAGGAAAGCATTTTCCAATTCTAGATTAAGATGAACTGGAACATAGACTGACTGTTACAGGGGTAAGTTGGCTAATAAGGACACTAAGGTCAACTCATACTTCTAACTTGTCGAGTTTGATACATAAAGATTTCGGTAGACCTCCTACAATTGCATTGTGCAATTATGAAAGTATTTTGACATTTCTTGATGATTATTCCCATCAAAGTCATGTGTTCTTGCTTAAAGATTGAAGTTGAGAACCAGTTAGGAAAATTCATCAAGATAGTTAGATTTAACCGTGGAGGAGAATATCATGGCAAACATGATATTTCGAGACTTTAAAAGGTCCGTTTGCCAGATATATGAAGTCAATTGGAATAGTGATTTAGTTCACTATGCCAAATAGTTTTGAGCAAAATGGTGTGTTGCCGAAAGGCATAATTGCACCCTAAAGGACTTAAAGAAGTCAATGCAGAGCAGGACTAATCTACCTATCTAAAAGTTGGAGAACTCAACCTTGCGCACATTCGTGTAAAGGGTTGCCCTACTGAGGTAGGATAATCCTTATAAAGAAATATTGTATACTCATTTTCTTTATTGCTATTTAGTAAAATATCTCAGCCATTTTAGGGCTATAGATTTTACTGTAGATAAAGAGGGACCAGAATAGTGGAATCACAAACAGGTAAGTTATTGGAATACCATGTCTATGATGATGGTGAGCCTTTTGACCTTTCGGATGATAGCAGGGCAGATATGACAGTTATCCCATACCTGCTACTCATACAGTTAGATCCGGTGGATCTAGATCTTTATGCCGTACCTATACAGGAACAGGAACCCATACCTGTGCACATAAAGGTTCCTAGGGGTACAAGATCTAATAAGGTTAAGTAAATCCACTAGAGTGAGACGACCTGTTATCCCATCTAACAATATAGTCTGACAGGTGTACTGGACTATGTTATTAGACATACTACAAATCCAGTTACTTTTACGGAAGCTGTTTCTGAACCAAATGCGGATGTGTGCTGGAATGCGATGAATGACGAGATGCAAGCTATGAAGCATAGTAAGGTCTGGGAGTTAGTTGATTTGCATCAGGAATTGCAAGCTCGTCAGTTGTAAATAAAGTTTGAGACCTAAAGGATTTCAGGATAAAGTTCAACGGTTTATAGACTTGCTCAATTGTATAAAGGTTCACTCAGGGAAAAAAGGATGACTTTGTGTTGCTTTTTCTCTCGTATCCTCGTAGGATACATTTTGAGTGATAAAAGCAATTGTAGCTTATAATGATATAGAGTTACATCAAAAAGATGTCAAAACCACCTTCCTGAGTAAAAACCTTTATAAAGTGGTCTATACGGTACAATCTGTAGGATCCCAGGATCCAGACAGTACTGACATCGTTTGCGAGTTATGCAGATCAATATATAGTTTATAATAAACCTCCTGAAAGTGATACCTTACATTTGGTGAGGTTGTGGCCTCTTCTGGCTTCACGAAAAATAAAGTTAAAAGGATGCTTGTACTATGAAGTTAAGGGAAGCAAAGTTATCTTCTTATACCGCATGAGGATGGTAAATTGCTCACATCAAGTCACTTGACCATGTTGTATGAGGATAAGCAACTTTTGGTCAAGAACTTTGACATAAAAGACCTTAGTATAGCATCTTCTGTCCTAGCTATTCGGATTCACCAGGACATATCTCAACAATCATCAGATCTCTCAAAAAATGCATACATTGAGTATATGTTACAAAGGTTTAATATGGTTGACAGTAAACCTGTCGTAATACCTGTCTCTCACAGTGAGAGATAATCTTTGGTACAGTACCCAAAGAATAAAGTGAAGAGAGAGATTAAGAGGAATGTTTCATATTCTAGTACGTTGGATAATTGATGTATGCTCAGCTATATACTAGATAAGACATTGCATTCACTGTTTGACTGTTTGGTCAATATCTGGTTAATCTAGTTATAGACTTTTGGAATGCATTCTAGTGAGCGTTGAGATACTTGAAGGAATCAAGGATTATATGTTGACATATAGAAAAGTCAACAGACTAAACCTTGTAGGAAATTCAGATTTAAAGTTAGCTATGTGATCAGATGATTGAAAGTTTACTTAAGGTTACAACTCAAGTTTGCAGATGGTACAATGTCGAAGAAGTGTCTCAAAGAGACACGTGTAACTTCCTCAACTAGGCATGCAAAGTGCATGCTAAAAGGCTGCTTAGCAGACTATTTAATTCAGAAATTTAATTTCTGAGTGGTCTGTGGTTCATTCAGTGGCTAGACTCATTTGGTTTTACTGTGGCATTCTTCTTACAGTGTTGTTTAATGACAACAAAGAATATCACAGGGACATAGCAGTTAAAGATCAATTATTTGGTCATAAGGATATTGACATGAAAAAGTAACATTAAGGTTTGGAGCATATAAGGACTGAGGAACAATGAGTCGATCCTTTAACTAAAGGACTTCACCCACTTGTGTTTGTAACACAAGTACACAGTATGGGTGTTTTAATTTCGTTAGACACTGCCAGTTAGGGGATCGTTATATTTGCTCCATGTATATTTGTACATCTTAAAGTATTATGATAGTATGATGGTTACTGTTAAAGATGATCATTGTTTATCCTCAGTATTACGTATCATCATACATTGTCATAATACGTATGAAAGTCTTAAGATTTGTGTCGATCTTAAACATTTGAAGGTCATTGGGCATATATACAGATTGACCTTGTGCCTATGTCATTTAGATGCATACATTTTAACATAGATATCTATAAAGTTTGACATGACATAGGGGGATATAAGGTTTTAATCCCATAAAGGTTCTCTAATGTAGTTTAGCATTCAGTTGGAGAACATAAAGGTTTTCTCTAATGTTGTTTAGCATTCGGTGAGAGAAAACAAGATTTCTCTAATGCAGTTTAGCATAAAGTTGGAAAAATCGAGACCTACAAATGAAGATGATACAATTTAGGTCATAAAGATATCATCGTAGTTTGCCATACTCCATTTTCCTATTCATGTTAGTGAGATATTACGTATTCGTGATTATATTGGATCTGTGTCACATAGGACACACATATCTGATGCTTTTCGGTATCGAAAGCCTTGCGGGACAAAATGATGGACTTTCATTATCTTTAGATCAAATGTTTTGTTTTTAAAACTTAGTCGACTATACAGTAGCGTGGCTTAACTGAGTTTTTAAATTGTTTTTAAACTAGAGCCTACTGCAATTAATGCTTGTCCAAAGGGGAGATTGTAAGACATTTTTGTCCTTAGGGATAATTTTGTCCATGTCTCATAAAGTTGGACTAACATTAATTGCAATTTTAGTTTTTAAATAAATTATCAGTTAAGTTACACCATTTGATCCAGATAAAGATAATAAAGTGGCCTAATAAATGTTCTAGATTAATGGGTCGAAGTCCGGGTGAAAAATGGGTCCCGATTAGTATGGACTAGGTCCATATCGACCTTGTGATGGGGAAGCCCGATATGGAAGCTATATAAAGGTTAAGGTCTCCTGCAGTTACTTAATAGTTCATTCATGAGCATAAGGATTCCTAACCCGTTAGGGAAGCTCGTGATTTATGGAAACTATAAAAAGACCTAGCTCGTGAGTCGGTGATCACTTTTCACTAAAGATCCTGGGAGATTTGGAGACGTTTGGAGCTCAGAATCGACATTGGAATTAGAGATGGAACTGAAATCTAGGTATTCTGCATTACCTTTGTTTTTAATCATTTCATGTAGATCCGGGATATGAAATAAGGCTCTCTCTACGTATTACATGTGGAGCTTATGGTCTTTCAATAAATTTTATGCTCCTATAAGGACTTGTCTTTGGGGTCAAGTTATATTTTAATCCGTCAACTTAGGGCTCCTTCGATCCTATTTCGTTGAACGATGAAGAAGATGGTTTGGATAGTTTAAGAATTGGGTCCTAGGTTAGGGGGCTAGTTGTTCAGGGCCGTTGCACAAAACTCACTTGAAAATCGATTAGAGTCAGGCTCAAAGGCATGATTCAAGTTCAATTAGACTTGGAGTTGAGTTTTGACTGCACCCTAGAAAGGTTGGACTAGGTTGGGTCAATGATGAACTAACTTGTTATCATCCTTGATTGTCAAACATTTTTGATATAATTTATAGTATCCTCTTTTAAAGTGATATAGCCTTTTGAGTTTCCTCTTTTAAATATTAAAAGATAATGTTTATAATAATTTTTTATTAAAATACTTATCATTAATCTTATGGTAGGAAGATAGAATAAATCTTAATCTTCATAATAAAATTTATGTGGATTAAATTGAAATTTAAATCTATATGTTAAAAGATTCAATTCATATAATATTTAAAAAAATAATGAAAGATATGCTCATGTATGATGGTGTTTATCACTATGTATCGTGAAATTATAAAAGAAAATTACATTATTATTATTATTATTATTATTATTATTTTATATAGACAAAGGAAAGGAAAAACGACGGCTGGAACAATTCGACAATATCTACAACATGATTTTTAATGGTGTATAAGAAAATAAAATTTCCCAATTTATTTTTATCATATTTGAAATCAACATTGACATTATAAGTATAGGTTTTATCATTAATTTGGAATTCAAATACTTGTGTTGATTATGCTTGATGACATGAAATCCTTAATAGGACCAATTGTTCTGATGCATATGAATTCTTTTTTATTTTCCTTTTGAAATTGGAAAACAAATCCTAGTTTGAATGTTGTATTCAAATATTGGATGATTATGTATTTGTCTCTACAGTTGCTTTTTATATTCTATTTGGAAAAAGAACATTTTTGACAAAAACAAACCTAAGACCCTTCATAACTTTTTGTTCTGTTTTAAACATCCGATAGGTCTCTCTGTTTTTTTTACCGAATTGGACAAGTACATTATTAGGTAAGTCAAAAAACGTCTAAAGAATACCCACTTCATGAATCTCTTATTCCCAATTTACACCATGATGCCTTTATGTTACTGTATTTCAAATTTTATTTGTTTTTTATGTTAATAAAACAAACTCTGAATGATATTATGTTTGTGATATGAATGTCTTCCTAACCATCGTTCATTCTCTTAGGTAATTTCTTCAATTTGGGTTCCTTTCCATTTAATCAAAACTTTAGATTTTGGATGGTACTTGCCTTTATTGATGACTCGTCAATCAAACACAGCTTCAAGTTAAGGTAAAATTATAGAATCATCTTGCACTGGAGTAACTGCAGTAGAAACTAGTGCTCCAAGTGCTTCTATAAGAGATTAACATGAAATATGTTAAGGATTTGGGAACTCGGGGACAAAGATAATTTGTAAGCCACTGGACCTATCCTTTAGATAATCTAAAAAGGTCTAGAATATCAAGGAGCAAGTTCTATTGAGGCTTCTGCCGATATAGTTTAATCTTGAGATATAGTTTCCTACAACAAAAGATACTTCTTACCATCCCTGATCCACTTTGCATTTCGTCCTATTATGAAAAAACAAAAGATTACGACGTAACTAGCGTAGATGGAATCACCATCCCTTAAGTATTCATCAGCTGCTTGAATGCAGCAAGTGACTATGGTGTAAGATATCAAACTTGGGGGTTGAAGACCATAAACACCCTTGAAGGGTTTCATTTTTGTGGAAGAATAACTAAACTTAGCCTAAGGAATCCACTCAGTTTACTTTAGTGGTTGGTCACCTAGAGAGAACCTTTACTACTCTAAGTTTAGTTCAATACCTTTGTTTGTCCATCTGACCAAGGATGATAACTTGAACTTATAAAAAGCCTAGTTCTTTGTAACGGGGATAATGTTTGCCAAATGGAACTAATAGGGATCTTATCTCAGTAACTAATAATAGAAGTTGAAATGCTATGGAGATGAACCACATTATCTACAAATGCCTTGGCTATAGTGATAATGGTAAAAGGATGCTTTGAGGATTCAAAATGAGCATTTTTTTTCGTAGGCTATAGAGCTTTGAACAATGTAACAGTCAAGGATAAAAATCCACTTCCAGTGATTGATGAGTTAGTAGATGAACTCTATGGAGTTAAATCCTTTTCCAAATTGTGTTTAAGGGCACATTTCCATCAAATTTGAGCGCAGGAAGAAGATATTCTGAAGACAACTTTGCGGACACATAAAGGACACTATGGGTTTGTTGTATTATCTTTCGGTCTCACAAACACCCTTGTGACATTATAAAGTCTTATGAATGACCTTTTTCACCCCTATCTTTGAAAGTTTGTCTTGTTATTCTTTGACAATATACTTATGTATTCAAAGATATAGGAAGAGCATCTCTCGCATCTTCATACTATTTTTATCTACATTAAGAGCTACCCAATAATTTATTAAGGAAGAAAGTGAAGCTTTGGAATTTCAAAAGTTAATTACTTAGGCTATATTATCTCTAAGCAAGGAGCAGTAACCCCAAAAAAAATACAAGCAGTGTTAGAATGGCCAACATCGACATCTATAAAGAGTGTTTGTGGGTTCTTTGGGTTTAGAAAGATATTACCATAAATTCATTTGGTATTTTGAAAGAAATTTTTTTAGAACCAAATGATTTTATATTCACAATAGCAGAGACTAATACACCATTATAATGAGTTTCGTAATAGTCAATATCTAACTAAAAAACATTGTACAAAAAAGAGTTAAAGGGATGTTTTTTCATGACGAAGAAAATCAATTAATCATAGATGCCATTTTCTCATGTCCATAGTGAGTTGGTTGTCCATATTCTTAATAATAATTGCTGCTCGAATCCAATTAATAATTTAGTCCGCGACTTGATATTTATCATCACCATAACCCTGATAAAGAAGCTTGTTACTTTCCTTTCAAATAGAGTATATAGTTGTCATGAACCCAGCCAACAACAGTACTACATTTGGACCTTTAGTATTGGAAATGGATATAAATTGTTGTAATGTAGATGCCCATTCATATGTATAGTTCCCCATATTCAGTATGTGTTGGAAGAATTGCTACTTTATTGACACAAATTTTGACTACAGAAGGATTTAAGTGGAATGAATCAACTAAGTTGGCTTTCAAGTAGTTGAAAGAAGCTTTGACCTCTCCACTAGTCCTTTATCTTCTAGATTTCTCTCAACATGTTGTGGTTGAGTGTGATGCCAATAGGACCAACATTAAGGATATTCTCTATCAAAATAATAAACCAATAACTTATTTTAGTGAAGCTTTAAAAAAGTCAATTTTATTGTTTACTAATTATGAGAAGGAGATGTTAGCTATTATTAGAGCTATCCATAAATGGCAACCTTACTTGTTGGTAGACCATTCGTTATTCGAACTAATCAAATAAGTCTTCAATATCTACTTAAGCAATGAATTACTACTCTAGCACAAGCTTGATGGTTATCTAAGATTCTTAGGTATGATTACAAAATTGAGTATAAGAGGGGTTCCAAAAATCAAGCTACTGATTTTGTATCTCATATGGTTGAATTTCAACTCTTATCTATTTCAATGCCCCATACAAATTGGAGGCCAATGCTATAAGAATAAGTAAAGTAGGTCCTCTTTTATAAGAGCATTTTTTAAATGCAATCACCAAACCATTTGGTTCAGAAAGATGGGTTGTGGTTTATGAGTGATAAGGTTTATTTAAGTCCTACTTTAAATTTAATTCTAGAAATAATTATTCACTACCTCTTATTGCCAACTAGAGGACATTGCTTATCCCTAATTATTACCTTATTCAAAGCTTAACATTTTTCATAAAATTGCCATCCTCTGTCTACCTTCTTTACTAATAAAATAAGTGATGAGAATGGATTATTACTAGGTCTTTTTAACCCAATTATAAGATTTCTCTTATCTACTTCTCAATTTCAGTCTTTTCATTGTAAGGTTATCGATATGGTCTAATAGATGCTTTAAGGGTAAAAAGTGAGCATATTTTATTAGGTGATCAATGACCACCATGATAATTGTATAACCATTTGATGATGGGAATCCTTTAATAAATCCATTGAAACACCAATACATATTTGGGCAAGGATCAACAATGATTGAGGCAACCTAACTAGTTCCAAAGAATCAGTTTAAGGTTTATGTTTGCATTATGAAGAGAAGTTTGTCCTAGGTTATTACTGTGTATACCCACAATTATTTATGATTGAAGATTCTCCTCCCTAAGTTTGGATAAGGACAAAGTTGTGCAACTTGAGCTAGAAAGTGAGGAGGTAGTGCCTTAAATCTCTTTTTATGTAATTACTGGGGCTAACCATCCCCAAACTTTACGAGCTTTGGGTAAGTTGAAAAATAAGAATGTGATGGTTCAAATAAATGGCAGAAGCACTATAATTCCATTGATCAAGCAATGATGACAAGGTTTTGGTCGCCTTTGATTAAGGAGAAAAAAACTTCAAGTTGAGGTTGCCAACTATGAGAAAATAGACTTTGTTTGACAATGCTTTGTGCTCACTATCAACATTAAAGTTAACTTGATAATAACATATTATTACCTTCTTCCTGTTGTAGCATATCATTTACTTTTAGGGGTACAAGTGTAATGGTTAGAGACTCTTAGGCCAACTTTGAAAAGTTACAAGGAACTACCATGAAGTTTAAGCTCGGTGGAGTTTATCACAAGTTTGAAGGATTGAGGCAGGAAGGAACTAAAGCTTTAAATGATAAAGAATTCAGTTGCCTCCAAGGTACATGCTTTTTCCTCTAAATTTTGCCTTCTTATTTGAACTCTTGACTAACATTTTACCCACCAGACTTAGCCTATCTTCTAGCTGAATTTTAGTATGTGTTTAAACCACCTAATAAACTCCATCCTAAATAGCCTCATGATCACCACGTTCCTTTACAACCAAACATAGAGCCAATATATGTTAGACCATATTAGTAACCTTACTAATAAAATACTAAAATGTTGTAAATTATTCTTAAATTTCTTAGCTCAATTTATTCAATTTGTTATGTAGATTACCACATTTGAGTAAGGATTGGAAATAAGTAAAGCAACCCACCTAATTTCATTCAATTAGTTTAAGGGGTTATGTTACTATTATGAAGAGAAGTTTGTCCTAAGTCATTCCTGTGTATGCCCATAATTATTAATAACTGAAGATTCTCCTCCCCAAAGTTTGGATAAGGACAATGTTGTGGAACCCGACCCAAAAAGTGAGGAGGTGGTCTAACCCCTTCCTCAAACTCCTTTCTTTGTCTAAAAAAAATTCATGTTAGTGGTATTAGAGCCAGTTTAGGTCATGGATACTTGAAATAAAACTAATGTTGAGTTTCATAATAAAGTTAATGAAATTTTAGCCAAATATGAGTTTAGTTTTGATAAAGTGAATGCTACTTTACAAGCAGTATTAGCAAAGCTATAGCCTTAAGAGTCTCTTATAGCATGCACACTACCTAACCAACAATTAACCATTCTATTAAGATGAATCCTTAAATTATGTCATAATAACACTGGTGACTCACATAACCATCACCTTTAGTTGCAATTTCCAAAGTTTAATATAGAAGACTCAATTTGTTTGATCTATAAGGCAGAGCAATATTTCCATTTTTAGAGACTTATTCCTGACTAATAAGTACAACTTGCCTCCTTCCAATTAGAAGGGATTGCTTTATAATGGCAATTTAGTGTTGGCAATCAAGACCAAGCCTAACTTGACTTCGGTTGACTTAAAATGAGAAGGTCATAACCAATTTGACTAAGCCTGGGGTCGAATTTTTTCAAAAATTAAGCTCAAGACCAAGTTCAGCATTTGGCAGCCAAGCTTAGCCTGATAACTATAAGGACATGACATTATTTTGCATAAAAGAATTTATTTTCTATTTTTAATTTAAAAATTAAAAATTAGGCTGAGTTAAGCTTCAGACTAGCTCGAGCCTAGGCCGAAGTAGAAGTTATTGTGCTCAGTCTGGCCTGACCTATTTTTACCCTTAAATGGCATAGATGATTGACAAAATTATGAGGACTTCTTGTAACATCCCATTCTTGTAGGAAGGTTAAAATGATAAATGTGAGTGATTAATGAGAGTTAGAAATACATTTCCATATTCATGCATACTTTGTCATG
>JANVCQ010000001.1:9083027-9101759 GCA_025531925.1 Erythroxylum plowmanianum
ACAATTTTCCATATTTTCACCATTTCTCTCTTTATTTCTTGATTTTCAACTTAATTTCAATTTACTCAACCACTTTTGAATATTTCTTTTTTTCACTCAAAAATCGGGGTCCAACAGTTAAAGGTTTATTTTGTTAATGGATACAAATTTCATATAGAATATCATGGTCATAGCATGGTAAAGGTGAATAGTGGGGTTTGCATACATGAAGAATTGACAAATTGCTATAGTAAAATTATTAAGATACTTGAAATTGAGTACCCTGCATTACTAATAAAATAGAGTGTGATATTTAAGTGTGAATGGTTTGATCTAACTCCTAATGTTGGAACAAAAGTGCACAACCAATACAATCTAGTTGAAATCAACCAATAAAGAAGATTTAGTCAATTTGAACCTTTCGTGTTGGTGATGCAAGCGATCCAGGTATATTATATCCATTTTTCTAACTTACATTAAGATAAGTCAAATCGGTTATCCGTTTGCAAAGTAATACCTATAGGTGTTTTTGAATTACACAAAAAGGAGAAAACAAGATAATTGAAAGTGAAATGTTTCAGGAAAATGTTCATGAAATAAATGCATGTGGATCATATGACAACAATGAACCTTTGAACGATCCAAATAATGTATATGTTGAAATTTTATCTAGAGAGGCTAAGGAGGGTGACATATCTAAAGAGGAGCCAGAGTTTGATTCTAATTTTTCAAAAAAAAAGTTAATGATGATTTTGATTTACAATTAAGTGATGATAACGGTTAATTTGCATATGTAATAGAATATTATATGAATAAATTTATTATTGCATCATCATTATATTGTTATATTTAAGTTATAATGTTCTATTAGTGGAATAATCAATAAAATGTGAATTTTAGCTTAAAAATATGCCATAAGATAAAATAGGATATGATGGGACCAAGGTTCAGGTTACCACGATTTAGAAGAGTCAGTGATTGTCCAGGTGAATCATCACATCTGCAACACGTCCAGCTAGTGTAAATCCAGATTAGGCATCACCTTCCCCACCTACAGCCCTTGTAGAGTCACATTCCCTACCTACTGCTAGACCATCCAACACTCTTGTTACACCATCTACCACCCTTATATCAACAAAGATATCAGGGGTAAACATTGCGGATGAAAGAGGCAACCTCCAACTTGGGGCTAAGGGAGTTGATGGAAGAACTTACATCACAATTGTCAACAATCTGTGAGTAAAGTTCTAAAAATTTTGTAATACATGCATGATAACTTCATAGACTTATACTTAATTTATATGTTTTAATTTGAAAATGATATAAAAATGCTTATATATTAGGTTGGTTCCGTTTGAAACGTGTTTTAGAAATATCTCATCCAAGTTCAAGGAGATGATAGATCTTGAGAGTTATATATGAAAGAATATCTCTCAAGCAATAAAGGATTTTTATTATCAGGAGTTTGTGGTATAAAAAATATATTCTTTAATATTTTTATTTTATCTAATTTTATACACTAATTAGATCAATATTGTAGATTATAAGTACTTATAGTGTGTTCTTCTTTTTTTCAGAAATAATATTTTTGGGATTCAAAATTTGATGTTGTAATTTATAATATATAAGAGAGGCAAGCTCATACATATTATAAAGACTTTCTTGGTTCAATACACAAGAATGGTGTACGATCTCCTTATCTATTTGAAGAAATATGAAATCATTAGCAGCAGCATTGGACATCACCCGAGGCAATGTCTATTTTAGAGTGTAATTGTACAAACAGATGTAGATGATCGAAGAGAGAGAGTCTACCCGTACACACTGGACGATCTATGACCCACCAAGAGCATGTAGAGAAACTTGTAAGTATCAAAACTTTACAATTATATTCTGATTTTTGTATTTTGATGTATGAAATTTGATTTCAATGTAATTTCATGTATGAAATCTAGAATGAAAATATATGTGTGTTATGGAGAATAATAATGTTATAAACGCCTGGTTCCATTAATGGTTGTGTTGTTGAGCAAATTTTTTTGTTTAATAGGAGGTAAATATCATAAAAATAGTGAAAATTCTGCCGAAATTTTATAAGTTGTAGTTCACTTATAAAAATTTATTCTGATGTAGGAAAAGACAATGCACAGTAAGTCTACACTACGTCAGCTTTTTTTGCACACCCATATTAAGAAACATGATGATGTGACCTTTGTTAACACCCGATGTAGGTAACTTCATGTATGTAAAATCTATACTTTAATATTGATTCTTAAAATTATCACTTATTAGCATAGATAATTATAATGATATGACCAAATATAAGAAAGCATTGAACGACAGTCTCAAAACTTTGAAACTGTTGATAAGAGTCAGACATATTTTGATGCAGTGGGTGGTAGGGACCGTCATGGAAGGATTTTCGAGTTAGGTTTATTCACAAACACATGTTATTTGCAATCCTCCACATCTACTACAGCTGGAGGTAATAAGTGGTTTGCATCAAATGAAAGAGTCGTTCAGCTTGAGAACACAATAGAGAGGTTGATGGAGTGCATAACCTAACTCCGTAACGAGGTGGATAAGTTGAAAAGGAATGATATGACCTCATCATAACAGTCAAAGCATCTGCCTTCACCAACTGTACAGCTTAGATCGATAGATGAATGTATTTGATGTTTTGCCACTCTTAAGTTTTTATATAAATACAAAGTTAAAATTATCTACTTAAATTAAATGTACAAAAAATTCAAAAGATTATCAACAAAAAACTTGGGTAGGAAATGAGAAATGATGGTTGAAATTTATAACAGTTAAATTTCTCGACAAAATTAGAATACTCCGTCGGTAAATTAGCGACATAATATTATAATTTCATTGGTAAATTACCTACAAAATAATGTATTCCGTTGGAAAATTTTAGCGACAACTAATATTGTCTGTAGGTAAAATTTTGAGACAAATATTGAATGTTTGTCTGTAAATTTAGCGACAGAATATTGTAGCTCTGTTAGTAGATTTAGCGATATATTTACAATTTATCATCGCTAATTTCACAGATAGAATATTGTGAATCTGTAGTAAATTTAGTGATGGAATATTATATTACTGTCGATAAATTTACCAACAGAAATACAAGACTCCGTCGCAAAAATGTACTAACGACTATACAATATTCCGTCGCTAAATTTGCAATCGATTCACAATATTTACCTACAATCATTTCTTTGACGACTCTTTCTATTGGTAATTTCCTTCACCAAATTTTTTTCTGATGGAAAATCTTTGTTTTCCGTTGGTAAGTTTTGTCACTAAAACCTATTTTTCTTGTAGTGAAAAAAATTGTTTGCTTGAGATTTTGGTTTATGTTTTTATTTTTAATTTCCTCTAATTTTCAAAAATTAAGAGATCGTTTGGTTCCACATCTATTTTTCTAATGTAGTTTTTAGTTTTTATTTTCTATTTTTTATCTTAAACAAACGTGTTTTTGTTTTCAATTCTCATATTACAAATCTCAACCAAACATGTTTTTATTTTTTATTTTAAAACAAAAACATGTTTGGATGAGATTTGTAATATAAAAATAGAAAATAAAAATTTGTTTGGTTGAGATTTGTACATCTTAGGCTGAATAAGTTCTAAAGTTCTTAAATCACAAAAAAGTCTAACTAAATAATTTTCAATAAGCTCCCTGTAATTAAATAGAGTAATTATTATTTAAATTTGCAAATGTATAATATATTTACAAAATTTATGATCATATGTAATAACCATTCTTTTCTCACATTTATTTGTAGTTTGGAAACTCAATTGACAATTAAAACATTATTAACTTGAAACCAATCAATAGCAGAAGCTATGACCTTGAAATTGGCTTGATTTCTTGGTTGTTGAAATGAGATTAAATGAGATTTATTGGCCGTTGAACTTTATACCTAGTCTACGCACCCACAAGTCAAAAACATAGGAAAATAGCAAACCAAAAACTCAGAAGAACACTTGGAAATGCAGAAATCCAAACTAAAAAACTAGAAAATAAGAAATGCAAAAATGCAAACCAAAAAACCATAAAAAACCAAGAAAACCAGAAAAATAACACAATACAATGAAAATTTTTCATTTTGGAAAAGAATAACAAATCTAGAAAAAAAAAAATATCTTACATTATGCAACAAAAACTCATAAGAACAAGAAGCACGAAAGAGAGAAGAGATGAGTTAGGCACTTATGAAAGAAGAGAAGAACAAAGAAGCAGGAGAAAGAAGAGATGAGTACGGGGCATAAGAGAGAAGAGGTGAGAGTATCTACAGTACAGGAAGTTTATAAGAGGAGGAAGTAGAAAAGAAAGCATGTAAAAATCTGTTGTGAAATATTATAAGAACATCTAATTTCTATTTTTGTGAATATGTTGTGGTTTTTTTAAATTTTTAGAAACATCATATTGCAACAGAAACAACTAAATGTGATTTAACATGTTTCCTTTTTTAATAAAAATTGCAACAAGAAAAAAATAAAAGAGAAAATTATAAAAGTGGCTTTTGTTTTCTTTTTTTTTTACAATCCGATTTACTATCAACTAAATATATATTATTTAATTATTTAATATATTAATTTTAATAATTATTATGAATAATTTAATTTTGTTTAATAATTTAATTTAATTTTTTAAATTAAATTTAGTAAATAATTATTTATAAGTTTAAATAAATTTAAAATATCTTTAAAGCATATAAATCTCAAATAAATTTTATTTTGATAATAAATTAGATTTAAAATAAAAATAATTTATAAATAAAAATTTAATTTTAATTATTTATTTTAATAAAAATAAATAATTTTATTAATAATTTAGTAATAAATATTATATAAGAGATTACAATAAATTATTTAATTAAAAACAATTTATCTTCAAACTTTATGTAATTATTATAAAAATAAACATTCAAAAACAATAACAGAAAACAGAAAATAGAAAATAGAAAACTAACACGTGAAACCTCTCCATGTTCACCGGATTATGTATACCAAGTCGTGCTCTAAAACATATTCAGGTTTCAGGGAAGATGCATCAAATATTGAATAATTTTACAGCGGTTCGATGGAAAAAAGTTTTAAAAAAAGAGAAAAGACTAAGCTACCACATAAACACCGCCAAATGCTTCATGAAATTCCAGTGAATCCCTTGTCTGCACTTTCTTCTAAAGAACTGTGACCTAGGTCATTGTCATTAGACTTCAACACAGATACAGCATCGGAATCCAGGGCATGAGCTTTCGATCTCGACCTGGTTGACTCCTCCTCTTTCGGTTTCCTTCTTCTGATCTTTTTGGGTATGTCAGAAGGATTCGACGCAGACTCGCCGCCTTTGGTCGGATCCTTTGGATGCCTGGTCGGCTTGGCACCGTCAGGCAATTCCCTGGTTCCCGTGTGTTTCGACGGCCGCCTTTGTTTGGTTTTTTCAGTGGTTGAAGATTCATCAGTTCTGCTGGCGGCCGATGAACGCAATCTTGATGGCTTTGATAATTCTGCGTCCCTGTCCCTAGATGGAGAACCCGTATCTCCTTCTCGCGTTGCAGAACCAGAGTCGTTCGCTTGCCCGTTCTGCGATGGTGTTCGTGCACTCCTGCGGTGTGTGGAGTCTACATTTTGGACACCGTCAAAAACGCCTTCAATGTTATTATCCAAAACTCCAAATCATGATAGGACTTACTGTTAGAGTCATGCTTTGGAGTGGATTTTGAAATAACGTGGACTAGGTTGAAAGTAACAAAATCTATACCTTGAGAAACCCATTTGACAGGGGCATCCTCCATCTCTCCGTTCACATTCAGAGGAGCCGACGACGCCAATCCTGGTGGTGCTTTATACTCATTCATCTGCAAGAATGCAAAAAGAATCTTATGAATCGATTGATTGTGTCCACCAATATAAAGTATGACTGTGAATTGGCATGTTAAACATTTACCCAGCTTGGCTGATTTACCGAGGGACCGTCATCCCATCCTATATGGGCGACATGCTTCACATCTGTGGGAAAACCAATATGCATTTCCCCATCTTTCTCATTTTCTGCAATTTATTAGAATCTTCATTACATGAGCTAAATTATTGTGTTCTCATGTATCACCGTAATGTAACAGTTTTGGCCATTAATTTGAGGGAATTAAAATAACTTTGTACATTTATTTATTTCTATATCCCTCCCGCGTGTTTCTTACTACTTCTGAACAAATTAAAGGAACCTCTCTAAATTACTGAAAAAAGAAAAAATACCGAATATTTGAGAAATGTATCTCAGGCCTTTCAGAAGGCCCTTCATCTTATTGTTTGACATATTTGGCTCGCTATCCGACGAATTATTGCTCTTCTCCCTGAATCGGATCCCACGAATTTGAGCTTTAGAATCTGAAACGAATCATAAAACAATGAATCATATCTGTAGAGAGGGGAGAATATCTAAATATTTTAACTGGAAGAAGTCGCACGAACCCCACATGATGAAGACGTTATGTTCAAACTAGGATTGAGTTGGATTTGAAAGCCAAAAGAGAGAAGTCCATCTGGAGAGGAAGAAATGAAATATATATATATATATATGCTCGTGTTTTATGGCAATATGTCCTGATATTGGTTGTGGTTGCTAACTATCCAAACCTGGTTGCTATAGGTGCCGAACAATATGGCACTTTTGAGGGTCTCCTCGTCCTGGTGTCCTAGCTATTTTTGGTATCGTTGTCATTTCAAAATCTTGTGGAAAACTAAGATAAAAATATTATCAGTTGTTTCTACTTCTCCATGGACGGCGAGGATTCCGAATAGATCAGTTTGATTATTCCACCAGTAAAAGTGGCTCAATCAGACAACATTTTATTACATCAGTGAAACAAGTTTCTGCGAGTAATATGTTTCAAAATAAAGAGAATTCTGGAAAGAGATTAAAATTAAGATGTTAAATATCAGACTGCATTTCAATTCTCAAAATATGGATAATTAAAAAAGCAAACTGCATAGGTTAATTTCAGGCTAGGAAATTCAAATATTAATAAATTAACAAATAAAATTAAGCATTCTTCTTGAGTAAATTCATACTAAGACTTTATTCACGGTTTAACTGTTTGAGTTTTGATCCTTTTAAAACACAGGATCCATTCATCTCAAATCATCAAGAATCAAATAAAAGCGGAAGCATATCTGAATTCATCGTAAAATCTGTATTGGACTTTTGCAGTTTGTCTTCTAAATTAGAGCATAGCTTTTTCTAGAGTTTTCTCTAACTTTCTGTTTTCTCTCTGATGATAGAATTTCATATAAGAATTGAGCATACGTTTAAGTTGAAGACCATAACGACTTATATTAGGGTAAAACCCTAATCTAATTTCTAATTTGGCCCATCATAAAACTAGAAATTATAAACACGGTCTCTACATATAAAGCCCATATTTAAAATAGATGCATGAAGCCCAAAATACCATAAACATATTAGATCACTTTAATTAAGTGGGCTCTACTTTATATGATAGCCTTTATATACAATTATACACATATAAGCTCACATGTGTTATTAAATCCTTACAATCTCCCACTTAGGCTATATGTGTTACATTAAAATTGTATATTAACCTTGTGAGTACTCAGAATTGTATTATCATTACTGTATGCATCCCCAGACAATTCGGTCCATCAATCAGACCAGCATATGATCAAAGCGTCTTTCGCTACAATTACCATAACTAGAACCATCAATAGTCACGTATACTGATATAACCAAATGACATGGATCAAGCATGGGTGTGTAGCATGGAAATTATAAGCAACGTGATCTTAGCATACTTATTTCCAACTGGTCCAACCTTATGCTTTAGTGAGATCAATTTTAAATAAGTTCAGAGATAAAATAAACCAAATATCTTAAAGCTAAAAATAACCTCAAACAACTTAACCAAAAGTTTTATCCAAAATGATAGTGAAAAATGTCTAATCCAAAAAGCATCTATAATGCAAACTCCCACTGAAACTATATATCCTGAAAAGATGCAACACCCATATGTGCAGTGTGCTCATGAAAGATCTTGGGTGGCACTCCTTTAGTAAGCAAATCCGCAATCATGGAGCTTGATCCAATGTGCGGTATAAACAACTGTCCACTCTAAACTCTCTTTAACACTTAGGAACTTGATGTCGACGTGCTTCGACTTTGTCGAGCTCCTATTGTTATTGGCATATAACACTGTAGAGTTATTGTCACAAAATAACTTAAGTGGTCTTTCAATAAAGTCCACAATGCGCAGTCCGGTGACAAAGTTTCACAACCATATCCCGTGGTTGGATGCCTCATAACATGCTATAAACTTCGCTGCTATAGTGGAAGAAGCTATAAGTGTCTGCTTAGCACTCTTCCAGGAATAGCTCCTCCAGCAAGCAGGTAGATATAGCCTGAAGTGGATCTCCTACTATCTTGGCATCTAGCAAAATCGGAATCAGAATAACCAATGATCTCCAACTTATCCGATTTTCTGTATGTGAGCATATAATCTTTCGTTCTCTGCAAGTACCGCAAGACCCGTTTGGCTGCTTTCCAATGATCCAATCCCAGGTTACTTAAATATCTCCCTAGCATTCCAACAATGTACGCAATATATGGACGCGTACAAATTTGAGCATACATTAGACTTTCTACAGCCGAAGCATAAGGGTATGTTTGGATGTGGGTTGAGGGATGGAAAGTAATGGAATGGAATGGCCCAAATGACCCAGGCCATTGTTTGGGAGTCTATTTTTAAACAGGATGGAATGGCAATTGATGGCTTTGGAAGCCATCCTTTGCCATCCAAAATTTAATATTTTGTGACCTCCCAAATTGGGGGGTCAGGGATAAAATGACATGGCTTGCCTTCCAAACCCTAATTTAATAGCAAAAATACCCTAAAAAATTAATGAAATTATAATCCCAGTCCAGCAAATACCTACGCGGCTACATGTTGCTACGCCCATTGTGTTTCTCCTTCAACTGGCTTCTTCTATTGACGAACGTTTTCCTCCACAGCTACTAGGGTCATCTGTCTTCGATCCATCAGGTAAGCATCGACTATTCTTCTGTGTTCATCTTTTTGACACTTTTTGTATGTGTAGAAATCATAAATTTTTATTGATGCTGGTGTCGTCTTTTTTGTTCATCGATGGAATATCCATCCATCCAATTTATTTGCCTAAGCATATCTTGCTTGAGTTCAAGATTGCTCCACTAAGGACTTCACGTTTCTCGTGCAAGAAGATTTTACTGCACATCTCAGCCCCTCATTTGACGAGTTTTGTATGACTTGCAATGATCTACGTGTTTGTAGTGAACCCATTGCAGAAGATTTTACCTCGCATCTCAGCCCCTAGTTTGACGAGTGTTGTATGACTTGCAATTCAAACACTTCTAAGCCACAACATGGAATTGCACTATGCATACTTCATGACAACTACACATATTTTCTAAAATAGTTTCATGCCAACTATGCATATTTTATTACAAGGGTAATTTTAGAAAAAAAATATTACAAGTCATTCCATTCCATTCATTTTTAGTATCACTTCCAAATAATAGTCAAAGGAGTTCCTCTCTTATTTTATTTAAACTTCCAAACAATGGAGTAGCCCATTTCATTTCATTTCATTCCATTCCATTCCATTCCGTTCCATTAATTGCCATTCCATCCTCAACTCCCAAACACACCCTTAGTTAGCTTAGGTTTCCCATTCGGATTATCGCTCTTTGGTATGAATCTAGTTGGGTTTATGTGTTCTGTTGTTGAGTGGCTGAAGGAATGCTCCATCCATAGTTGCAGATATTCCTAAGTGTTTTATCTTGGATTGTATTGTGGCTAGATGCTATATATTAGCTAGTTGTATCCTCCGTGGAACTCGTGCGTGAACTCTTTTTTTACATATCTTTGTTTTCATTTATATATTTTTTCTGACTTACGAAAAAAAGTAATCGATCACTGCATTCTGAATGGGGAAAAATAATAATAAAGGTAATAGTAGTAGTTTATTTAAACCTTATCAATATTTAAACAAATTATTTTAAGATTAAACCAACATTTGGTTGGTCCACATTACTTAGTTGTGGCATTACATAGACTAAATTGATAACTTATGTATTAGAATCCTCCAAAAACTTAACTTTTTAGGATTTAGGATGTTGTTAGTAACAGTTTAAAAATGTTAACTTTTAGGATTTAGGATGTTGTTAGTACCACTTTAACTGAGACTTTTAAAAAATATTAGGGACAATTCATATCTTTTACTAAAAAATAATATGCATACTCATAATTGTACTCCATTTGTATTTTTAATCATAATAATATGTCATTATTTTTCATATTCTGTAAAATATAATCTTAATGTAATTTAATTTAACACTAATTAAATATACATGTTTGGAAATAAAAGTTAAAATAATGTGAAAAAAATGATATAAAGGAATACAAATGAAAACTAACATCTAAATGAGCAAATTATAATCTTAATTTTAATAATATCTATATTTTTTCGAGGATAAATATTAATATATTTTAGTTATTCATTTAATTTTAAAATACTTTTAATTTATAAATAAATCTCTTCATCTAGGTTTTCAGTATAAATTTTCGATCCTTATTACATTTATTATTGCATTTCTATAATCAATTGAATTAAATTACTAATGTAGGTTTTTAGTTTCTATTGTATTTTTAATTAATTTTGAAGAGTTGTTGTAATATTTATGTGTCTTCAATTAATTATATATATATATATTGTAAAAAGAAAGGCCACGCGTCAAAATTGTAAAGAAAATGCCCAGCATCTAACGCATAATTTCTCTTGATATTTGTCATTACGTCACCTGCATCGTAGATTTAGACCCTTTATTGTTGGCCAACTTTTACAGCTATATGCGCCTGATTCTTTATGTATATAAGCAGCTTCTCGGACGCCCATTTCCTTCAAACCGCCACCATCCCAATGATCCTCCCATTACAAGCTTTGAAATATTGTTGAAGTCTTCAAGGAAACCATAACTTTAGTTCTCTCTGTATCCGTTTAATAATAGAGACAGAGATGGGTTCATGCTATCCAATGAGCTACTTCAGCTTAAAAACCCATTAACTGAACATTCCTCCCATGGAATATTTGGGGGCGGGCTTGTTATCGTTGTTCATATTTTCTGTTCTTTTCACATAACTTCCATTTCCTGAATTTTGTGTGTGTGTATATATATATATATAACATAGCATTGGCTTGGTGAAGGATGGAGGGTGGTGGTGATTTGATTCGAGTAGTCAGTGCACGTAAAAGCAGCTCTAACTTGTGGAGGAATAGTACCACGGATGTTTTTCCAAGTTCCTCTCGTAACAAAGATGATGAAGAAGCTCTTAGATGGGCAGCTTTGGAGAAACTGCCAACGTATTTACGCATAAGGAGAGGCGTACTCACTGAACAAGAGGGACAATCCAGGGAGGTTGACATAGAGAGATTTGGATTGATAGAAAGAAGAAATTTGCTTGAAAGGCTTGTCAGAAATGCAGAGGAAGATAATGAAAAGTTCCTGCTAAAAATCAGGCAACGCATTGAAAGGTACGTCTACGTGCAACTAAAAAGTAAATATTAAGTTCTGTTCCATTTAGCTATTTATGCATCTGAGATTGTATGGTTTTCGTCTATTTTTCCTTTCAAACTCACTACACAGAGTTGGACTTGAAATGCCCTCAATTGAAGTTCGTTTCGAGCATCTAAATGTCGAAGCCGAAGCCCATGTTGGACGCAGAGCTTTACCCACAACTTTTAACTTCTTGGTTAACATGTTCGAGGTACAACTTGCAGGATCAAATCTCTGTTACAAAGTCAAAGCACAGTGCTCAGTTCAATGTTTTCTGTCTGATTTCGTAGGGGTTCTTAAATTATCTTCACATAATTCCAAGTAGAAAGCAGCCATTTCCAGTTCTCCATGATGTCAGTGGAATCATCAAGCCGAAAAGGTAAGTAGTATCATTGTGCACAATGGATTTTACCAGGGATTCATTCCTCATTGAATTAAGCCATATATCGCAGAATGACCCTACTTCTAGGTCCTCCAAGCTCAGGGAAGACAACATTGCTGTTGGCTCTTTCTGGAAAATTGAGCGAAGATCTGAAAGTAAGGATATATATTGAATGATAAACATGGTAATTGTTTTGTCAATTCCCTTGCCTTATGGTCTTCTAATGGTAATTGCGATATTCAGTTTTCAGGAAGTGTTACGTATAACGGCCATTCAATGGAAGAGTTTGTGCCACAAAGGTCCTCAGCTTATATTAGTCAATATGACCTCCACATAGGAGAAATGACTGTAAGAGAAACCCTGGCTTTTTCTGCAAGATGTCAAGGGGTTGGAAGCCGTTATGGTTAGTAAGATATCAACGGTTTGATGTCTTTTGTCATTAGCATATGGTAATGAAATCTACGAATTGCTGTTGGAATTCCAAACCCTGCAGATATGTTGAAAGAACTAGCAAGAAGGGAGAAGGCCGCAAATATCAAACCAGATCCTGATATTGATATCTATATGAAGGTGATAAAAGCTTGAGAAAATGGAAAGACAAATATATTAAAAAATTGAAAATTTTAAAGACTTGTATGAATTAGAATTGAATTCAAGTACATGCATTGTACAGTCTGCGGCATTAGAAGGGCAGGAAACCAGCGTAGACACGGACTATATTCTCAAGGTAACAACTCAAAGTCCAATTAGTTTGGAGGTGAAATTATTTGCAGATAATTAGAAAAACTGATCAATATACCATCCACAGATTTTAGGACTTGAACTATGTGCTGATACATTAGTGGGAGATGAGTTGATCCGTGGTGTCTCTGGCGGACAAAAGAAGCGTGTTACAACGGGTAAAACACATGAAAATGTTTGCCAGTTATGCTACTCTGTGGACTGCCTTTTACTCTTGTCCTAGTTTCATAAATGATGAATTGATGTCCTTACAACCTGAGTATCTTCTGGCTTATTACCACATATAGGGGAAATGCTGGTCGGACCGACACGGGTACTTTTCATGGATGAGATATCAACTGGATTGGACACTTCAACAACATTCCAAATAGTTAACTCACTAAGGCAAACGATCCATCTTCTCAATGGAACTGCCCTAATCTCTTTACTGCAGCCTGCACCTGAAACTTTTCAACTGTTTGATGATTTAATCTTGCTGTCGGATGGACGCATTGTGTATCAAGGTCCACGCGAAAATGTGCTCGAGTTCTTTGAGTTCATGGGTTTCAAATGCCCTGAGAGAAAAGGAGTTGCTGACTTCTTACAAGAGGCAAGTCCAATCTATACTACAGCACATGTCTTTTATACACTCGGAGATAAAAACTTTATATTGCTGGGATGCAACAGGTGACATCAATAAAAGATCAAGAACAATATTGGGCTCGTAACAACCAGCCTTATAGCTTTGTTTCAGTGAAGGAATTCGCTGAATCATTTCAGTCATTTGACACTGGTCGAAGACTAGGAGATGAACTTGCCACACCATTTGACAAATCCAAAGGGCACCCTGCTGCTCTAACAACCAAAAGGTACGGCGTCAGCCAAAAGGAACTCCTCAAAGCTTGCATGGCAAGAGAATTTTTACTCATGAAGAGGAACTCATTTGTGTACATATTCAAACTAATCCAGGTGAGTTCTGCTCTCTTTGTTTATACATTTTATGTTGTAGAAAAGTGATGCTAGAATGAACTGTCAGGAAATGACATTAACATCCTATATATTTTTTCTCTCCAAAACTAAGTGAAAACTACGAGTTCCTCTATAATTGCCAAAGAGCTGTGAATGATTTGAAGCAAGAATATCATGATCCTCATTCTCAAACTGATGCTTTATTTGTGTCCATTTTCAGCTTATTACTCTCGCTTTCATAGCAGCAACTCTATTTCTGAGAACGAATATGCACCATGACACAATAACAGATGGTAGCGTGTACCTGGGTGCTCTTTTCTATGGAGTTATCGTCAGTACCTTCAATGGTTACTCAGAGATTGCGATGTCTGTCATGAAACTTCCTGTGTTCTACAAGCAGAGGGACTTTCTCTTCTATCCTTCATGGGCATATGCTCTTCCTACATGGATTCTCAAGATTCCAATAACTTTTTTTGAAATTGCTGTATGGGTGATTATGACTTACTATGTTATAGGCTTTGAATCAAATGCTGGAAGGTGGGGAAACAGAACCTGTGAGTAACCTTCTGCAAATGGATGGATTTCAGGTTCCAAAATTTGATCAAATTCTTGTTGGCAGGTTTTTCAAGCACTATTTGATACATGTGTGCAATAGCCAGATGGCATCGGGAGTATTCCGAATGATAGCTGCATTAGGGAGGAATATGATTGTCGCTAACACTCTTGGATCGTTCTCATTACTTTTAGTACTAATACTTGGAGGATTCATCATATCAAGAGGTCGAGTATTCAGTTGTCCTGCATTTTCCCCACTTCAGCATCAACATAAACGTTATATATCTCAACTATTAAAACTTTATTTGTTCCTGCTTAGTGAAATTAAATTTACACTTTATTGCATCAGAGAATCTGAAGAAATGGTGGATATGGGGTTATTGGGTCTCCCCATTGATGTACGTGCAAAATGGTGTATCAGTAAATGAATTTCTTGGACGGAGCTGGAGACATGTAAGATTATACCATCTTAAATATTAGTAAGAAAAGAAAAGTTTATATTGAGAGTTAATAGAGAAAGATTAGACCAAATGAGAAACAAATTGGTGCAGGTCCCTCCTAATTCTACCGAGTCATTGGGAGTTACGGTTTTGAAATCTAGAGGATTATTTGCTGAAGCTTATTGGTATTGGCTTGCAGTAGCAGTTTTAATTGGATATATGTTTATATCCAATTTCCTGTACATTTTGGCTCTAAAGTACCTCGATGGTAAGTATCCTTGTAGAGATTATGGGTTCTTTAGTTATTACCTACTTATAGGCAATTGATTGACTGCAGCATTTGGAAAGCCTCAAGCAATGTTGTCTAAAGAGGCCATGTCTGAGAAAAATGCCGACAGAAATGGGGAGGCCACCGAATTACCTACAAACGGAAACAAAAGTTCAGGTGGGTTAAACTAATAGGATTCTAACATTTATGTATCCTTTCTGTCTTGACTAATATTTATATAACTAACGCAGAAAGAGCAAGGGAAAGCAAAAGAAATGTCACACCCAGAAATCCACCTGCAAGGGTGAGTAAGAACAATCAGACCACGAAATGGGGGACGGTCCTTCCATTTCAGCCACACTCCATCGTCTTCAATGATATAAAGTATTCTGTAGACATGCCAGAGGTACTCTGAACTGATTGCTGTGCCAAACCCGACGCGTTCTCTTTTACGCCTAACGAAATATATCGATCGCAGGAAATGAAAGTTGAAGGTGTTCATGAGGATCGTCTACAACTTCTGAAGGGTGTAAGTGGTGCTTTTAGGCCAGGAGTTCTGACAGCTCTCATGGGTGTAAGTGGTGCTGGGAAAACAACGATAATGGATGTTTTGGCTGGAAGGAAACAAGGTGGTTATATTGATGGAAATATTTCCATATCTGGGTACCCAAAAAATCAAGGAACTTTTGCTCGCATCTCTGGATACTGTGAACAAACTGATATCCACTCCCCTCATGTTACAGTCTATGAGTCATTGCTCTTTTCTGCGTGGCTAAGACTAGCCCCGGAGGTTAATTCCGATACAAGAAAGGTACATTTCATTCTCTTGTTTTGGGGATACAAATCAATTTACACAAATAACTTTGTCTAATGCATCAAAATCAAGTAATTAAGAGTGAATTAAAATTGATGCGCGACAGATGTTTATTGAAGAAGTGATGGAGCTTGTTGAGCTGATCACCTTAAGACACGCACTGGTTGGATTGCCTGGTGTCAATGGCCTCTCAATTGAGCAGCGTAAGAGGCTGACAATTGCAGTTGAGCTTGTGGCTAACCCATCTATAGTTTTCATGGATGAGCCAACCTCTGGCCTTGATGCCAGGGCAGCAGCCATAGTCATGAGAACGATTCGCAACACAGTAGACACTGGACGAACTGTGGTGTGCACGATACACCAGCCAAGCATTGACATATTTGATGCATTTGATGAGGTTATACTACTTTCTTATTTAAATTATTTTTGACACTCTTGATCATTTCTCAGGCTTAATATACAATGTAGGTCTAATCATTCTATTTCAGTTACTTTTGATGAAAAGGGGAGGAGAAGAAATTTATTTTGGTCAAATAGGTCGCTATGGCTGTCATCTGATCAATTACTTTGAGGTGATACGAGAGTACGCAATGTTATTTAAGGCTCTTCTGTCGTTTACTTTTTGGCTAACTCTGGGATGTTCTAAACTATCAAGGGAATCGAGGGAGTCCCGAAAATTAAAAAAGGTTGCAACCCTGCAACTTGGATGCTGGAGATTACCTCGCCAGCTCAAGAAGAAGCTCTTGGGGTTGACTTCTCCAATATATTCAAGACCTCCGAGTTATACAGGTGACAACTTTAATATTAGATGACAAAAGCAAAAGCTTTCCTAGACAGATATAAAAAATGAGACATGTTAAAGAGTTCAATTTCATGGGGGAATTCTTTATGGACTTTAGCGTTATAACTGATCACAGAAAGCTTTATTACTGTATGGTAAACTAATGCAGGAATAATAAGGCCTTGATCAAGGAACTAAGCGTACCCCCACCAGGTTCAAAAGATCTATACTTCCCAACTCAATATTCTCAGTCCTTCTTAGCCCAATGTATGGCTTGCCTATGGAAACAGCACTGGTCCTATTGGCGAAACACATCATACACTGCAGTGAGACTATTATTCACAACATTCCTAGGATTGATGTTTGGAACAATATTCTGGAATCTAGGCAACGAAAGGTAATGAGAAATGAAGCATTTAGTTAACAGGATTGATATTTGACATATGATGTCGATAAATTTCAGGAGCAACTCTCAAGACATCTTCAATGCAATGGGTTCTATGTATGCTGCTGTTCTTTTCCTAGGATTTCAAAACTGTACAGCAGTGCAGCCTGTTGTAGCCATCGAGAGGATTGTCTTTTACAGAGAAAGAGCAGCGGGAATGTATTCTGCACTTCCCTATGCCTTTGGACAAGTATGTTTATTGCTTAAGAGTATGTTTGTTGCTTAAATGTAAAGAACCCTATTTCTCGTAACATGTACTACGCGAATAAAACATTAAAAAAGATGGAACGTTGACTATTTCTTCATCGTCATCACCACCACCCAGTCATTCCCGCACAAACGTTTAAATCTGGGAATAGAAAATGGAAAGATTCCTCGGGAACTTTATCACCTTACTCGTGCCTTGCAGCTGATGATTGAACTGCCATACATACTAGTGCAGACTCTTATATATGGGATTATAGTTTATGCCATGATCGAGTTCGAATGGACAGCTGCCAAGTTTCTTTGGTACATCTTCTTCACTTTCTTCAGCCTTTCATTCTTCATAATGTTCGGGATGATGTCCGTAGCTGCGACACCCAACCACAGCGTTGCTTCTATAGTTGCAACTGCATTTGTCAACATTTGGAACCTTTTCTCAGGATTCATCGTTCCTTATCCGGTAAAACTCTCTCCAATCTTTAACCTGTTTTTTCAAATTATGAAGTTGAAGATGCACCGTCGTAAAAGGAGAAGGAACCCTTCTGTTTGCTGTGACAGAGAATTCCTGTGTGGTGGAAATGGTTCTACTGGGCTGATCCTATGGCTTGGACACTGTATGGATTAGCTACTTCACAGTTTGGAGACGTGCGCAAAACACTTGAAACTGGTGAAACAGTTGAAGTATTCTTAAGGAACAATTTGGGGTTTCGACATGATTTTCTTGGAGTTGTTGCAGCAGTACATGTCGGTATATGTTTGCTCTGTGCATTCGCCTTCGCCTTCTCAATCAAGGCTTTCAACTTTCAGAAGAGATGAAAACCTTACCTCCATGCAGTTCCTACAAATTATTACTACCTACTTTGGAAGTTCAAATAAAGTATCTAATTGACGCATGAAAATCGTGTCATCAGAATTAGTGTCAACTCATATTCTTTTCAATACAAATAGTGAAATATCATATTGCTACCAATCTTTTGCTTGTATGACTAAGTTCATCCTCAATTAGCGATTAGTTCTTTCGTATATAATTCAACTTTTTATTATTTTTAATAAATTAAAAATATTAGTGAAATAATTTTCAGGAGGAATTGCAACAAATTCAACTTCGCCTAAAAACCAAATTCAAAGCTGGAAATCTGCAATCAATCTTTAATTTTAATTTTGTCCCTCTAACTTAGCTCCGGCTTTACCATGAGTTATGGCATTATCGTCCGCTTGATATGTTCCTCTGTGGCTGCTGACAACTTAACCACCCTCAATGTACCATCTGTTAGCCATCTTAACGCTGCGTTTAGTTACCGTCTTTAGCATGCAAAGACAGGACGAGACAGGACAGAACAGGACAGGACAGAACAAGAATTGAAGACAGGAAGATATTTGGTTGCGATGGACAGAACAGAGAGAATTATCCTCGTCCTAAGGGCAGAAATGTGTTTGGTTGCCGTCTTCAGAAAAGAAGACAGTGATAATGACAGAAATGCCCCTGTAGTGTAATAAGAGTTGTAGATGTTAATAAATGTATTTTTTAGTATTAGTTTGATTATTAATATTG
>JANVCQ010000001.1:9128184-9147160 GCA_025531925.1 Erythroxylum plowmanianum
CTAGATGTTAATCATGGCAAAGATTTTAATAAAAATTTTAAAAAATTTCTATTATGCCCGTTTTTCAATTTCCGACGTCATATGCCTTCAAGTGAAATTGATGTCGACTGCTTAACCGTACGCAATTGGACCTTCTGTTTAACAAGCAAGATTTTCAGACGCAAATACTTGCGGTGATGCTATCATATTCGGCACACTTAAATGAGATTATGAATGTTACATGCAAGCTAAACAAAAAGGTTTAGTTTAGGTCAATAACAGTAACTGAAAGCAGAGTAGAAGCCATTTGAATTAAAGTTAAACATATTTAATAACAGCATCAAGACAAGTGAACGGCTAGAAGAAGAACAGACACCATTTTACTAGCAAATTTTAATTTATCAATTGGACTTAATCTTTTATAATTTAATAAGTAAAAGACATTTAATTGAATTTATTAGGTATACTTAAATATAATAGGAAGGGAGGGAGCCTAATTAATAAAATTAAAAGAAAAAAGTGACCGTTATTTGACAAGGACACCTCGTAGTCCAAAGCCAGCGAGTAGAATGGAATCTAACAGTCGCAGCGAGTAAGCACAACAAGCTCTGCTCTCTCTGCGCTCGTACACTGTCACTCACCTCTGTGTGTGCTCTGTACCAGCTCTTGGTCTTGGCACTAGTGCCACACTTGCCTTCTCTGCACTCGCTCTTTCATCTCCAAGTCTCACTTCCCCTCTCTCTCTAAAACTAAAACCCCAAGTCCCCAGTTTTTTCTTTTTTCTTTTTTCTTTTTTAATCTATTATTGTTCTTCTTCGTAGAAGCCTAAGCGAAAATGGGGTGTGCGCAGTCCAAAGTGGACAATGAGGAATCTGTGTCTCGTTGCAAGGAGCGGAAAATCCTTATGAAGGACGCCGTCGCCACCAGGAACGCCTTTGCCTCCGGCTATTCAGGTTACGCCATCTCTCTCAAGAACACCGGAGCGGCCCTCAGTGACTACGCCCACGGTGAAGCCGAGCATTCCCAGCTCCCTCATCCTCCTCTCGACCCCGCCACCCAACCTCCTCCGCCACCTCCTCCACCGCCGCCGTCGTCCATTGACAACCTTCCTCCGCCGCCTCCGCCGCTGCCAAATTTTTCTCCTAGTCCCATCAAGCGTGCCATCAGCATGCCCGAGATGCCCATGAAGCAGATTCGGGACATCGATCCCATTGCCATTGTCGAGGAAGATGAGGAGGAAGAGGAGGAAGAGGAACGTGAGTTGGATCGAAATGCAAAGAGTAGAGGGAATAAGAGTAAAGATTCAAGTGGGTCGAAGGGGCCACATTATATGAATGTGGGCGTAACTCGTTTGCCACAGAACCAACAAATCGTGCCACCCATGCCGGAAACGAAGGGTATGGCTTGGGATTACTTCTTTATGGTGGACAATTTGCCCGGTCCGTCTTTGGACCCAGATGAAGATGCCACCAGAGATGACAATGCTTTTAGAAACGTTGAGAGTGTCCGGTTTGATGGTGTCGAAACCGGCGGTGATGTTGATGGGGTTGAGCCAAAGACGCCGGAGAAACCAGAGGCAAAGCTGGTGGTGCCGTCGGAGGAAGAGGAGCTGGAGGAGGAGAAGGACGGTAGGAAGGGGAAACAGATTGAGCATTCGAAAACGGCCCCGGCTGAGTTTAGAATGGTGGGGAACGAGAGTTCTGTTCCTAGTGTGAATTTGATGCACGTGTTGAAGGCGATTGATGATCATTTTTTAAAGGCGTCTGAGACTGCACAGGATGTTTGCAAGATGCTTGAGGCTACTCGCTTGCATTATCATTCCAATTTCGCTGACAACCGAGGTATTAATTGTGATTGATGATAATTTCCTGGCAATTTATCTTTCAAGCTCCGGAAACTTTTACATACATCGGCTTTTATGTTCAATGCTTGTCTTCTCTTCATTTATTTTAAAGTAAGTTCTGAATAAAAACCATGGATGGCTCCGAGTGCATTGACAATCCTTTATTAGTCACTGAAGTAGTTGCTTCCTAATGGTCTAACTGCGTACTAGAAGTTCAGCATGCCTTTCTGTTTCTAGAAACTTTCCAAGTTTTTTAGATGAGTTTTTATGTGGAAAGTTGAAGCTCAAAGCTTAGGCTTTTTATCTTTTGCTTGTATAGTTGGAAATTGATATTACGAATCCAGTCATTTGACCTTTTTCTATGGGTTTTCCTGCAAGCATTTGTAATAGCAGCCTTGGATATTCTTTGTTCTTTGCTACTTCCAGCTTTTCTATGTTTGATAACGCTTATTCTTTTTTTTTTTTTTTTGAGATTTCGGGCAACACACATCTTTATGCTGTGTGCAGCTTGAACATTTAGCCCTGAAAGACAGGCTGTGTTAGCCAATCATTATGGTTGCATTTTTTCTTTCAATCTTAGTTTCACGACAAAGAAATCTTGTGACTAGTATCATCTTATGTTATTAAAATTGTGTCAATCATTGCAGGACATATTGATCATTCTGCAAGGGTTATGCGTGTTATCACATGGAATAGGTCATTTAAAGGTGTTTCTGGGGCTGAGGGTGGGAAAGATGAACTTGATTCTGATGACTATGAAACTCATGCCACTGTCTTGGACAAGTTGTTAGCTTGGGAAAAGAAGCTCTATGATGAAGTAAAGGTACTTCTCTATCTGTGGTTATTCTGATTCCATCTGCGTCTGTACTACACTTTTTTCAAGGTGTGTCTTAGCAGATATAGATAATATTAGCTATAGGATTTTCTAATTTTAATTCTCCTATCATCTCATCTTGTGAATTACTTTGCACCTTGTTCATACTATCAGATTGTAACTGTTAGGACTGTTTAGTGCCTAATACAAGCATAATTAGGGACCTAAATAGGCCAAACTGGCCCAATTGTTTTGTTGGTAATGCTGCTGACTAGAATTTTACTTCACACCTATTAGCAAGGCGAGCTTATGAAGCTCGAGTACAAGAAGAAAGTTTCTCTGCTGAATAAACAGAAGAAGCGTGGTGCTAGTGTTGAATCCTTGGAAAAGACTAAAGCAGCCGTGAGTCATTTGCACACAAGATATATTGTGGATATGCAATCCATGGACTCGACGGTTTCAGAAGTCAATCACATACGTGACAACCAGTTGTATCCAAAACTTGTTGCCCTTGTTGATGGGTAAGTTACCTGGAAAAACAACTTATAAACTAAAATGCTGTTTTTCACCTCAGTGTCCCAACAATTTCCCCCTTGCTAGACAGATCTTGGATTGTCCACAATGGATTCTAATTGCCGTTGGTTTGTTTTTCAAATAGCTGATAACTTTTAGATATATTACTTCCAACTTATGATTGTACTTTATTCTTGTTGTGCACCACCAGCAGATCTCCGTAAATTGAGTTGGAATTATGTTGAAAGTTTCGCATTGGTGCATATTTGTAAATTAGCGTAACCCCTAGGCACTTTTTTGTCATTTATGGTTTCTTTATAGACAACTTTGACCTGTGTAGCCTAAAGAAAAAGTGGTAGGCCTTCACTTCTGAACGGTTCTCCACCATCCCAAAATCGGGGTTAGTAGAAGGGCTTGGAAAGGGGAATTTGGCCTTTTGAATAGTAGGCCAGGCTTGCAAACTTGGATTAGATTCAGCAGTGACCAAGTTATGTTAAATAGCAATATTACCAAATAAGTTATTTACCAATCGTCATCAAATATTTAAACAGGTGCTTATAGGTGATGCATTCATTTGATTGAAAAGACCACGTTACTTTCATGTTATTTATGATGATGACATTTTGGTCAACTATCATAGCAGCCACATTTTTTGCCAACTCTTTTATATACTGTTTTAGTATGTTTGTTTCATGTGAGTATTATTGCAATGACTTTATGTGATCATTCTGACTTTTCCTTTAGTGTTAATATATGATCTCACTGGTAGCTTAGCGAAGTGAATGTTTCTTCATCATGATGCAGGATGGCTAAAATGTGGGCAAGTATGTGTATACATCATGAGAGCCAGTTGAAAATTGTTACAGATCTTAAATCACTTGATGTTGTACATGCTGTCAAGGAAACAACCAGACAGCACCATGAGCGTACCATCCAACTTTTGAAGGTTATTGAAGAATGGCATGCACAATACGAGAAGCTTGTGAATCATCAGAAACAGTACATACAAATTCTTCATAGCTGGCTAAAGTTAAACCTGATTCCTATTGAAAGCAGCTTGAAAGAGAAAATAGCCTCTCCACCTAGAGTCCAGAATCCCCCTATCCAAGCCCTTCTGCAGTCATGGCATGACCATCTTGAAAAGTTGCCAGATGAACTTGCCAAATCTGCCATCTCATCCTTTGCCGCTGTAATTAAGACCATAATAATCCATCAGGAAGAAGAAATTAAACTGAAGGAGAAGTGCGAAGAAACTAGGAAGGAATATTTGCGCAAGAAGCAGGCATTTGAAGAATGGTACCAAAAGTATCTGCAGCGAAGAACTCCAACTGATGAAACAGATGGTGAAGTTGCAAATACCCATGATCCTATCTCTGAGAGGCGGTTTGCCATAGAGAGCTTAAACAAGAGGTTGGAAGAGGAAGTTGAAGCCCACCAAAGACATTGCCTTCAGGTGAGAGAGAAGTCACTGGGGACTCTGAAGATGCGGTTGCCTGAAATCTTTCGTGCAATGACAGACTATTCTCATGCTTGTTCTGATGCTTATGAGAGGTTGAGGTCCATCGCACAGTCACAGAATGCACGTCATGACCCTCCACAGTGATGTAAGCTATGTTTTGTTATGAGGCAACTCTTTACTCTAAGAAACTTATGTCAACCTTATCTGCATAGGGGCAGGCGTGTTCTACTAGCAACTTTGGTCAGTTCCGGTGTGGAAAATTATTTCTTTATCAACCATTGACAAACTCTTATGGCAGGCGGTTGCGGGTGGATTGTGATGCAAATTTTACCATGAAGTTTTCGAGATGATGGGGGGCCTCATAGTTAAGCAAAGACAAGATATTTGATGACGAACCCTTGCATCGCATGGAGGCCTAGAATTGAGACTCGTCAGACATTTCGGGTGTGTATTGTTGTAAGCTTTCAGGTTGACTCTAGCGTATGTAAGTATTCTTCTGTATGGGCTGAGATATTTAGGCAAGAAATTCAATGTTTAAAGTTAATTGCTTTCGTTATAATTTTTTGTGATTCCATTATCAACGAATGAGTTTGGTTGAAAAAGCTTGGTTTTTAGGCGTTAATTTATAAGTTGGATTTTAACATGAATAGGACCGATAAGGTTCTACTCAGATCTCGCGACTCAGGCAGATTTTGATTGGTGCAAACCTTCAATTACCTTGACATGGATATTCTTTTTTAATTTTAAGAAGTTTTTGTGACTCAGGGATGTATGTAGATTTAACTCTAGTTAATTTAGAGTTTCTAAAATCCCTATGAAATCCTGAATTCCCCAATTATATGCCAATCTATTTTATGATCAAGAACACTATTGTGATCTCACGGCTTCAGCGATACAAACTGTGTTTCTTTATTGCGAGGTTGAGTCTAAAGATAAGTTCTTGATTCAATCTGAACTTGGCAAATAAAAGGCTACAAAAACACAGTAACCTTCTCTAATTGTTAACGTCAAGTCTAGAAATAGGAATCTCGAATCTTAGGTATTGCAACAGAAACAAAAAATTGCGAGAACCTTGTTTTAATTTAGGGATTGCCATCTGTCCTCGGGAGAAGGGACATAAAAAGATGCCCTGTAAAATGTCTCTAGCCTAACTTCTGTTGCATCTGTATCATGTGGATGAAATGAAATCGCAGTTTTTGTTCAGTTCAGTATATCAGAATGTATCAAGAAAACTAGGCAGGCAGAGCAAGGAGTGGTGAGGAAGAGAGACAGGGAGAGAGAGAAAGGGAGAGGAACGAATCATCGTAGAATTCTCATTGATTAATTACATTGATATCGAACCCCGACCCAATCCCCGGAGGACGCAAATCAGCCTGTCTGAGGATTACATTCCCTACATCGCTGGCTTTTATTCTACGCTACTCACGAACCTTCACTCCAACGATGCCATTTCATTGAACTCAGACTTGTGTAATAGGTTCGCTGTGATGCTTAACTACTCGGCGACCGAAAATGGCTTCCGAAAGTTTATCAATTTGGGGCATAGTTTTGAAACTTGGACTGGATTGATCGGTTCGACTAGTGACTGGTAGGTTATCCAATTTTGATGACCTCTAAAAATCAGTCCTTAATTAAATCAGTACGAACCGGTAAGAATCGGTCAATTAATCAGTTAAACCAGGACTGGTTGAACCGGTTAGCCACTGATTTAATGAATTTTTTTTACTTTTTTTTCTAAAACGCTGATGCGTTTTTTGATTTTTTTTAAAAGAAAACTTACATTTTCTCTACAAATCTAACAGAAGTACAGAACCCAAAGGACCCAACCGGTTATTTATATTTATTTATATTATTATTTATATTATTTGGTATATTTTTCTATTGATTTTTAATATTACTAATATTATATACAATTAAATATAATTATTTTGTAATTATGACGTCACATCGATTCGACCGGTCAAACCGATAACCAGTAAAACTTCCGGTTCGACGTCCGATCTGGGTTTCAAAACCTTGATGCGGGGTAAAGCAACAAGTAACTTGCGAGATACAACCATTTCGTCGGTAATACAGCTTTTCAGAGACACATGAAATGTAGGATGGATAGTTGTCCCCTCTAGTAATCAAAGTTTGTAAGCCACCTATCTAACTCTTTCAACAATTTTATACAACCCATAATACAAAGGAGATAACTTTTGATGAGGTCTTCGCAGAAGAGAAGTTTGTCGACAAGGTAGGAGTTTTACTAACACCGAGTCCTTGGTTTCAAAAGTTGTCTAGCCCCTTTGAAGATTCTAGGAAGACTTTCGTTCACCAAAACACAAATAGGAAGCATTATAGACACGTTCCTTAAATCCAAAGAATAAATTGTTTTGGGAAATCAAAAACTTCCTTAAGTGTAACAAGAAATCCCAATTGATACTATCAAAAGCCTTATTAAAATCAACTTTGATAGAGCCATTAGCAGGAGTGCAGCTTCTACAATATCCTTTGAGGAGGTCGAGCTCTCAAAATAACAAAACATTATCTCCAATTTGTCTATTTTCAATGAAAGCACCTTGATTATCACAGATGAGAGAATTAACATTTTTCTTCAATCTTAGAGCAGGTAATTTTGAGATGACCTTATAAAGAAAATGAGTGCAAAAGATAGGTCGATAATCACCAAAGGAAGCTAGATTATATAGCTTAGGAATCAAGGTGATAAATGTTTTATTAATCTCCTTCAAAAGCTTACCAACTCTCAAATAATCATGAATAACTTTTAAAGTCACCTTGCCAACTACCCCCCATGACTTTGGAAAGAAAAATTCATTCAAACCATTAGGCCCTGTAGATTTCATCTCATCTCACATGAAAATATTATTAACTATTTCCTTGTCTTTAACTAGTTTAATTAGCAAAGTAGTTGTCTATTCAAAAACAATTTTGGAGCTGAAGTTGCTTAATAAAGAACTAGATGAATCAGAAGCCTTGACAATTCCTAACAGAAAGGAAAATAAATTAGATGCTTCAAGAAGGATTGAATTCTGATCTTGTAGAACAAAACTATCACTTGAAACAGTAGAGCATATTTTATTCCTATTTTTCCTTGAAGCACAGAATTAAAAGAGAACTTGGTACATTTAAAAAATGATTATGCACAGCCTAAAAATAGTTATCTTATAAAAGCTTTTCCTTACCCAAAAGGCTTGCATTATCAGGATTAGAAGCTATAGGTTTTTTATTATCAGAAAACTTTATTTTAGCAACTTCCATTATAGTTTACATATTGGATCCCATGGATTTATTCAGCTATTTAAGCTCATCCTTAACAAACTTAACTTTTTGAACACAACAAAATTGTTTGGATCTAAGGACAAACTTCTCAACGCCTTTTCAACAAGCTTCTAAGAAACTATTCTGATGAGCCAAGAAGTTGTTAAATCTGAATAGAGAGTGCCTATCAAAATAGGAGAGAAAACCAGATAGCCTTATTGGTTTATGGTCTGAGAACAATGGATCCATGAAGTTAGATATGATATCAGGGAATCTAGTTAGCCACTTAGAGTCGATAAGTGCCTCATTAAGTTACTTTTTTTTCTTTATAAACCATTATAAAACCTGCTTATTGCTCCAAGTATAAAAGTGTCCTTCTTTCTTTAGATCAGTTACCCTCAGATGTTCAACACACTTCATGAGGTCATCTGTAAAGTTTCTAGGACAACACTTAACTTGAGCTTCACCTGTATTCAAAGTGGAGTTAAAATCTCCACAAATTAACCAACGCAGCATACAATTGATACTATAAGATTGAAGAAGGTTGTTAATACTCTCATTAGTGACATTCAAGGTGCTTTCATTGAAAATAAACACATTAGGGATAATATTTTTCTTATTCAGGAGCTTTTTAAAGGATACTCAAGAAGCCACACCCTGCTAATTGCTCTATCAAGGTTGATTTTAATAAAGCCTTTGATAGTATCTATTGGGATTTTTGTTCCACTTGTAGGAAGTGTTTGGATTCCCTATACAGTTTATAGTTAGGATTAAGGAATGTGTCACTACTACTTCTTATTGTGTATTGGTGAATGGAAGCCCTTCTAAGTTATATAAAGGGGTTAGATGAATTAGACAAGGGGACCCTATGTCTTCATATATCTTCATACTCTGTATAAAAGCCTTATCTCTTCTTATCAAGCATAATATCAGCTTATATCCTAACTTCAAATTTCCTTCCAAATCTAGAAAAGTCTCCATGACAAATATATGTTTAGCTGATGATTTACTCTTGTTTTACAAAGCTCATTCAGTTTCAATCCAAATTCTAATGGACTCTCTTCAGCTCTTTAGAAGAGTTTCTGGTTTGGAATTAAATCTCAAAAACAGGGCAATTCTTTATCTCTAAAGCATCTTGGGGTATGGAATCTTACCTAGAACTATTGAAATGAGTAGAAAGCTTCTTCCTTTATTGTATCTAGGGCTACCTATTTCCACTAGAAGGCTGAGATTCTCATAATGATTTCCACTAATTGCAAAGGTTTAGAAAAGACTCTCATCTTAGGTTAATAAATCACTATCATATGCAGTAAAACTTCAATTGATTAAATCAGCTCTCTCTTCATTACACATATATTGAATTTTCCATATATTTATTCTAAAAAGCTTATCAAAATGTTGTCAAGATTGTTCAAGAACATTTTATGGAGTCACCATGAAGGATTAGAGGGGTTTGCTAAAGTTAAGTGGTCAAATATATGTTCTCTTAATGAACATGATGGAGTGAGATTCAGTGGTATTAAGGCAACTAATTCAACCTTGATTTTGAAAAGAATATGGCAAATTATAGAAGATAAAACATCAATTTGGATGAAATGGTTGCATACCTACTTCTTGAAAGTTAGAAGCATTTAGAAGGTGGAAAAGAGTCCCTCTCACTTTTGGTTTCTTGCATAGCCCTTACAGCTTAGAGACCAAGTTAAAGCTGATATCCTCTGTAAAGTGGGGAATGGTGAGAAATCTTATGTTTGGTATGATAATTGGATAGGTTATGGTCAATTGGTCCAATATATTGGAGTCTCAGTAGCCACAACTCTTGGTTTATTGTGTCATAAGGTCTTTAAGCTAATAGAGAATAACAATTGGGCTCTACCTCAAAGTTTGTTGAGATATTGATAAAGGTAGATTGCATAATGTTTTAGGGGTAGTTTAGTATGTATTTAGTTGTTAACTTGAATAATTAGTGCACGTTTAGGTTAGGATTGTGTTCTTTAGTTAGACATTTGTGTTTTTATTGTTTTATGGGTTAAAGAGTATGTCATCGAGCTTAAATTTTGTCTATTTAAGGTGCCTTGAAGTGTTTATTAGTGTTTCAGATCAATTATAGAAAAACAGAGGAGAATTGTAGGAAGCCCAAAGCAAAATCCAAGGCCACAATTGTGAAAGAAGCAAGATGAACGAGCCACAATCATGACAAAAGGTAAATGTCAGGGCCACGATCGTGGCTTGCACGACATATATCTTGCATTGACTGTTGAGATATAGAGCCTGATAAACTATTCTGGACTTTACACCAGCCCCACGTTCGTAGATCCAACTTTTTTTTGGTATGCCTTGTTGAGATATGTTGGCGAAATAACGTTATGCTTTTTGTATTCTATTCTCCTAATGTATCATATTATTGGAAAACAATTCACAATGAATAAAAAACCCTGGCCGCTCGTGAACGTAGTCATTTTTTTGGTGAACACATAAATCTGTGTGTTCATTTATTTTTTGCACTATTTTTTTATTGTTGTGATTGATCGTCCTTAACAACTGGTATCAAAGCTTTGTTCGTATCACAACAATCTGAAAAGATGGAAAGCGCGAAGTTTCAAATTGAGAAATTTGATGGAAACAATTTTGGTTTCTGGAAGACGCAGATGGAAGATTATCTATATCAGAGAAACCTCCCTGATCCCTTGTCAGGGATGAAGCCAAGAACAATAAGATAGGAGGTTTAGGATCTGAAAGATCAGCAGGCGCTAGGGTTGATTCGTTTGTCGTTGGTGAGAAACGTTGCTTTCAACATCGTTAAGGAGACAACGACTGCAAGAGTACTGAAGGCACTGTCTAACATGTACAAAAAACTGTCGACATCAATAAGGTATATTTGATGCAACGCTTGTTTAATCTGAAGATGTCTGAAAGTGGATCTATCGCAGACTATATTAACGAATTTAATATGATTATCAGTCAATTGAGCTCTATTGATATTAATTTTGATGATAAGATTAGAGCCTTAATTTTGATGTCCTCTCTACCTGAGTCGTGGGACACTGCTGTTTTCACAATTACCAGTTCGTGTGGGTCTAAGAAGCTAAGGCTTGATGAAGCCCGAGATGTTGTCTTGAGCGAGAGCATTCGTAAAAGAGAAATCTGGGATTCGTCTGGTAATGCACTCAGTGTAGAGGGAAGGGGCAGGAGTAAGTCTAAGGAAGGCCATAGTAAACATGGTCGATCAAAATCAAAAGGGCGGGGAAAATCTCAAGGCAGGAAAGAGGTCACTCGTTGGGACTGTGGTGAAAAAGGACACTTCAAAAAGAACTGCCCTAAACCTAAAAAGAAGAAAGGCCAGAAAAACAATAAGTCCCATGAAGATGATGATTCTGTATGTTCTGCAGAAGACATTGGTGACGCCTTAATTCTTAGTATGGACAGCCCAGTTGGCTTTTGGATACTTGGTTCTAATGCATCATTCTACTCTTCTCCGAGCAAAGAGATATTCCATAATTTTAAGTCTAGAAATTTTAGAAAGGTGTATCTTGCAGATAACAAAGCCTTGGAGATTGCTAAAAAAGGGGATGTGTGTATACAGACCTCAGGTGGAGGTAGATGGAAGCTGCAGGATGTCAGATATATTTCTAATTTGAAGAAGAATCTCATTTCTATTGGTCAGTTGGATAGCACGAGTTACAGGGCAGTGTTCTGGGAGAGTTTCTGGAAAATTATGAAGGGAGTTATGGTGATAGCACGTGGCATAAAATTTGAAACTTTATACAGCACTGCAGAGTGTTCGAACATGGTTATTGTAGTCGATAGTACATCTAGCTCTAGTTTGTGGCATAACATACTAGGACATATTAGTCAGAAGGGGATAAAGATGCTAGCTTTAAAGGGGTATCTGCAAGGTTTGAAATATGCTGATTTGGGTTTTTGTGAGAGTTGTGTTTTGGCAAAGCAAAAACAGGTCAGTTTCACAAAGACTAGTAAAGAACCAAAGGCAAAACGGTTAGAACTAGTACACATAGACATGTAGGGGCCATCTCTAGTCTCCTCTCTTAGTAATTCGAGATACAACGTCACCTTCATTGATGACTCCAGCAGGAAGGTATGAGTTTACTTTCTAAAACATAAGTCAGATGTGTTTATTACCTTTAAGAGGTGGAAGGCTGAAGTTGAAAATTAGACTGGGTTGAAGATTAAATGCTTAAGGTCTGATAATGGTGGATAGTATGATTTTATAGAATTCAAGAAATTCTATGTTGATGAGGGAATCAGGTGTACCAGGACAGTTCCTGGCAAGGCAAGACGGAATAGGATTGCTGAAAGGATGAACAGAACGTTGAATGAGCGAGCAAGAAGCATAAGGTTACATGCTGGGCTGACAAAAACATTTTGGGCAGATGCAATGAGCAATGCAGCATGCTTGATAAATAGAGGCCCTTCAGTTCCCTTGGGTTTCAAGATGCCAGAAGAGGTTTAGTCGAGTAAGGAAGTCAAGCTTACTCACCTGCGAACTTTTGGGTGTACTGCCTATGTTTATGTTGATCCAGAGAAGAGAGACAAGCTTGATGCAAAGGCTTTGAAGTGCTATTTCATTGGATATGGTTCAGATCAATTTGGATACAGATTTTGGGATGACAAGAATAGGAAGATCTTGAGGCATTGTGATGTAACATTTGATGAGAATGTCCTGTATAAGGACAAGTTTAGGGTGTGATCTGAAGAGGTAGAAGAAGTGAGAGTTGAGGTTCAGTTGTCAGAAAATCTAGAAAATATTGTTGCAGAACCAGAATAGCAGCCAGTCACACCTGAGCTAGTGTTGAGGAGATCTACCAGGGTTATCAAGCCATCATAAAGGTATTCACCATCCTTGCATTATTTGTTGTTGATTGATGGAGGAGAACCAGAATCTTTTGATGAGGCTTTGTAGGTGAAGGATTCAATCAAGTGGGAGCAAGCTATGGATGATGAGATATGGTCACTTGAGAAGAATAATACTTGGGAGTTAACTGAGTTGCCTGCAGGGAAGAAAGCTCTGTTGAACAAGTGAGCTTACAGGATCAAGAATGAAACTGATGGTACAGTTAGGTTCAAGGCTCGATTGGTGGTTAAGGGATATTCACAAAGGGAAGGTATTGATTACACTAAAATTTTCTCTCCTATTGTGAAGCTAATTACAATCAGAATTTTACTGAGTATTGTTGCAACAGAGGACTTGCACCTTGAACAGATGGATGTAAAAATAGCATTTTTACATGGAGATCTGGAGGAAGAAATCTACATGTAGCAACCTGAGGGATATGAGATTCCTGGTAAGGAACACATGGTGTGTAAGCTCAAAAGGAGTTTATGTGGATTAAAGCAGGCTCCAAGACAGTGGTATAAGAAGTTTGACTCCTTTATGTTCAGAAACGGTTTTCACAAGAGTGAAAAGGATCATTGTTGTTACATCAAGAAGTTTACTGACTCATTTGTTATTTTACTTCTGTATGTGGATGATATGTTGATTGTAGGTTCAAGTATGGAGGAGATAAATAATCTTAAAGGGAGAATGTCATCAGAGTTTGAGATGAAACATTTGGGTGCAGTAAAGCAGATTTTAGGGATGAGGATTTCCTGTGACTGGTCTACTGGAATTCTAAATTTGTCCTAGGAGCAATACATTAAGAAGGTGTTATCTAGGTTCAAAGGTGATGATGCTAAGCCCAGGAGTACGCCTTTGGCTAACCACCTAAAATTGTCAAAGGAGCAATCACCCAAGACAGCTAAGGAACGTGAGCAGATGGCAAAAGTGCCTTATGCTTCTACAGTTGGGAGTCTGATGTATGCTATGGTCTGCATTAGGCCTGATATAGCACATATAGTGAGAGCTGTGAGCAGATACATGTTAGATCCAGGGAAAGAAAATTGGGAAGTTGTGAAGTGGCTTCTGAGATACTTGAAAGGAACAATCAGCACCTCACTTTATTATGGGAATGACAAGATAGTACTAGAGGGTTTTGTTGATGCTGATCTTAGTGGAGATGTGGATTCAAGCAAGAGTACATCCGGATATGTCTACACTATAGATGGGACAACAGTGAGCTAGATGTCTAAACTTCAGAAGTGTGTCTCTATGTCATCTATAGACGTTGAATATGTTGTAAAAGCTGAAGCTGGTAAGGAGATGATATGGTTGACTGATTACTTGGAAGAGGTAGGCAAGAAGCAGCATAACAAGGTTCTCTTCATTGATAGTCAGAGTGCCATATAGTTGGTGAAGAACCAAGTATATCATTTTAGAACCAAGCACATCCGACGCAAGTATCATTTCATTCGCAGTTTAGTGGAAGAAGGTGAGATGTGTTTAAAGAAGATTGATGGTGCTAAGAATCCAGCAGACATGTTGACTAAAGGTGTAGATGCTGAAAACTGGGGTTGTGTAAGGCCTTAGTTGGTCTTCTACCATAGCGTGGGAGATGTTGTGGCTAGATGAATTTGTTGAGTACATTAGCATGGAGAATGAAGATGGTTGGATTGACTGGATCAGTCTCTAAGTGGGAGAATTGTTGAGATATGGAGCCTGGTAAACTATTCTGGACTTTACACTTTGGTATGCCTTGTTGAGATATGTTGGCGAAATAACATTATGCTTTTTGTATTCTTTTCTTCTAGTGTATCATGTTATTGGAAAACAATTCATAGTGAACAAAAAACCCTAACCGCCTGTGGACGTAGCCATTTTTTCATAGTTTGACTCAATAGGTTCTAAATTATATTTAAATGTTGAATTTAAAATATTAATTTTTTCTTTGTATTTATTTTGATTTCTTTTTCGGCATACATTTGACCTTCTTCCTTGCATAACCAACATTTATATGTTTTCTTATTTTGAGGACAATATTTTTTCTTTAGTTTAGTTTGTCTATAAAACTTTTTTCTAAAAAAATTTGTATAAGGTTTAAATGGGATTTCTTGTATTTGTTTGTGGGATATTTTCACCATTTATATTTGTTATATATATATATATTATGTCTTCTTTGTTTTTAATAGGTAAAAGAGTCACATCCATGTTGTTCAGGTACTTCTGAATATTTAGAACAATATAGTTGAATATCTTTATGTCTTAGTGATTTGTGTAATTTTGATTCTAAATATTTTTGTGATAATACTTCTTTTACGATTGAAATAGTACCTTCGAGATTATAAGCTACTAGATTATTATGTTGTTTTAAGAATAATTCTTCCACCGTTTTATCTATCAGATAAGGTAAGTTTTGAATAAATATTTGTATATACATTTCTTATTCTATACGAGTTAATTTATAATAATATTTTTTAAATTCACAAATGTATTCTTCCAAATAACATATATCATATATTCGTATATTATTTAAATGCCATACGACATTTTTCTCTTTCTTCATTTTCAATTTCTTGTTTATATAAAGTTATATCTTTTCCAATAAATTCTTTATAAATTTCATTAGTAACTATATGAAAAGCTTTTATTGGTTCAATAGCATTAAGAAATTTAGTAGTGATTTTTATTCGTATTTCGTTATCTATTAAAAAGTTTAATACTATACCAGTAGTTTTATAGGTAATAAAATTCTATAAAATATTAATATTTATTAGCTTCAAAAGGTTTTTTTAATTGAATAACTAATGCTAATCTGTTAGACCATTCAAGTAATAATTTTTCTGGTTAAGGATTCCATATGATCCTAATGTTATATTTTTTTGATGTACATTCTGTAGGAAATTTCGTATCTTACTTTTTTTTTTGTAATATTCAAACTGATTTAATTCTTCTTGTTCGATAGGTTTATAATTCCAGTTATAACTAGATTTATTTTCTCGTTTTCTTTTTTCTCCACTTTTACTTGTCTCGTATTGTTCTTGTTATTTTGAACCTTCTAATTTTGGTTGATCTATATATATATCTTTTGTTGTTCGGATTCATAACTATAAATTATTTCATCTTGATCAGTAATAGATTTTATAAGTTCATATTTTAAAGGCTTGTTTTTGTTATTTAGTGTAAGTTTATTTACTAATTGAGTAATTTCTTTCGGTTGATCTTTTATAATTTGATTTATATTTTTCATGGTTTTATTAAAGTTATATTGGATGAGCTAAAAGGTTCTGATACCAAATTTTGATCCAATATTTTTGTTATTAATTTTTCTTTTTTTGTCTGAATATGAAATTCGATAGATAATAAACCAAATTTTCATTTTCCTAATGTTTTAATAAATGCAAGTGGTTCATTTTCATGAATAAGATAGTTTCTTAAGGTGGGATTAAAAATCTCATTGATATATTTACATTTTAAAATTATTACTAATTATAGAACTTAATGTTTAAGTGATTTTTAAGAAGGAATAATGCTTGACGGCTCTAATAAATTTTTTTTTGGTTAGCCCACGAGATGTTCTAGGAGGGTCCCAACTGTGAGAAGACGTCTTTAAGTTATCCACTCACAAACTAATCTCCGCTCGCATTGGGTTAGCCCGTAAGGGGTAAAATGCTGGCCAAATAAATTTATCCATTCTCAGAATTCGAACTCGAGACCTCTAATCTAGGAATGAGAGTGCTGAACTATTCACACCAATCTATTTGGTTCTAATAATATTTTACTATCTGCTTTTTGAATTCTCTCAGTGGACATGAACATGATTCCGTGGGCACACAGATATTTTATAGTTAAACTAATACATAAAACATCTTAGAAAGAAACAGATGTGAGCAAAAAGTGAAGGGGCACGCCGCTCGCAAAATTAGACCCTTTCGGCGGTCTACTTTGACTTTCGGTATGCGTGGAATATAGAAATCCAAGTAAAGAAACTTGTATTGTTTTCATTTAGAGATTCCATTACAACGCAGCTAGGTTAAATTTAGAAAGAGGTGGAGAATTTATATGTAGATTCCATTACAGATTTACTACGAAGTTGTGAAAGAATGACATGTATTCATATAATTTGAACAGTATATTTACTAACAAAATATATAGTTAAATTAAAGGGATGTCATGTTGTTATTGCTATACTATGTGCACAATATAACTGAGGTAGAATCTCAGTAGGTAATTGGTCATTTTCATCAAATAAATATTCACAACTGCTTATATTAGGAGGACTTGGTGCAAATATACCTTGATGTGTGAGATTCAAATTTTAATTAATTAATTAATTAATACTTAAAGCAAGAGGATAGTATTTCATTAAAAAAAATTAATAGTGACCATAATGATGATCAAAAGTATTAAATATGATATCTGTCATCCGTTAGATAGAATTGGTATAGTAAATGAAGTGAAACTTGAATACTGGTTAATTTTACTTCTTTTCTTTAACCTGATTACTACCCAAGCACTCATTTTGTTAAGATGCAGTTGTCATTTTCTACCCCATATGACTCATTTGTCTTATCCTGATGGCTTGGACTCCTGCTTTGTCAAATTACAGTTGCTGAGGAGTTGGTGCAATGTAATAGGTCAGACAAATTCCATTATTTGTCTTTTGAATGTCCTTTAATTTGTTACGTAAGAATAAGAGATTTAAGAAAAAGTCACTTTGACCATCTCCATTTTCTTGATGAGGAAACCAAACTCATTGAGAATTTTATGTCCTAACAGAAGCTCAATACTACTACTCCAAGGTATGATTGCAACTACTCAGGTTTTGAAAATTGTATCAATCTTTTACTAATAGATTGGAATACCATTTTAGCACAATTATGTTGCATGTTAGTAAAATCGACAACACCAACGTAGGGCAAACCTATCAATTATCAAATAAACAGCCGTTTGCTAGTAGATCATTCTGACTCCATTTATGGAATCATTTGTTGCGGAGAATCTCAAGTGAGACCGTGAATGTGTTTCCTAGCCTACGGATGCTTAACCCTCCTATATGAGATGGGCTTAAGGACCACTCTTCTTAATCACCAACAACCATTCTCATTACAAAGACATTAGCAATTGCATGCATCATTATCTCGAAAAGTCGCGATTTCTTTAAATTATAAAGCCTCTCTTAATCTCCACCACCCTGCTAGTCAACATCTACTTGTGAATTCTAACATGGGCATAGCAGACCTCACAGTGAGCGTGTTCAAGAAAAAATGGAGATCCTCCGAAACTATTCGTCTGGGCAGGAGCGATTCCCAGGGTGCCAAAATGATTGACAGAAAAGCTGTGAAACCAAGGTGGCAAGTGTTTTGGAGAAAGATTAACAGAGAGAAGAAGAAGATTTTCAGTGCTCCAACGACGACTACGACTTTTCATGCGTCTTATGAACCTGACGACTACTTTCAGAACTTTGATCCAGGCACTGGCTGGACAGAGCCTGATAATCTTCCTCGCTCTTTCTCAGCAAGGTTCGCTGACCCTTCAAGAATCTTGCAGAAGTCTGCTACCGTTGGACATGGTAAAGGAGATTTCCTGTAAAAATTTCTATTTTCCTGTACCTGTTTATCTAAATTATTTCCCTATCTGTTTTAGCTTTTGGCATTTTGTAGATCATAATCTTTAATTTTGCTTAAGGTTTAGATATTGTTTGGAACAAGAAAGAGAGAAGAAAGAAAATGAAAGAAACAAAAACCAAAATATTTGTGGAGTCAACTATTACGGATGGGGATGATATACAGCCTACAGGCGACAACTATGACTAATGGGATTAAATTATGGAGCCGCCATGGAATCTAGAAACGAGTCAAGAAATTATTATATAATGGCAAGAACAAATTAAAATCCCTCCCCTGTATGCTTACAGAAAACGGTTTCTTCTGTTACCGACTTATTGCTGGAGTTTCATGGACTGTAACGTCTCTCTATTCTTGCTAGCGTTTTCTACTGTCACTTAAGTTCTGTTTTGTCTGTCATCTCTAGAATCTGCTCAAATCAGGGCTCTTGAGACAACGAAAAGCTCCGATGCCTTTCCAACTTTTCCATCTTCAGTTACTTTAGTCGCAAGTAATTCGAAGTTCTCATAGAAATTATGTTTTTAACTTCTTACCTATTTCTGTGGAAGAAAAAACTGGACAAGAGAAAAAATCTCTTTGGTTCTGCCGGATTCAGGCTGAACGGTGCGTTGCCGTTTGGATCCATGAGTTGGCAACCTTCTGCGTTGTTCTT
>JANVCQ010000001.1:9149104-9166101 GCA_025531925.1 Erythroxylum plowmanianum
AACAATCATCTTTACAAACCAACTATCTCCAAATCTTCATTTAATTTATGTCCTAATTTCACCAAAATTCAAAATATCACCATTTCACTAACCCATAAAATTTTCAATGTAATTACATTCAAAATTCTCAAAAATTCACCAATCCATCCAATTATACCCGAAATTATTCATGAATGCATGTAAAATTATTTTCATGTGCAACAACCATGTATAAGTATGTAGCAATTTATGCATGAACATGTAGAACGCATCCCTAACTCTCAATAATCACTCACATTTATCATTCTACCCTTCCCACTTAGTAATGGGATGTTACATTAATAACCTGAATACAAGTCATAGGAAAACTCTTAATTTCTAAATACCTCCACATGAATTCCGTAGGTACGTTGTCATAAGCCTTCTTTAAGTCAATAAAAACCATATGTAGGTTATGTTGTCTTTCACTGCAGTATTCCATTGATCTTCTAAGGAGATATATAGCTTCTGTCGTGGACCTTCCTAGTATGAAACAAAACTGGTTTTCTAAAATAGTGCATCCTTTCTTACTTTCTTCTCAATCACTTTCTCCTATAACTTCATGGTGTGACTAAGTAATTTGATGCTTTTATATTTGTTACAGCTTTGGATGTCCCCTTCGTTCTTGTACAGAGGAATTAACATACTAAGTTTTTTTTTCATCTAGCATTTTGGTGGACATAGGGATCATATTGAAGAGCCTGGCTAAACAAGTAAGACCCTCCTTGCCTACACTTTTTCACGCCTTTATGGGTATCTCATTAGGCCCTATTGCCCTTCCACTCTTCATCTTTCTCAAATATCTTTTAAGTTCTTCCCTTGTGATCTACCAATAACAAGTAAAGTTATAGTACCTCTCAAACATGCTAAGATCATCTAAAGAGATGTTATCCTCTACACCTTCATTAAAAAGCTATAGAAGTAACTATGTCATCTTCTCTTGATGTCATTTTCGGCCATAAGCACCAACCTTGTTGCATCTTTTAACAAACTTAATATAACTCTCTTGTTTTTCCGTTCCCTAGCTATTGCTAGCTTAAAAATATCCCTTTCTCAATCTCAAGTTTCCAATTGTTGGTATAAGCTCTTGCAAACTCTACCTTTAAAAACACCTAAGATCTCTTTAGTTGCTTTTCTTAAAAGAGTTGCAACTCTTTTTAATATCTAGTTAGCATCTCCTTCTAATTTTATTCTTCTCCATCTAATAATCTATCTCTAAGCTATTCCATCGTATCCCTTTTTAGATTCCATCATTTGACATTGATATACCTCTTATGACTTCTTTTCTTCCTCTAACCTTTAATTATAAGGTCTATAATCAATAATTTATGTTAAGTTGACAAGCAAGCATTACGTACCACTTTGCAATCCTTGCAACTAAGTCGATCACTCTACCTTATGAGGAAGTAATCAATTTGAGTTTTTCTAGTTCTACTCTTAAAAGTCACTAAGTTCTCTTCATTTTTATTGAAAAATGAGTTAGTGATCCCTAACTCAATTTTTACCACAAAATCCTACAAAGCAATTCTACTATCATTCTTATCACCGTGCCCAAAACTCTCATCACAGGAGCTCAAACAAACTCATATGATGACTCTTAACCCCCCAATTAGCAAAGATTCAGCCTAAAACTAGAATGAGGAGAGTTTTCAAAGAGTGACAAGAAGGGTAATAGAGAGGAAGAAGAAAACATCCATTCCCAATTCTAAATGAGTATTCTATCTTGGATTACTAGAGGGCTATATAGCCTTGGAAAGTAGAATATGGTTTTTGAAAATATTAAAGAAAACAAACCATTTCTGATTAGTCTTATGGAAATAAGAATAAAAAAAATAATTGCAAGAAATTGGGCTGCTTCAAAAAGAATTGGCTAGTCATATCCAACAACTCTTGCCGTTATAATGGTTGAAGTATAGTTACTCATGATATAAAGGAAGTGGAGATCCATCTTGTCCACATTAAAGAGAAGCTGATACATATACAAGCTACTATGAAGAATCATAAAATGCATTTTAGTGTTGCTTTTGTATATGCCTTAAAACTTAACTTTTAGAGATCATCTTTATGGAGCAAAATCAAAGAGATAGGGGAGATCATGAATCATCCCTGGTTAATCACTGGAGACTTCAATTGCATGATGAACTCTATGTAAGCTGAAATGAAGGAGCTTTTGGAATGTTGTAGGGATATATAAGTTATGGATGAAACAACAATCAAATAGGGAGGTATTTCATGAGGAAAATATAGATAGGGACTTGATGAATGAGATGTTGTTGAAGAAATTCCTTGAGATATAGGCAGTCTTCAGCAATCATCTATTATCTAACCATACCCCTATGTCATAGCAAAATTTGAAGAAGTTTTGATTAGGAATATTCAAACCCATATAAGAGGGAGCAAGTAGTTTATTATTAAGTCAAAAAAGACTTCACTTTATTAATTTTATTGATAATCAAATAATAATAATGTTAGAAATAAATGAACTATTTTGATGAATGTGTTAAGTGTGCAGAAAAACACAGAAGAAGTGGAAAACACAGAAGAAGTGAAAAACATAGAAGAAGTGAAAAACATAGAAAAAGTTGAAAACACAAAAGAAGCGAAAAACACAGAAGAAGTGGAAAACACAGAAGAAGCGAAAAACACACAAGAAGTTGAAAATACACAAGAAGTGGAAATCACAGAAGAAGTGGAAAACACAAAAAAGTGGAAAACACAGAAGAAGTGGAAAATACAGACGATACAAAAATGAAGACACTCTAATACGTCGGATAGCTAGTCAGTTAGAGTTAGTTACAAAACTCAACTGAATAACGGTTTCTTCAAGAATCAAGAAGCAGTTATCAAGAATCAAGAAGCAGTTGGAGACTTAGGCTATAAATACTAGTCGTAGTCGAAGACTGAACAACCTTTTAGTTTTTAAGTTTTTACTTACGAAGAAAAATTGTGTATTTAAAAGTGTGATACAAGAGAGGAAACTCTACTGTAACAAAAAGCTCACAATATCTTTCTAATGAGAGAAATAAAAGGCTAAGAGCCTAGAGAGTCTAAGATAGCAGAAAGAATACTTTGTGTAAGAGACCTGAAGAGACTCTGAAAGGGAAGAAAGAATACTTGTAAAATTACTGAAGTATAGTGAAATCTCAGAAGAACTCTGAGGACTGGACGTAGCCCGAGGTTTGGGGTGAACCAGTATAAAAATCGCAACGTCTATCTTCTAACCTTTAACTTTTAATTTCTCTTGTTCTTAAACAAGTATATAAAAGTTATTTGCGATTTAACTACGTAACTATTTCTGTATAACACTTGTGATATTCTTTAACAATTGAAAAAGTTCTTTTCAAGAAATATCTAAGTTTTTGTATTCACAAAAAGATTACACAATTCAACCTCCTTCTTGTGTATTATGTATATTGTACGTGAATTCTATATTTTTTTTGGTAAATACGTGAATTCTATATTAACGTGTGATTTACTTCATTTATATGTGCTAGAAACCTACAAGAAATAAAAATGAACTAAAAAGATGAACTACAGTAAAACTAAATATTCACAATTGGCAATTAAGGAAGCAAAAAAGGACCTAGCATAGATTTAGGGAGCTCTATATGACAGCTCTCAATGTAAGGAACTATAAGAAAAGGAAAAATAGTCCTTGCAACATTATAAAAACTTAGTAGAAATTAATTTTTCCCTCCTTAAGCAAAGATCTAGGGTGCTATGGTTGAAACATAGGGATAGAAACACATAATTCTTTCATAGATCTATAAATAAAAGGAGAAATAACAACAAAATCACATTTATAATAAAGAACAATAGGGATTTATTTAGCTCTAAGGAAGAAATACAAGAGGAAGTGCTCAAGATTTTTGCCAGTGCCTTAAGCTCAAACACTAATACTCTTCAATTGTCAATAGTATCATCCATTATGGAAGATCAAGTGCTTATGCACATGATAGATTCTCTAGTTAAACCTATTAAGGCACTAGAGGTGGCAAAATCCTATTCTCCTTGAACCCCAACAAAGCATGGGCCTTGATGGCTTCAATGCGATTTTTATTTCCAAAAAACTTAAAAAGTCATATATAGACAATAGTGGTGGAAGCAAGGTTTGAATTCTTCAAGGAAGGAAAGATGCTAAAAGAGCTTAATAAGACTTACATAACACTGATTACAAAGGTACAATCTCCAAATTCCCTAAAATAATATCACCCAATTTCATGTTTTAACCTAATATACAAAGTGATAGGCAAAATACTAGTTAATATACTGAAACTAGTGTGTGATTCACCTAATTGATCCATCCGAATGAGCTTACATCTAAAGAAAATAAATAGGTGATAATATATTATTGGTATAAGAGATTTTTAATAATTAGTCAAGGAAAAGATCTCATAGTAATTATATTAAGGTTGATTTATCAAAGGCTTAGTACTCCTTATATTGTAGTTTTTTTCATCAATATTTTGTATGCCTTAAACTTCCTTAGTCAGTTCATCCAGTGGATCACACAATGCATCACAACCATATCATATGGAATCCTTATGAATGAAGAACCAAAAAGGTTTATTAGGAAAGCTAAAGTCCATAGACAAGGAGACCTTTGTCTCCTTATCTATTTAACCTAGCTATGAAGGTGTTGGTGAGACTAATAAAGGGCATGATCAACAAAGATCACCAATTCAAATTTCACTCCAAATACAAAGTTTTAAGAATTTTAAGTCTATCATTTGCTAATGACTTGATTTTATTCTCAAAAGTTGATCCTAACTTAATAAGCTTGTTAATGACTACTCTCTAACCTATTATATTCCTTATTTGGACTGGTCATAAACAAATAAAAAGCCCCATTGATCATTTTATCTAGTGTAGAAAAAATTTCAAATTGGCTAACTTAAATCTCAAGCATTAAACCTTCTAAGCCTCCAATAACCTATCTAAAAGTGCTTATTATTACAAGAAGGAACTCTAAAATGATCTTAAGCCACTATTGGAGAAGATAAAGCTAAAAATTTCTAGCTGGAGCTCTTAAAGTTTTTCTACTGCAAGCATACTATAACTCATAAAATCCATTCTTAACAATCTGTATGTGTATTGGAGCTTGCACGTATGGCTTCCAAAAAACATTAGCTATGTTGAGGAGGTTTTTATGAAAAACAAATGTAGGGGGAAATTCACTATAAAAAATAAATTTGAGTGATGTATGCAAGGACATGGAAGAAGGGGACTTAGAATCTTCCTTGTCAAGCTTATGAATCAAACTCTAATGTTAAAGAGAGTGTGGAGGCTTCTAAGTGATAAGAAATCTCTATGGGTGAGTTAGATTCATGCTAAATATAAAAAGCTAACAATTCTTAGTAATGAATCCAAATTCTAAGTTTTCTTAGATCAATTCTAATTTTTCTTATATCATAACTCTATTATTCAAGCTTAAGTAGAAGTTTAGTGATGAATTTATATACCAGGTTGGGAATGGAACAAAAATACTTTTCTGGCATGATAATTAATGCAGGTTAGGACCATTGAAGGATTTTAGGACCTCTAATCTATAACATATGTGATTCTTAGGAATGCAACAATGTATGAGGCTATTAAATGTCATAGGAATAAGTTGTCAAACTCTAATTATGCTCAGTCTATACTAATTCAACTAATTCCAAACAAGGAGGACGAGATTACATGGAGAAGTAACAATAAGGATGTGTTCACCACCTATCTTTTAACTAATTATCAAAAGAAACAACCATTAAAGTCCTATATCACAAGTTAGTATGGTTTAACCAGACATGGTCAAGAGCTTCACTAGAAATATAGTTGAAAATTAAAGAAAGGTTGAGCATTCTTTCTCAATTAAAGAAATAGTTAAGAGCTTCAGTGGTGTGTGTGTGTTATATAATCAAATGAAGAAACAATAGAGAACTTATTCTTCACCTCTTGCTACTCATCGCAAATATGGTCAATTATCAAGGGATAATGCAATCCCCAAATTCCTTATATAACATGGACTGACATGATTCACTAATGCCATAGGAACTAAAGGAAAAGGAAATGGAATGGACAATCATCAAGATGGCCTTATTTACAATAACTAGTCAGAAATGGACAAATGGATATTCACAAGGGTTTTGTTTTTTCAGTTACCAATTCTTTTAAGAATGGAGTCAAAAAGAGGCAAATAATCCCTATAAATGAGTCTATAAGTGGTTCTAGGAATCCCTAAGTATTTGAAAGGTAGAAATTAAAGATTTACGCTTGATAAGTTGGACAATTCTTTAGCTAAATTCTCATAATTTGCAAACACAGAAAGTCAACTTCTAGAGCTATTAACTTTGAGTCTTGAGAGAGATGAGAAATAGTTGAGTGATTCCAAGGGACCGATAATATAGGGTTTGTTAGCTCCACAAAGCAAAATGAGGTCATTAGCAAAAGGAAAATCGAAAAGCTTCTAGGCCTTGCATTTGAATGGAATTTGGAAGCTATTCCTTGACTAATATGATGGGAGATAAATTGAGTTAAAACCTCAATGCAAATGTTAAAGATGAAAGATGATATATGGTCATCTTGTTCAATTCCTCTTGCTCCCTTGAACACAAATAACCTAATTATTGAGTATCCCTAAGATTTTTGGAAGGAAGCATCAAAGCCATCTAGTCCTACTGCCTTGTTAGGGTGCATCTTGAAGATAGCTTTTCCAATCTCCAAGATAGTAATAATTGACTTGAGTAAATCTATTTGATTCTGAGAAAAACTTTAATAAATGAAAACACTTAAGCTTGCAAAGAGGAAGTGTAAATAGCTTCGTTCTTTGAAATGGTTAAAAGTTATATCTTTTAACTTCTCTTGTCCGCAACAAGTCACCATTATAATTAGCTAGACAAACTTATCTTCTTTTGGTTTCTTCTTACCTATATTGCATTGAAGAAAAAATAATAATTACTATCCCCCTCTCGAATCCATTGAACTATAGACTTTTCTTTTAAAAAGAGTTACGTGCTTCCACTTTAAGAAGATAATTATTAAAAGCAATATGCTTTTGCAATCTGGTAGAAGAGTTGTAAGGATTATCATAAAGTTTCTCCTATGTAGGGAGAAATTATTCTCTAGGTTCAGAAATAGTTGAATGCAAATCCTTGTTAAAATGCCTTCTGTGAAGTAGCCTAATCTCTTCCTAAATTAGTTGTAGATTTCTCACTAGTTTATAAGCTTCAAAACCCTAAATTTGATATGATAACCCCTTCATCACTACATCCTCATAACCTTCAAGTTTAGGAAGTTCAAAAACCTAATACGAGCTTTCACTTTTGTACTAGGATAAAGCATTTAAATCTTTATAAGACTATGATCAAATATAAAAGGAGAACTAAAGTATCCAAAGTTGTCAAGGAAAAAAGACATCCAATAAGAATTAACTAGGCCTTTGTTAAGCTTCTTTCTAAGTCATTGGCCCTCTTACTTATTCCCCCGTGATAGAAGTTTTCTTAGTAATTTAAATGTGAATTCTTCAGACAATTTATAAATTCCTCATCTCCATATTTGATGAAATCAGATTAATCTTCCCTTTTGAGCATATAGGATACAATTGCAATCACCAAGCACAAGCTAAGGGGTTAGGAAATTAGAGTGTAAAGATTTCAGGTCTTCCCATAGTTTTGGAAAGCAATATTATCAGTATAAAAAAGATTTTAATATCATCCAACATCAACTCATATTTAGCCCTTAGATTTATAAATTGATTAGAAGTTTAAATTTGAAGTACCTTAATTACTTTAGGATCATACGCCACTAGGATTCTCCCTTTGTAATGGTATGAATGATTAGATAAAGTGATCCAATTTTTTTCAAAGAACCAAAGTCCCTTGTTCATTATATCCTCCTTGAGCTTAGTTTCTTGCATGCCAACCAAAGATGGTTTTTTATAAATAAGATAATCATAAAGAACTTGTTGCTTTTTAGGCCAATTTAAGCCCATAATATTCTATAAGATAATCATTAAGAGATAACAGGTTGAGATCCCTTCCCTTTGGGTATTCGACCATATTATCTCCTAATGACTTATTTGAATTCTCCTTCTTATTTTGCTAATGGTGGTCCTTAAGTATTTAAGAGTTCCTTGGAGGGCTCAATGTGACGAGTTACATAATCCTCCATAGTAGAATCCGTTGTTTAATTATTAAAGTTATCAAAAGGTTATGGAAATCCATACAATAAGTCCAAACTATTGATAATCTGCTGCTAGTTCCCTTCATTATTACCAGCAAAAGAGGGATTGGTTTGCTTATGGAGTTTATAGCAAAAGTGGAGATACTTTCTTGGAGTTTGTAAAATCCCCTATAAAGACTTCATAAGTGTCCAAGTTAGCAATATTCTTCCTTTTATTCCCTCCATTATTTCTCAGGTTAGGAGATTCTAGACTACGTGCGAGAGCTTCAATAGTTATATGATTATCCTTTTCCTAAGTGTGTCCTTCGAGAGAGAATTTTTTCCCAGTAGGTCTCCAAACTTTAACTAGATTGATTTGACTTGGTTTTCAGGGGGAAGAAAGAGTTATTTTTTAGGTCATTAAGCCACCTTTCTCATTCAGACATAAATTCTTAGAGTTTTAAGGAGATCCTTGTCCTTCTTTACTTCCTCACACACCTTCGCATACCCTATTCTCCTCAAACTACCAATATATTCATTTAGACACATAGATTTGCCTATGAAACTAGCTAAATAGCTAAATCTCATTGTAGATCAATAGCCAAGTGAAATATATGGAAACAGACCCATATAGTAATAAGCTTTTTGTCTAAGGTTATACCAGGTTTTTTTTTAATTAAAGGGAAGCTGCCGAAGCAGGTTACAAAACAGAGCGGGGGATGCTGGTCCCTGACATATCCGCAAGAAGGATATGTTGGCACCCGGTAGGTGCTACATCAAAATAGGTTACACCAAATGCACTATGATCAGCCTGAGTGGTGAGCCAGTCAACACATCTGTTGCCCTCTCGATAAACATGTCGGTGGACAACAGTCCAGTTGCGGGTAAACAGTTCGTGAATGCTCGCTACAATAGGGTGGATTGCCTGCGTGCAGTTGGTCGATGAAGAGAGGAGCTGGTGCATCGCAAGTGAATCCATTTCCAACTCAACGTGACGGAAGCCCAGTCGCCAGGCGAGAGATAAGCCAGAATACACACCCCATAACTCGGCAGACAGCGGAGTGCACCATCCGAGATTCTGCGCAAAACCTGCAATCCAAGTGCCATCACTGTCGCGAAGAAGGCCATCTGCTGTAGCCACGAATTGGGAGCGGTTGTTGGCTCCATCGATATTCATTTTGATCCAACCCGGCGGTGGTGGTTGCCAACTGACATGCAGCTCGTGGCGGGGGCAGAGGCTGGTGTCCGGTCGGTTGTGCCTCCTCGAAGACCCGTGGAGGTGATCTGCATAAGACAAAATGAGAATGTCAGGCGAGGAGGGCCAAGTAAAGTGACAGTCAAAAATCGACTTGTTCCGCTAGGTTCAGAGGAACCAACAAGTGGTTCCAAAAATAATCGCCCAATCATGGCCCTGAAAGGGACGATGATGACGAAGATTGCTTAAAAGCCAGTCGCACAGAGGCATAGAGAAAAAATCAGGAGCATGGAGGCGGGACGATAGTGCAGTCCACATGGAGCAAGCTTGAGGGCAGTCACGCACAACATAAAGGGAAGATTCTTCGAGGGAGTAGTGAGGACATGAGTTGTTCGTCGTGAGATGCTTACGGGCTCGATGGTGATTCGTGAGTAGGCGATCATGGGCTAATAACCAAAGGAACGAGCGGATACGCTGCGGGCCTGGCCACTGCCAGAGTGCCTTCCAAACTCCATGAGGCGACTCGGCATCGTGGCCCATGAGCATGGAGTAAGTGGAAGCTACTGTGAAGAGGCCAATGTCAGAAACACCCCAGGCAAGTTGATTCGGCCCCAGGGTCTGGTGAGGTGAAAATGTGCCAGCGATAAGGCGACAGATGGGGGCTGGGAGCTGTGAGTGGAAGGCGGCCCAATTCCAATTACCAATGCCATCTACATAGTGTGGGACGCTAAGGGTAATAGCTGACTCGGGAAGAGGGTGGGAGGTGTGGGAAATAAGTGGGCCTGCACCCGCGATCCAGGGGTCAAGCCAAAATCGCGTCCGAGAACCATTTCTAACTATCCAGGTCATGCCGTTGTAAAAGGTGGGCCATGTGGCCATGATGCTACGCCAAACCATGGATCCCCCTGTGGAGTCCAGGACGGGGGAAATGTGGGAGACATCAAACTTGTATTTGCCAGAGAGCACTTGCACCCATAAAGCGTCCGGGGTGGCGACCAATGACCAATCAAGTTTAGCAAGAAAGGCGTCATTCGTTTCCCTAATGCGCCTAATGCCAAGACCTCCCAGTTCCTTAGGCTTGCAAACGTCCGTCCATTTGACTAAAGGAATTTTCTGGTGAGCACTCGACGAACCCCACAGAAATTGTCGCATCGTTTTTTCTATTTCATCACAGAGACCACGGGGTAGGCGGACTGTCTGCATAGTGTAACTAAGGATGGCTACTAAAACCGATTGTGTAAGCGTGATGCGGCCTGCAAACGATAGGAGTTTAGCCGACCAGCCAGATAAACGATGATGGACCTTATCAAGGATATGCTTGGGCGATAGTAGTAATAGAATGGGTGACCTCCTGGGAAGTCCTCGTGTTGCACCCCTCACCCATACCAGGTTTTAATTTAAAGAGAAATAATGACGTTCCATTTCAACGCCAGAGACACTACTGTAATGCACTCAACATTCTAGGACATCGTTAAACTTGAAAGGGAAGTGGTCTTCTAGTCTAATCAAAGGTGAAGCCCCACTTGTCCTATCTAGTCTCAACCCAATTTGATTTGTGGGAAGTTCTCTTATTCAAGAAGTATCGCACTAGTGTTGTTTTGCATTTATCATCTCCAACTTTAAGGATTTTCAAAGGTGAAGAGATAACAAAAGGTTGTAGAATCCCTAACTTCAAGAATGAACTTGAGTTTGAGTTCTTAGTCCCTTACCACTTGATTCCACACTTTATGTGAAGTATTTTAAACTAAAAGGCTAATAGTTTAAGGGGCAACAGAGGGGCAAACAATTTTTTGGAAGATGCCTATCACCAGGGGTGCCTCATGGTGCTTCACTCACATGTAGCAATTGAGGAACATTGTTTACCTTTGGTTGAAACACAAATTGGGGAACGGTGAAAAAATATGGATTTGGTATGATAATTAGTGCAAAGAAGAGAGATAGCTCAGCTTAGTAATAGAATTCCCCTTAATGCAAAAGCCTCTTCACTTATTCAAAATGGTCTAGTAGTTTCAGAGGCTTCACCTTATTTGAATACTTTCCTCAAACCACTCTTAGGTATAGAGAAGATGAACTCACCTGGATAGCTCATTCTAAAGGAGTGTTTACCAACAAATCTTGCTACAAGATCTTCCAAAATAATGAGAGGGTGCCTTGGTACGATTTGTTACAGAGAAACTTCCTTAGTCCTAAAGGCTCTATGATCACTTGGTTGGTTATTAAAAACAAAATAAGAACCAAAAATAGATGGTTTGACTCATATGATCTAGTTTATGTGCTATGCAAGGAACTAAAGAAGATAGAAAACAACTGTTTTCTCAATGCACATATTCCATATCAGTTTGGAGTAGAATCAAGCATAAGATGATAGATTATTGTCAAACCTATGAGTGGCTTAGAGTTTTGAAATGGATTAGCAGATTAGCACGAATGCAGAAGCAAAACAGAGTAATTTACAAGACAACATTTACAATTACTATCTACTCTTTATGGAAAGAAAGAAAGAAAGAAACAATAGAATCTACAGAGCTGAAGAAACAAGCAAACATCAACTAGTTGAGGACAATATCAATTGGATTAGAGTTGTATCAATAGCCAAGAATGCAGACAACAACTTGTCTATCGAATTAAAGAACAATTGGCACATATAAACTTATGAAGCTGGATATCCTAAATGTTTTTGGTTTGAGTTGAGAATTTGATTTATGCTGAGGAAATCATTGTAATGTTGTTATGATGGTTTTGCTAAGGTTAATGAAAATTTATTCATTTTCTAAAAAAACAGTAGGAAAAGAAGAAGGAATGGAGCAAGACACCAAAGAAGTTGGCATGGAATGAGAGGCCAGGGGGTTTTGACAAAATGCCTAGAAAACAAGAAATATGCTTACCCTAACCAAAGGAAAGAAGAGGAGTGATCAATGAAGCCAAAGCAGAAGAGGGACATCCTGAAGCCTAAGTTCTGGGAGTGGAGACTAAACTTAGGCGGGAAGCTGGCCATTAGCTTAAAAGAAAGTCAAAGTTTGACCCTATGAAACCCAAGGAAAAGTCGGATGAAGAGAGCAGGCAGGCAGAGGATTTTAGAGACAGAATCTCCTTGTAAAATAATAGATTTCAACTTTATGATTTTTTATTGACTTAAAATACTGGCCAAACTCTTCATTTTAGTACTTTTCAAGCATAGGGATTTGTGAAACTTAACTCACATTTTTTGGAAAAAGACGACATGCATTGAAGTATTAACTCAAAAAGATAAATGGAAAACAGAGAAAAGGCATTTAATGTATACCAACTCTATTGTATGGTGTAAACTAACCTGACTTCCAAAATTGCTAAGCTAACAGCAGCTGGTAAAACCGTTAAAGGATGCACATGCAGAATCCCTTCCCAGGACAAATGGGTTATGGCCAACTGTTTGGTTAGATGCAAGGCCCAAAAGCGTATGCCACACCAACTAAATTCGTACATAACTTCACCATTCCAAGGCACAGGAAGACAATAAAAAAGAATACATACTTTACATGTCAAAATGGGAAAGATGTTTCTGTATATAGACTGCTCTTTTATATAGTCAGTGATGAAAAAGATGACGCTTCCCACAACACTGTACTCCATTTCTCTCTAAACCAGTTGCTGTCCAGATATTGATCCGGAAACCGAAACACTATCACCAAGCTCACTCTTGCATAGGGGACAAGATGCACTTATCTTTAGCCACTTATCTACACATTCCTTGTGAAAGAAATGAGCGCAAGGTAGCTCCCTGAGGTCATCATTGTTGACGTATTTAGCTAAACAAATGCAGCAAACCTATCACAGTAACAAGATGATTTCACTAGTCATAGAAAAATTGAACTTCAAGGTGATTTAGATGTCTACAGATTGTAGAAATTTATGAGCAAGTGGCCTTACTGCATCTTCACCAGAGATGGCTCGTTCATTTTCAGTTCCTGCAGCTACAACACCACCATCACCAGCAGGGGAGTTATTATCTATATCATCTCGGTTTCCATTCTTACTGGACTTGAATTTATATGTTGGTAAAGCATCAATTGCTTCTGATGTCGCCCCTCGGGTCTGTGATAGATCCTCTCTAAACCCAAGGATAGAAATTATACAAGGCAAGCAACAGCAGATTGTTGCGCACAGAATGAAGGGCATGGCATATCCAATACAGCTGAATGTAAGAAACACTATACATAACCTGAAAAATAGATACAAAGATAGATACAAAGTAGGTATCAACTCTATGTAACACAAGATATATTAGGGACAACACCATGCATCACACCTGTACAAGTTAGGAGCCTCATTGGCTGATGAATGTCCTCCAAAGATCCATACATTGCCAACCACAAACCAAACAGCAAAAAAGCAATCCAATCCCATTTTATAGTAGTCCATCAGGAGTTTAAGCCTGTAAACCAAAAGGAAAGAGGCATCGTGTTGGAAGGATCAAGTAATGGTACGAAGCATTACAAGAGAGACCATATGAAGGAATCCAATCAACTTCAGCTACATTTGGCCTTTCTTATCGACTACAGCCCTTGAATCATCAATGATATTTTACTTTGCTACTGTGGGACATGCAAAATGAAATTTGGAATTTGGATTGAGTGTATTAATTCCACCCCCACTAGACCATTTTCATGAATTTAGAATCCCAATTTTTTTAATCTAATTTCAAGGAATTGCAATGTGATCATTTTAGTATTATCTAAATCGTTACATAAGGAGCACAAAATTAAGATATTAATAACTCCAATTTTGATATATTGCTTCACAGCTAATTACAATTTTATCACACCACTAAACTAGGAATTACTATCTAACCCAAACAAAACCTTCTAAAAGCTGCAGTAACCCCCTATTGCGTTCTTTCCTCCATCGATTTTGCCTACCCTAACAACCCCTCCCTCAACCATACACACCCTTCCTCTCTTCCTCTTGGATCATCTAACAGATATATCTGTTGTTATTCTAAAACAAGGAATCCATTATGAATCTCTACTTACTGGTCATTTAACAAGTTGGGAAGAAGCAACTGCTAGGATCTTTTACTTCACAATCTTAAAGATTTTAGATCTTTGTTCAGTATCTATCTTCCACAAAAGGGGATAAAGGCGACGCTTGATGCATTAATATCTTCAGTTACCAGTCATCACTATTAAAGATAACAAACTGGAAGAAATAAACTTTAATGCACATAACACCAATGAATTAGACATGGTGGAAGCTGTCTAGGCACATATAAAGTCTTGTGATAGAAAGTGTGCTGAATATCAATGCATTAGAAACAAATAAGTCCCAACTAAAAAACAGTAAGGAAAGAACCGTCTTTTGCAATTTTAGTCAATTCCTTACAAAGGAAGAAGAAATACGACCAGTATGAACAACTCTAAAACAATGAACGCAACTGTCTAAACAGATTTTAGAACCAACACTTATCCAATATGTTCAAAGTGCAAGGCACAATTTACAAGAATCACAACTGATACAAGTATGATACATCTCCAAAGAGCTTTGATTGACATCAAAAATACCTTGCATTGAAAGCCCTGGCATATTGGCTACCTCTAGTTGATGGGACAGCATTTCTTCGATCTTCACCTTCTGAAGCCCTAGTAACTGAAAGGGCAAATAGTCCTGCAGGTACATTAATGTGTGTTGAAGTCTGACGAGGTTGAGAAGAGTCTTGATCCAAAGTCTGATTCCGATGATGATAACGCCAATAAAGCAGGGGAAGGGTTGCTAAACAACCAGAAGCATAACCAACAATCCATTCAAACAATGGTGCATGGGGATGCTCGTCCCTAGATATAGACAATACAACAATAGATGCAATAATCTGGCTCACTGTCAGAACTAATTCAACAGAAATCCACAACCCAGAATTCAGTGGACTCCTACGCCTACGAGCTTCTCCCCTCCTTATGAAGGAAGAATTTTGTGAGTTTGGACCATTTGATGAAGATGTTGATGGCTGAGAAACAGGAACTCTTACATTGCTTAAAGAGCTGTCCTCATAGGAAGAAGCTTCAAAACGACTATAACTTCTATCATGAGGTGCTGAGACAGAACCATCCATACTCTGTGGTATGTCTACAGTGTGATCACTACCATTAACACAATCGAGGCGCTCCATTAATAATGGATAAACGTCAATTTGAATCTCAGATCCTTGTTCTAGTGGGCCAACATCCATCTATACCCACCAACACCAGCTGAAACGTCGGAAGCATAGCATCACTAGAAAATAGCACACCTTAAATGATGTCCGACTCCCTGATTTGTTCTTATTCCAAGAAACAGTGCAAGTTGTACAGAAAATCCAAATACCTTGACAGCACAAGCCAAGGCTAAATTAACACAATTCTATTTGTAACAAGAAAAATATAATAATATCGGCATCAGTATAAACTCAAATTTCTCAAAGGGAAGACACACATATTTCTTTTGGCTGGGACTAAGAAGCTGCCGTTTAACAAGGAAAGCAAATAATTAACATGAAGTATTAAATTCAAGAAGTAAAAAATAAAGAAACTTGTAATTAAAATATCTTTACAAACTAAGAGAAAGAATCCGTAGATCAAAGAGTTGATGTTGAGAGCAATGAACAGAATAATTCCAACTAAATGGATAAATCTTAGAAGACGACAACTTTCCCAAAGAAAACAATAAACCCAAGCTTTGTTCACCAAAAGAAAATGTGTGTCTCTGTGTGTGTGTGTATATATATACATTACACAGCTTTATCTTACATTTTCTTGGACAATGTGAAGAATCTATCATCTCAACCAAATAACGAATTCCAAATTTTAATTTCTTTCCAAAATCAAAAGGAACTTGATTTGATTGCTACTTATCCAAAAACAAAAACAAAAACAAAATTTGCTTCCATTTCCATAGAGACATTATTAGCTTACCTAAACCTGGAAAAAAACAAAGAACTCAAATCAAACCAAACAAAGCTTAACTCTAGAAATGAGCAACTCGAAAACAACACCCTAAATTGAGAACCGTTGACTAATATTCAACAACTGATGAGCTGACTCCATCGAGGACGGAGCAAGGGCGTTGCGTAGAACCTACCAGATTGGAAGTTGGGACGATCTGACAGGAGCAGAGGCGGCAAACGACGTCGCACTGGTGATCGGGCGTATAATCCTTTTCTATTATTTCCTAATAATTTCGTTTTGTTTTCTTGTGTTGCTTCGTCGCGTTCTTTTCTGCAAAGAAGAAGAATAAAATATAATAAGAAAGATTAATAAATAAATAAAACAGAGTCTTTGCTTCGCTTTTTTCTTAAATTAAGAAAAGGATAAAACAAAGTATGGTTGTTTCTGCCCTAACAAGCCTTGTTTATTAGCTTTTAAACCTGAGTTGCTTTTGCTCTATTTTATTTTGAACCTCAAAAAATAAAAAATTTTCAAATTCTGTCTTCATCATATAGCCAATCCCCCAATACTGCTGCGTTTGGTTACTGTCTCCGGTATCTGAAGACAGAACGGAACAGGACGGAACGGAACAAAAACTGGAGACAGTGAGGTGTTTGGTTGTGGTTGACAGAACACAAATTTCTGTCTCCGTCTCCAGGACAGATGTGTTTGGTTGTAGGGGACAGAGACAGAAAACAGTGCAAATGACGAAT
>JANVCQ010000001.1:9183378-9206515 GCA_025531925.1 Erythroxylum plowmanianum
TCAATCAGTGAATGCAGTGAAACCTATCAGTCCGTCCCAATTTACCAAAATACCCTTGCTAACAGTAACGGGATGTTACATTTACAATATTAACTAGAATTACTAAAAGTAGCAGTTAAATATAGAAATTTTTAATTTGTTGTAAAATTAGTTTATTGTTAATTCTATAATCAATGGTGCCGATATGGTCTATCACATTATCATAGCCCTTGATAGATCAATCCTAACATAACAATAATATATTTAAAATATAAAAGAACATAAGCCATCAAACTCCATTCCAATACCAAGTATGTTTTTTTTTGTTTTACTTATATTCTTGTTTTGAATCTTTTTTTTAGTTCTTTGCATTTAATCTTATTGTTTGGTGGGCAATGAACATGGTCTTTTAAGATTCTCAAGATCGAATTTTGAACTTTCTGCACTTCTTCAATGCAACCCATTATGCTATGCATTGTCAAAATTAAATTTTAAACATATACATCAACTAATAAACCAACTTTAATCATATAACAATGTAATTGTTCCCTTTAAATGAAACTTTAACATGCACAACACCCTTGCAATATAACAATCAAAGTCACAACTTAATTCCATCTCTAATCTCATTTTTTTGAATAAAACAAAAGTCGTTACTAAATCATATTCCAAAGCATAACAAAAAATGAGGGATGTTCATGAAGCCAAATCTTTTAGGGACATCTCGTGGATCACTTCACTGGAAGAAACCAAATGTGAGTTTTCATATAACTCCATCACACTATTTTAAAATTATAAACCAAATCTATACCCAAAATTTAATCCAGCATAATGAATCATTCAATCTAATATAATGAATTTGTTGATTAGAGATATTAGCATTGATCTTGTATTGATATTGTTATAATTACTCCTATAATCTCTCCTATAATTGAGAAATTTCTTATAATTAATAGACAGATTACTTCCTAAATATTCCTAGGAAGTTTGTATATAAACCTTGTTAAACCTTGTTCTTATGTACAGAAATATAGTGAATACAAATTATATTTATCATGGTATCAGAGCTCTATCTGATTTAGGGCAACCTTTTTCTTTTCTAGCTGTTCGTTCCAAACAAGAACTGAACATTTGGCTGAGTATACTCACCCTAAAACAACTGTGTTTTTTGTATCACCACCCACCTAGACTCTTTTAGCTATGACCGGCGAGCCTTACCATAAAAGACCCAAAACTGATGCCATGCCACGTGCCACCATGCGTTGCCGAAGTCTCTCTGTCATCACCGTGCATGAGTGCCACGCGCCCCCCTCTGGCCAGTGTTTCACCGCCTTTCTTTCTTCACCAGTGTTGTCGGCCTCTTGCCTCTCCTCTGGGGGTGTCAGACGCAACCTCCAACCTTATGCCAGTATCCTTGCTCTCTTGGCTTCCTTCGGTCTTTTTTGTTCCTAGTATTTTTTTGCCCATACAAAAGCTATTTTTCGGCCATATTCTATTGATTCTATAGGCATATTTTTTATTGGAGATTCTGATTAATACTGGAGAAGATGGAGGGAAAGTAGGTAATTATGTCGAGTTTCGATAATCCTTCACTTCAAATCAGTCCGGTAAAACTTGATGGAATTAATTATCTTGCTTGGTTAAGATCCTATTTGTTGTTCATCAAAGCTAGAGGATTACAGGGTTATAGTACTGATGATAGTAAGAGACTCGATGTCAATACTTCTGATTATAATCAGTGGGAGTCAGAGAATTCTCTCATTATGTCTTGGTTCATAAATTCAATAAAATTGGAGATTGCTTGGACATACTTGCTACTTGACACAGCAGCAAATATATGGAAAGCTGCTTCTCTAACCTATTCTCAAATAGGTAATATAGCTCAAAATTTTGATTTTCGTAATAAATTGCATAACACGAAGCAAGGAGATATGACTGTATCACAGTATTTTGTGGAGTTATGTAGGTTGTGGCAGGAATTAGATTATTATCAGGACTTTTAAGCAGAATGCTTAAAAGACGTTGCTAGATTCTAGAAAATGATAGAAGAAGATCGGGTATTTGATTTTTTAGCAGGTCTTAACCCTGAGTATGATCATATACGAGGAACAATACTTGGAAAAGATCCTTTCCCTTCTGTTCAGCTCACACATTCTCTAGTACAACAAGAAGAAAGTAGGCAAAATGATATGCCGCATACACCTATTGTTGAAAAAGTAGGATTAGTAGCAAGTTCTACCAAAAAAGCAAAACCTGCAAATACCTCATCTAATAAGGATAACTTACATTGTGATTACTGTGAAAAATCAAGACATACCTAAAAAACCTGTTGGAAATTACATGGAAGGCCTAATTAGAGTCATGAAAAACGAGGTGGCTCAGTGGTAAGGGGTCAGGCTCACTTGCTTAATGGAACTGAAGTGTCTGAAACATCGCTAGCTGGGGGATTATCTAATGAAGAACTTTAGGCTTTAAGATAGCTTCTCTCAAAAGCAGACTTTACTTCCATAGTTGGTGCATCAAACCTTGCCAAATCAGGTATTGAGCACTACAATTCTAAAGATAATCCTTGGATTATAAACTCCGGAGCTAACAAACATATGACAGACTCTCAAAAGAAATTTTTAACATACTCTCATGAAAACAACAGAGATAATGTTAGAATAGCATATGGGTCTTTTACTTCCGTATCTGGTACAAGTTATATTAACTGTACTCCTGATATTACCCTATCCTCAGTACTTCACGTATCCCGTTTTCCTTTTAATCTTCTCTCTGTCAGTTCCATCATTAAGGACCTTAATTGCAAAGTTGAATTTTTTCCTGACTATTGTGTTCTTCAGGATCTTCACACAGGGCACAGGATTGGAACTAGTAGACTGCAGGATGGCTTATGTCTTGGAAGAAGAGCACCTGACAGTTGCACATCAAGTGTCTTTTGAAAACGATGTGATTAATAAGGAAATTCTACAGTGGCATAGACGGTTAGGACATCCCTCGTTTTTTGTTCTAGCAAAACTTTATCCAAATTTGTTTAACAGAACTTCTTTTAATTCTTTGTTTTGTGAAGCATGTGAACTTGCTAAACACACTAGAAGTTCTTATCATTTATCAAGTAATATGAGTTATGTTCTTTTTATGACTATTCACTCTAATGTTTGGGGTCCTACTCAAACTCCCTCTCTTTCTGTCCATAGATGGTTTGTGACCTTTATTGATTGTTGCACCCGATTGACAAGGGTTTATCTGATGAAAAACAAGAATGAAGTTTTTTCATGCTTCCAATCTTTTTACAAAATGATTTGTACTCAACATGATGCTAGAGTCAAGATCTTACGATCAGATAATGGAATGGAGTATATGGATGGAAAATTTCGTGCTTATCTGGATTTTAATGGAATAGTATATCAAACGAGTTCACATCACGCACAAAGTTTCTATTGCTTATCATCCTCAAACGAATGGGCAAGCTGAAGTCTCAAACTGAGAAATTAAGTTAATCCTAGAGAAAACTGTGCAACCCAATAGGAAGGATTGAAGTGTAAGAAGAAGATGCATTATGGGCCTACCGGATGGCTTACAAAACCCCAATTAGAATGTCACCATATAGGCTAGTGTTTGGAAAGCTATTTCATCTTCCAATGAAATTACAACATAAGGCATATTAGGCTATAAAAAGATGTAACATGCACTTGGATGATGCGGGAGTGCATAGGAAATTGCAGCTTCAAGAGTTAGAAGAGATGAGGAATGAGTCATATCAAAATGCAGTGATATATAAGGAGAGGACAGAAGCTTTTCATGATAAGATGATTTCAAGAAAAAGTTTCTCGATGGGCCAAAAAGTGTTACTATATCATTCCAAACTCAAGCTCTTTCTTGGTAAGTTGCGCTCCCATTGGGTTGGTCCATTTGTTATCACTCATGTCTTTTCTTTTGGTGCAGTGGAGATACGGAGCCTCAAAACTGACAAGACATTCTGAGTGAATAGTCATCGCTTGAAGTCGTATTATGAGGGCTTCCAAACGGAGGATTTGGAGCTGTTGATGCTGGAGGATGTGACTGGTGTTACTTAAAGCACGCAACTGGAGGTCGAGCCAGCGACATTAAACAAAAGCGCTGCTTGAGAGGCAACCCAAAGGAAGTTAATTTCTATCTTTTACATTTTTACATATGTTATTTTTGTTAGCTACTCCATTTCTGGCATTTGATTTTACATTGAGCACAATGCAAGTTTTAAGTGTGGGGGTGGGGTACATTAGTTTTGATACATGTTTTTAAGCTTAATCATAGCTTATGTGACTCCTCAGGAGGTTTTCAAAATTAAACGAACAAAATCAATTTTTTTTATATTTTATTGCTTTTAAGATTATTTAATCATAATTAGAGTGTAAATTCATTAGTAAAATCCATAGCAAAATTTGGCATGTACTTTTGCTCCTGTGGTTTGTTAATGTATATTATCTTTAGAAGAGTAGTGACTAATGGTAGATAAAGATAGTGAGATTTTTTAGCCTTATTTGACTGACACATCCATATCAATCTCATTGCCTTTTGATAATGTGTGACCTTCATGACATGTACATCCTGATTTTGCATTGAATTTCTATTCGAGACCACATTTTTATCACATGCATTAACATGGATATGATTAAGCATTCTTTGTTTTTCATAAACTATATTGGCCAAATAACCTATCCTATCGACATCATTTGTTCCTTGATAAACCCCTTTGAGCTTTAGCCTTTCTTTTTGTATAAACCACATTTTATGTTTTTAAACTTAACCAAATGTCCTACCTAAGTCATAAAGCTAGTGGAACATTTGCGATTGTTGAGTTTGTGGATGTATAAAATTTTACATATGGGGATGTATATATATGAGGGTTGGTTATAATCTTGGAATGTTTTTTTTATGTCTTATCATTGAAATTGCCATGTTGATGAAGTTTATTTTAATTTTTACAAGGAAAAAAAGAGAAAAAAGAAAACAAGCAAAAAGAAAAGAAAAAGAAAGGAAGAAAGAGAAAGAAAAAGAAGAATGAAAAAAATTTGTTAAAAATAAATGTATTAAGGAAGAATTGCATATGTGTTCGAAAAGTTGTTTGTGATTTATGCATCTTCCTAAAGTTGTAAAGGATATGTTATTTGAATATGTTGAATATGAGGTAGAGGTTGGCTTAGAAGGTTCACTCTTGTGATTTCCTTGGCATAAATTATATGAATGATTCCTTCGGATTGGTATAGGCTTTATGTGGTTTGTGAGCGAGAGCTGAATGGGGTTATGAAATGTAAATGTTGCATTTGTCATAACTAATGATACCCAGTTTTTGATTGAGTGTTACTTTTGTTTCACTAACTTTGATGACTTTCATGCTACTTAATCCAAATATATCTCACCTTATCGTTGCCCACCTTACAACCTTGAAAAGTCCTTTGATTCATGATTTTACATGTGAACATTAGTGGTGAAGAAATGAAATGATATGCAAAGTTGTGGATTGTCATGATCATGAATGGTGTTGAGTGTACCCATGAATATATTTTAGTTAAACACATTTTCCGAGTCTACCATTAGATTGCTTAGTTTTTGAAGATATTGAATGTTGATAGATCATGAGTAGAAACTTTGAATGTTGAGTTTTTGCTTAGGTTTTGAAAGTCACTCACCTTTACTTATGGCTATTTATTCTTAATAAATATGGAAAATGAGTTAAAGTTTTTGTTTGTGATTTTGATTTTGAAGATTTGCCCGAGGACGGTCAAAGACCAAGTATGATGGTATTTGATAGGATTGAATTATCTTATATTTTCTTATGTATTTCTATGTGATTTTAATCCTATTTTCAAGATAAAATAATTAATTTGTATTCAATTTGTGTTGATTGCTAGGTTGGATATAATGACATATTTGAGACTAAAAACAAAAGATGTTCAAAGCACGGTGGAGCACAATTGTTTAACATAAAAAAGGTTTAAGCTGTTAGACTATGCGTTGCGTTTCACGCAGCAATGCACAGCGTTTCACGCAACAGCGCAGTGTGAAACGTTGCATTGTTATGAATGCAGCAACGCTACGTCTTGAAGCAGCGTCCATACAACGCTGCGTTTAAGTAGCATATGCAGAGAAGGTAGCTCAGCAGGATGCGAGAGGGTTTTAAATGAGTTGCAAACTTATTTGTTTTGTCAATAACAGTGTTGGCACAAGGAGAGAAAATGAAGCACTAAAGTAAGGAGCTGTTGGAGTAGCATAATGTGGTTGGACATCAAGTAGTGGCACAGCACAGTGAGGAGCAAGGTAGGCGTGGAAGCTAAGCAGAAGAAAAGAGTGGGGACACAGTCGAAAAACATGGAAGAGATGGCCCACAGTTATAGCATAAAATTAAAGATGGAAAGCTAGTTTTCTGACATCGGTTCAACGGGAATATCGATGCCAAGTCACGGTTAAGCTATTTCTGTCATTTTGAAGTTGTAATTTATTTTTGGATTGTTGTGTTGTTGGTATTGATTTGGATGGTTTTGGGATTAATGATCTTAATATATTATCTTGATTATTTTATTTTGAACCTATTGCTAAAACATTGATTATAATCCGTAATCGTTACTTTTGATGTTTGTGAGTAGCATTTAAGGATCGTTAATCGTTAGGAACAACATAACTTAGGTTTGATAACCCGAACATGTGAGGTTACTGCCTATATTGATCGTTTTCTAATTCATAATGCGACTGCCAAATTGAATCTAGAGATCGTATCTTAGGTTATTCGGTGGTTAGGTTTAATTAATGATCGTATCTTGATTAAATACAACCTAAGGAAAAACTGAGATTTGTAGAACATTCTATTAGTCTCAGATCAATAGTCCCAAAAGAATTGTAAAGAATTTAGAACGAAGGAATATGTTTGATTGTGTTTAGGCCAAGATTAACCCTAGAACCGGACTTTACTTATACTCAACACTTTTTTCATTTTCGATTATTTATTTTAATTTGTTTTAGATAGTTTACTTTTACTTTAATTTCTAAATTGTTTGAAACCCAGAACCCCCCCATTTACTTTCCTTGCATCAATTAATTTCATTATGAAAATTAACTGAACATTCATTGTAGATTCGATCCCGACTTACCACAACTACAAATTTTAGTGTACAGAGTCAGGTACATTTTGCAATTGACTTGACATGTGTTGTCAAATACCCAATCCATAAATGCAAAACCACAATAGCATCGATAAATATAAAACTAGCGATAGACTAATTTTGCATCAAATTAAAAAAAAAAATGTACATTTGATTGCTATTTTAGTAGTTTTAATCAGTATTATAAAATAAGACAAAGTTCATAATTTTAAATGTAATTTACTCTAAAAACTATCATTCATATTTTCGTCAATATACCAAATATTGCACTTAAATAAAGGGCTCATTCTTTTTATACTCAACTAACTGATCTTTTTAACAACCCTTAAAAGACTACACAAGATCAATCTTTATGTTTCAAATTGGGTCTATTAAGCCTCCGCCTTAACGGCGGGTTGTTAAGTAACATTCACCAATAGTAGAAATAGGACTGAAGCAAAACTAAAATTGGATAAAAATGATTGTAAGTACAGAATAGCTCATAAAATGTTTGACATACTGGCATCAAGAATTGATACCATTTACTGGAAATGAATTATATGATTGTGGCTTCAGAGCATCAATTGACGTAGCTCCAATCATTTTTTCCACTGAGGTATTCTCTGAACCACAACCTGAAAGAATCACAGAGGACACACTGAATTTTCAATTGCATCTATCCCATCGAATTATGCTGCTTCTGATGTAAGAAATGGAGTTGTAGTGTGTGTTTATATAGTTTTATAGTAATTCATTACTTAGAGAGACTTATCGCCTTGAGCTGAACTAATATTTCCATATACCTTGCCAGAGTTTTCTTTATTTCCAACAATTGTTTGACAAGCAAGCCTCCAAGATTCAGGTCTCTACGCAATAAAACAGCAAGTTTAACATCCATGCGTATAAGAAATATACTTATCCATAAAATTACATCAGAACTTCGGCAAACGTGAAAATAAATAGTATAACAGGGAAGTAGGTAGCAGGTAAAGACACCGTGTTCATAAGATTCATGATCAGGAAGCTTGGGTAGATTATTACCTTCTTGAAATGCCGGAGCTCAGTATTTGTCCTTTCATTCAAAAGGTCCTGTCCCTCAAGTATCTACAGAAGAATAAACCCAATTAAAGTTACCGAATTCCGTTTTGATAGATTTGGATGGACATATACATCTTTCAAGATTACGATTTAAAGGAGAGGATAGCTGAATTGAATTGCCACAATTCAAAAGGATGTCTGTACTAACAGACTTCTTAATGGCATACCTCCACGATGCAAGTTCCGCAGCTACCACCACCCCCGCAGTTCATTACCTTACCCTGCCCAGGATGTCCATGCTTTTTTCTTTCTTAAACACAAAAACACCAAAACACAAAACTACTCTACAATTTTAAATATTCCAACAAAACTTACATACGTGGCATAAAGTTCCAACTTGTTATCCAACATGATATTCCTCAACAGCTTTTCTCCGCTTATCGACTTTGCTCTGTTCACTGGATATTTCCCGTCGCCGTCTAACTTCGGCTGCAACCGCATGCTATTTTTAGCAATTTTAATAATCATATATTCATTTAAAATCATGTATACACACCCCTAAAAATTCGAGCTCAATTTCAGGCCTCTTCGACGACGATTCCGTAGAGTCCGCTGCTAAAGATACTGAAAAGCACGACCTCTTCGGAGTAAGAACTGAAAATTGATGCTTGTTCCCATTTCCGAGTGAGAAGACGCCAACATTCAACGCCGACGATGCCATTGTTTGAAATCTCTCTCGTCTGTAGTGTTAGCTTTTGAACCGTGTTGCTCTCCCGGTTACCTCAAAAATAATTTTGGATACAAGAGGTTAACTCCGTATTTACGCCATTCAAACGTGTGGCTATTAATAGACGTAAATTAAGACTTCCTTACCCTTCCCAGACTTTGCTGTGCATGTGCTTGATTGACCAAAGATGACAACGACACGATCGAGATTGGATTGTCATTTTTTTATTCAGTTTGAAAATTAATTACTTAAAACATTCATTTGATCTCGAGCTCAATCAAGGGCATAGATCATTTGTGCGATTACCCCGACCCTATTCTGTGCCATAACAAAACGTCGATGTTTTTGTTTTAATTAAATCGACGTCTGCGTCTTAGCTTATTTTTAACGGAGCCGATTTAATCTTCTTTGATTTGTTTCCCGCCTCAATTCTTTCCTTCCCCTTAATCGCATTCATTTCTTTCACTCTATCACACACCTGCCTTTCAAAAGCTTGGGTTAATTCATGGAATGTGTACTGAACGCCCGATGTATGCTCTTTGACATCCACTCACTCTCCCTCATGGCATCAGCACTCATAGTAAAAACCATAAATGCTAGGATTCAACTAGTTTTTGGGTTTTGCAAATAATCTTCAGCTTGATTCTCGTTCTCGTTCTCGTTCTTAGGGATTTCTAGGCATTCATTTTCGTCTTTAGCTGTTAGGTAATTTTGTTTACTCCTTTTCTTTTTCCTTTCTTCTTTCTTTGATTTAAGTTGTGTTTTCATTTTTAATTTGTATTCTCGACCCCTTTTAACTTTTTTTACGACGCTTTGTTTCAATGAAGTTGATATCTTTCGTTATAACCAATCAGAAAAGTTCAATTTTTCACATTAGAATCTTGACTTTAGTAAATACGAGCAGATGTGTATTCGGTATGTGAGCAAACTATGTAAATGATCTAAATCATGAATGAATCTTTTCTTTATGGCCAAAAAGATTGCTTTTGCAATCTAATTATGTATGAATCTACCTTTTTAGCTTTGGTTTGATGTGTTTAATGATTCCCAATTTTGCCTTTGTAAACCTATCATGTGTGGTTGCACACCATAATATCTTCTCTGTGGGCCAATTTTTAATGCTTCCATTTTTTATTTTTTCCTTTATATACTTCAACTATTATATACTTTAAGATGTTAAGTGTCCTTTTTAATCACTCCAAAATAATACATCTACTTGTGTTGATTTAATATGATTTTTTCTAGCTAGTGATGTGCTTATTTTCGTGTCTTCAATCTGCTTTTATTTGCTTGTTGTCTTTGAGTTGGTAGACAAGTTGAGTTACTTCATGATATCTGTTTGTTCCAACTACATAGAAATTTACCTTATGACTGATGATTCTTGTAAGATTACAGTTTCTATTTTCCTTGTAACCAAAATTTGGTTGAGCTCTACAATAAATAGGTAGCTTAAGCTTAGATTTTCAAAGTGTTGATGCATTTGGTTGTCTTCAGACCTATGATTCTTTATCATAAAAACTAAGAACGAGCATTATTTTGGGCATCTTATTCAGGCTTGGTTACGCTAGTCATTAGGAATCTGCTGACTCAAACATGGATGATGATAGATCGCCATCTCTATATGGATTTTTCTTAGACATTAGTTATGTTTAAATGCTTTGAGAAGTTTCAACCTTTCATTCCATGGTTTATATGATTCCTATCCTTGTATTCTTTGGCTGCTCTAGGTATGAGAAAGAAAAGGTTGTATTTGTATCTGTAATACTTTTCCCTTTTACAGCATCAACAAATTTACATTGGTGAGAATGAGCATCAACTTCCCCATCACATCTTATTTTGTAGATCTTATGCAGGAATTATGGAAATGGCTAGGCAGGGCCTGGATTACTTTTTTTTTTTTGGTTAACTGTTAACAGCTTTGATGATTTTCTTGCTTGTTGTTTATTTATTTTCCAACAATCATGTTTATAAGACATTCTTTAAGCTTTACACATCTTATATCTACTTGCACGTATCTAAATCTTTTTCTTTTGGTTTTTATATTGTGGTGTTTATCTACCTCACATTTTTTTTTCTTTTGACTTGCTGTTTTCCTGCGTCTCCAGGATGTCTTCTTTTTCTTATTAATGATGAAGTTTCAAGAGGATATCTGGCTTTTAACAATCAACTTCTGTGATGTTCTGGGTAGATAAGCTTCATATATTGAATATGGAATTTGATCATGCTTAAAATATTGGTGCGGCTTATCATTGAAGGGAATACTATAAACAATATCACAACAAGAACCAAACAATACGCTGAGCCCACTTAACTAGTGATTAAAGAGAGTTTCGAGAAGCATCTTTATTGTCAATGAGCTGGTTGATTAGCAGGCATTGAAGTACTTTTTGTACAATGTCTGTTGCTTTTTATTATTCTCATTTGCTTTTTAGATGTTATAAAGTCTACTTTAGATGCTGTATTGTATGAATTTTGACAAAGAACTTTATGTTTCCATGAAGTATATTATGTATGATTGTTGAAGATTTTACTTTTCTAATTTATTCTATATAAATACAAGTGAAGATAATAAAGTGTCTTATTGAAAATATTGTAGTCGACATATCATTTAACCAGCTTGGTGGGCTATGCACCCTTTGTTTTCTCAAGTAGGTTAGTGAGTTGTCCAATAAGTGATCTAAAAGACTTGTCCTGTAGGAAAATATTCACAATGTAACATCTTTCTTTTTCACTGAGTAATATATTTGCTTCTGCAGGTTGATAATATGATAAATCAAAATCATTTATTTAAAAGGAGCATTATTTTGATAAAAGCTTGGTGTTATTACGAGAGTCGCATACTGCTATTGTCTGTGATACAATCTGCTTTCAGGTATGTGTTTAACTGAATATATTCGCTTGATCGTGATTTGAGACAAATATGATACCTAAATGGATGGGAATTGATAACTATTTGTTAACTTCATTGTTACTTTCTTCTGAGCTTTACCTTACATAACTGTGTTTTGTTGTTATTGAGAAAAGTTTTCTTGATCTTGGTCTTTTCTACCAATTTTGCTTGATTTGCTAATTTCTCGCACTTTTTGCAACTAGTAGCCTATTCTAATGCACATTTGTTCCTAGAAAGTCATCCCTGGTTGGATTGCCATGACAGCAAGATTATATATATATATATATAAGCTTGCAATTGCAAATTGATATTTCTCTCGATGGTCTCCTAATGCCTTTAAACATCTACTACTGAAATGTATTGTTTTCATGGATGTGGTAATCATAATATGTACATAAGTTCGACTATTGAATGAAGATTTCTTTATGAGGAAACTAATCTTGGCTTAGAGAATTGCCGACTTCAATCAGCTCCCCAATCTAAACCCTCCAATGATGCATTTTCCAGGATTGATGAAAGCCTGAAATCTGTAGGGAAAATCTGTTAATAACCTATCTTCTGAATGTAAAAAGCCTTCTTCTACATGGAACCTAATTAGTTGTCCCATTTACTAGCTGGAGTTGTTGTTGAAAGCTTTTCCTTAGTTCTTCTTGCAAAGCCTTCATTGCATCCTTGCTATTTGTTGTTCCTATTGTAGTTTTAAGTATGTACTCTCTTTTGTTTTAGGGCTCTTGTATATGTAAATGGTCTATGCATATATTTTTGTGTATATTTGGAAGTGTATATGGAAGATTGGGAATGGTTTATATATGGTTTAGGTGTTGTCCTATTTCCTGGCAGCAAGGGCAAATCCCTGTTTGTGGCATTCCAGGGACAGTTCCATTAGATATTGTTAGCAAGACATGTATTCCCTAAAAGTAGATATCTTAAGGAAAAATTTTCAGAATTTTGAGCATTTTTCTGGTTTTTCTACATGAAGTTATGCTTGTGCAAACTTAGGTTTTGAATCTGGAATGTTAGGTCTGATAGAATAGCTATGGGAGAAAAATGTTTTGGGTGCCTTATTGTTGTCTAAATTTAGCAAGGAAAATTTTGTTTGAAAGCTAAGATATAGATGAAGATAATGGCACCTTTCTTGCCATATAATTCGTTGCCAATTAATACAGTTTATTCTCCAAAGTTGGTGCACATTTCAGGTCACAAAAAGAGGACAACCTCTTTTTGCATGACAAAACTTTTAGTACAAACCTCCTTGTCCTATGATATTTGGTGAGCATTTAGAGCTCATCAAAAGGAAGAGATAGCAACTTCAATCACTAAATTTTGAGGTTTATAGCTTAAGTTATGATTTTTCAAAATTTTGCTTATAAGAAGGCAGATGATTTTGGCCAGCTACGTTAGTAAGATCATATCATTGTTTTCATCCTTAAGTGACTAGACAATATCGAGATACCTAACATATCATGTGCTTTGAGACATGGGTTGGTTCTCTTCCCTTTTTTAGTTACAAATTTTACCAACTTGCCAACTTCTAATTTGACTATTATGCAACTGACGTGAGAATGTTTTGTGCCATTGTAATATATTAAATGAGTATAATGTAATAGGTTAAGCATATTAATGGCATCGTCTCCATTATAGGAAAGGAAAAAGGATTGGAGTGGGCTAGAAATGATGTTCAGCAACATGCATTCTGATAATAACTTAGTTGCAATCTCATAATATTATCCTTTTTCGAAGCTATCATTTTCAAGCTTAAATTTGCTTAGTGCCATATGCTGTGTGTAAGGGAAAATTTAATGTTGAACCTATGTCTTATGCATTCCTTGGAACACTTCCTTAGAATTGATTTAAATGTTGCTTCGAACTATTGATTTTTTCTTCTTCTTCCAAATAATTCTACAGGGAAGTCAAAAATTGAATGTTGAACCTGGAATGTTAGGTCTAATACAGTAGCTGCAGGAGAAGAATGTTTTGGGTGCCTTATTGTTGTCTAAATTTAGCAAGGAAAATTTTGTTTGAAACCTAAGACACAGATGAAGATAATGGCACCTTTCTTGCCCTATAATTCGTTACCAATTAATATAGTTTATTCTCCAAAGTTGGTACATATTTCAGGTCAGAAAAAGGGGACATCCCCTTTTTGCATGACATAACTTTTAACACAGACCTCCTCATCCTATGATATTTGGTGATCATTTAGAGCTCATCAAGAGGAAGAGATAGCAACTTCAATCACTAAATTTTGAGGTTTATAACTTAAGTTATGATTTTTCAAAGTTAGCTAGTTTTTGAGGTTTATAACTTAAGTTATGATTTTTCAAAGTTAGCTAGTTACTTTTCATTTGGTCTACTCGAATTTTAGCTTAAGTTCAGTTTTTGTTCACTACCTATGAATGGTTCAAATATGGTTTCTCCTTGATTGATTATGCTTGTTCATAAGTCCTAACTCATGTTTCAAGCATTTAGCTTCGTAAATATTAAGTTAGTATGCTTGTACATTTGTCACGCTGAGGGAAAATAAATTTGACATTACAGTTGCATAACTTCAATGCTTCTCAATCGGCAATTCCTTTCATGCTAATCTGATTCATTTTTCGTTTTCATGACATAAGCTACTTCATTAATTTGGTCACTTGAGAGCTTCTTCTAATTCTATTTAGTTTTGCTTTTTAATGACTGACAGGTTTGAGCACCCAATTTAGTTTTTAGTCCCTATGTTATAGGATAAACAACTGTGAAGATTACTCATAATTGTCGTTTGCGTTGGCATTTCTTCGATCGTTCGTTCGATCCTTGGTGTATTTTAGTTGTCAAAAGGAATCAAGCCTTTGACGTTTGGCAGTATTAGATTGTCTTGAAGGTACGATTCATGTCTACATAATGGATTTTCTTCGTGGAGTTGGATAAGTGTTCTTTTATGAATAGGCTTGAGGTTCTTGCGATGGGTTCAAATCTTTTGTATCAATTAATCTGTTCCAACTCTGTAGAGCTTGGTAGGAATAAGATGTCCCATGAGCACAGATATTGATGCTACAAGCCAAGCCTACTCTGCTACTATTGTCCATTGCTAATGAACATAGTTATATTTCATATAGATTAATATAATTTTTGTTCAACTACCAAACCAAAATACTTTTTTTTTGTAAAAAATGGACCTTATTTTGTATAGTCTAATACTTTAATGAGATGGGTTAAGTGTTTTATGTAAGTTGTTATGTGCTAGATGATGTCTCTTCTATATCACATTCAAACTTGTTGATGTCTCTTTTATATCACATTCAAACTTAATTTCCATACAATAACACTTAATTGATTATGATGAAAAAAGGAAGTAGCTTTTATTTTAATCTTTAAAAGAAATAAATTGTTTCAATAAATCTGTTCCAACCTTGTTTAATCACAATATCATGTTTTAATAAAATCCAATTTTATTATGTATTTGACATACCTCTTGACAACACTTTTCCTTGTCCTTTCTTTTTGTTTCTAGTTTACCAATACGTGGGAACGTCAAACAAAGAAATCAAATATTTTTTAAACAATTTGTTTAGCACCAATTGTTAGATATTTATTTAAGTTTAATGCTAAATGATTCATGTTTTGCTTCTTAATTAAATTGTGAATTCGACACTTAGTGTTTCTTTATATCATAAAAGTGAAGTATCCGTTTTCATTTTTTTCATTAGTTTTTTAGGATTTTACTTCAAGATCAATACTAATAATTGAATGGAGGGTGTATCTTCGTCTTGTCACCAGTTAAATTTTGAAGATGGTAATGAAGTTGGCAGGAGTGAAGGTGAAGATGAGCTTGTAGCTGGCATAAGTTTAAACAGTAATAAGGAATTGCAAGCTACTGGCTCAAGTGAAGTATCTAAAGAATTAATACCAAAAAATGAAATGGAGTTTGAGACAAAAGAAGATGCTTACCAATTCTATTAAAAAAGTTGGGTTTGGGATAAGGAGAAGCAAAAGCCACAAGATCAATCTAGAAACTTGATTGTTAGAATGTTTTGTTGTAGTGCTGATGGTAAACAAGGAAAAGACAAATGAGATATTGATGTAAGAGCAAAACACCTTGAACAAGGTTTGGTTGTGAAGCTAAAATGAGAGTCAGCTGTCAAAGAAGTAAAAAATTCTGTGTGGTTCAGTTTATTAAGGAGCATAATCACTACCTCTCGAGTCCAAACAAGACGCACTTACACAGATCTCACCGAAAGATAAGTTTATTTGTAGCAATAGAAATTGAAATGGAAAATGATGTAGGAATCCCACCGAAGGAATCTCATGATGTCATGGTTAGGCAAGTAGGTGGTTGAGAAAATTTAGGTTTCATACCAGATGATTACAAAAATTAATTATAGTTTAAAAGATCGAGGGATGCGAGAAGAGGTGATATAGGAGGTGTTCTGGAATATTTTCATAAAATGCAATTTGATGATCCAAAATTTTTTTTTGCTATTAAAGCTAATGAAGATGATTTAATATCCAACATTTTCTGGTCAGATGTATAGATGAGAGCAGATTACTCAAAAATTTTGGTGATGTGGTTTGTTTTGACACAACTTACATGAAGAACAATGAAGGTCATCCCCTTGCATTGCTTGTAGGTGTCAATCACCACAAGCAGACTATAATCTTTGGTGTTGCATTGTTATATGATGAGATATCCCTGACGTTTGAATGGTTATTTGATACTTTTGCTAAAGCTATGTGTGATAAAAGACCTAAAACAATTCTTACAGACCAAGATGCAGCAATGGTAAACGCTCTAGTACTAAGATGGCCTAAAACTCATCATCGTTTATATATTTGGCATATTTATCAAAATGTGGCCATTCATTTAAGTGGTGTTTTCTCGCAATTCAAAGATTTTTCAAGAGATTTTAGCTCATGCATATATGGTTTTGAAGAAGAGGTAGATTTTGTAAATGCATGGAATGAGATGTTGTGCAAATACGGACTTGAAGACAATAATTGGTTGAGGTACATGTTTAGGATAAAAGAAAAATGGGATTAAGTGTATGGAAGACAAATGTTTTTTGCCGACATGACGACAACACAAAGAAGTGTGAGCATGAATAGTGTTGTCAAGAGGTATGTCAGTTATCAACACAAATTCTTGAAATTTGTTTATCACTTTGAGAGACTCCTTGAAGATTGTAGATATGGGGAGTTAAAGGCTGATTTTAAATCAAGTACAAGTATTCCTTCATTATTGTATCCAATTGAAATTTAGAAACATGCAATAACTATTTATATTCATGCTCTGTCAAGAGGTATGTCAGTTATCAACACAAATTTTTGGAATTTTTTTTATCACTTTGAGAGACTCCTTGAAGATTGTAGATATGGGGAGTTAAAGGCTGATTTTAAATTAAGTACAAGTATTCCTTCATTATTGTATCCAATTGAAATTTAGAAACATGCAATAATTATTTATACTCTTGAGGTATTCAAGTGGTTTGAAAATGAGTGGTGTAAGTCTCATAATTGTTGTATTGAAAGCTTTGGGGATGTTGGATCAATCACAAAATATCAAATTACCCCTTATAAGAAGAGTTATTACCACATAGTTACTTATGATTCATCAAATGGAAAAGTTGATTGTAGCTGTAGAAAAATTGAGTTTGTTGGAATTTTATGTTCTTATGTTTTGAAAGTTTTAAATGTGAAAATATTATGGAGATCCCAAGTCAGTACATATTGAAAAGGTGGACACGTAAAGTCGAAACTTGGATTCGTGGGAACTGAAAATTCTAGAACTAGCGTAAGTAATTTGGATCCCAAGATATGTCAAAGTATGCGGTATAAAGAATTGTGTCGGCTATATGTTCAATTGGTTACAAAAGCATCTGAGAGTGAAGAGACTTACAAAATTGTTAAGGATTGTATTTTGAAGATGTTGGAAATCATCGATGCTAGACTATAAGGTAATGGATCAATTGTCCAACGGTCAATTGCAAGTTCCAACGTTAGATTACAAGCTGAAGAGGTGGTTCAATATTCAAGTGCTATAACAAATCACTTGAAACAAAATGAGATTAAAATTCGTGAAAAGAATAGTATTGGAATTAAAGGAATCAAAATCAAGAAGAAAACTGTTTCAGGTAAGAGATTGACGGGTGGGTTGGAGAAGGCTATGAAAAAAAGGAAATCAACCAAAAAAGTTCAGACTCAGGTAAATTTTACAATTGCAGCACCAACAATACCATTTAATCTTGAGGTTATATTTGTAACTTTTTTCTTGAATTTCATGTCCCTTATATTTTTACTTTTTAATAAAAAAGATTGAATGTTTTAACAATTATTCTACTATTTGATTATATACTATTTAACTTTTTTGATGATAGGTTGTCTCTGCCAATTCAAGTAAAACAAATACAATTACAGCACCAACATTACCATTTAATCTTAAGGTTCGATTTGTCATTTTTTTCAATTTCATGTCCCTTACATGTCTACCTTTTAATAAAAAAGATTCAATGTTTTAACAATTAGTCTAGTATTTGATTATATACTCTTTCACTTTTTTGATGATAGGTTGTCTCTGCCAATTCAAGTCAAACAAATTCTATTGCACCACCAACATTACCATTTAATCTTGAGATTTTATTTATAATTTTTTTAATTCCATGTCCCTTACATGTGCATTTTTTAATAAAAAAGATTTTATGTTATAACAATTAATCTAGTATTTTGATTATATACTTTTTAACTTTTTTGATGATAGGTTGTCTCTGCCAAATCATGTCAAACAAATTCTATTGAAGGTGTTCCATTATTTATGGACACGACCTACTCCTAATTGGTATTTATCTTTTGCCAGAATACTATTACTAATGACATTATATTTAGTAACTTATTCACAATTCACTAATGATACTATTGTTTTTTATTCTTATAAGCACAACAATCACATAGTGTGAGTGATGTGATGATAAATAACTCATGACAAAACAGTAATGTTAACTACGATGGTGCAGATATAGGTAGTTTTGTTGAGACATGTGATTGTCTAGCTCCATGTGTAGGAGGCATATTTTGTAAATACAAAGTGAAAAAAGTAGAGTATTTAAGTTAATTTGTATATCTTTATCAACAAGATGCATATTTTGTTTTCTACTGACAATTGGCAATTTCTTTCTTATATTCTTATTATTATGTATTTTTTTATATTTTGTTGATTATGTATTGTTTACAATTGATGAATCCTTATGTTAAAAAAAATTGTGCCAAAATGCGAAATGTTTAATTCTTGAAATTGTTATGGAACTTCTTGTAATGGTATTGAACTTCTTTTTTTTAGGGATGACATTGTGGAGGAAAATATTAGCAGAAGTGAAAATGTAAATGAAGCCATAATTTAAATGAAGATGTGAGAAAGTCATGGTAGAATGGACAAAAAGAAACCAACTTGTATATAAATGTGTATTCATAAGTTATAATCTTGAAAGTAACATTCTTGAAAACAAATCAACACTAGTCAACTTTGAGAATAAATCATAATCTACAAGTATAATTTTCACAAAAGATCTTTGGATTCATAACCTTAACAATTATAATACAAGTATTGGCCTTAACTCTAGCTTTCCTTCAATATGCACCAAAGAGAGCAAAGACAAGCAAGAAGTTAAACCAATTGCATATGGAAAAATGACCACCTTCATCATGGAAAACATAAAAAGTTACATTGAATATTTAATGCAACTCTGCATGATTGCTGAGAGTTTTCCACATTCTACAGATTTAATTTTCCAATTAATTTTTTTAGAAATGTTGCTAGCTTCAGGTCTCTCATTGTGACTCAGCACTGTTGCTTCCAGCTCTGTGGGAGTTATTGTTACAGCTGTAGCCTACTTCTTTGTTTTGTTTGGAGCTAACTTTGCCCAATCCATGAATATGACGCATACTGATGCACAACCCAAGAAATGGCAAATACAAGACCACACAAAGTTACAATGATGGAGAGATGCATCCAATGCTCCATATGTCTATTGCTGGGTTATATTGAAAGCAATACAAAGTATCATCTTTAGACAAAGTAAAATGAATTCGTTACCCTACAACCAAAGATAAAGCTAGTGCATTTTCACACTAATGGATTTAGTCCACAATTATTCACCCTCACCAGCATCACATCCTTCCGAATCCCCAAAACTATCCTAATAGGAGAAGAGGGTGTCTAATTAATTTCTTCTCGGTCTTCAACACTTCAAACATATTGTACAAGTAGCAAAATTCAATTGTAGAGAAATCAATATGAGTGCAAGATTTGGGTCTATAGAATTATGGAAATAACAGATTTCATTCTAAGCAGTTCCAAGATATCTGAGCAATAACAAAAGTTGTTAAAAAAGGTATAATGCTTGCAGTTTTAAGTATCAGGAGGTTCGACTCAAATACCAAAAGAACATCAGATCAAGTAATATTAAGCATATGGCAATAATGATAATTCCAGCACCTTAGAGAAAAATGATCCACACAATTCTAGAGCTCTATACTATCTGGTTGCAACATAATCTTGTTCAATAGTTAACATAAATCAGGTGCTGCTGAACTTTCCCTTAAGTGGCAATTTGAGTATAACATTAAACAAAGAAAACAAAAAGAAAAACTTACTATCCAAAAGATAGTCGTAGGACTATCATTAAAGGCTACTCTTGTAAAACCAAAATCATACCATAGATCTTCTTTTGGGCTATCAAGTAACCTAACTTTTTAGCCCCAAATGCAAATGCCCTACGTATCTTATAAAAATTATCTGAAAAGAATAGGTATTGTTAATAAACTGCAAAGTAAAAAGAAACATAGAAGACAAGGCTGAAAGTAAAGTTTAGAGCATTTGAGAAACATCAATAATAAATCACATACATTCACATTTGAATCAAGCCATTCTTGAAATTAGAGAGTTTTTCTTAAGTTTGATCTAGCTGAATTTTATGTAATATTAGCCAATTACGTGAACGAAATGAATTGATGAGATATAGCAATCAAGAATGACTGTTATTCTCCCCTATCCCACACAGTTGGTCAAATTAAGAATTTACAGAATAGAATATCCCATAAATGATATGGTGAACCAAGTCAAACAAGATCTTCAAACTCTGATAATCAAGGCTCTGCTTCAGAAATTAAGACCTTGAAAGCCAATTAATAAAATAGAAGTCAGATAGAGAAGTAATGAAAGTAGTGTAGATAATGCACATGCATTATTTAAACAGACATTTTCACATCATTAAACATCTTGCCTCTCATATAATCTACTTTATAAAATTTAATATATCCTAAATTTACTGCTATTACTAGCAGATAATCAAAACCCAATAACAAAAAATATACACAAGGTTGAATTTTGTCTATGAAATGCATAACATAAGTCCCTTCCAAATCTCAATTAAAATGCAATAGAAAATCAAGCAATCCTTTCAAAGTCAAATACCTATCAAAATGTGATGAGAAATACAGAGGAACTTCATGTGTGTGCATGTGCGCATAAATGTGTCTACATACTAGTTGAAACTTTGGGTAGAGATAAGAGCAACTTTATTGAAGAGTGGGCACCGACAGCAATGTCCTTCAAGACAAATTTTCATTCATTAAAGTGCAATATAATAAGCATCCACCTATACATTGCCCTGAAAAAAAAACATCAATATCTCAGTAACTATAATTATTCATATTGCAGTAATAGGCCCATCCTTTAAAAATAAATCAATATCCCAATAACTATAGTTATTTATACTGTAGTAATAGGCCCATCCTTTCCACCTTCAAATGGTGTATTTTTAGATGTGGCATTGAGTGCTATGGGACCTATAGTTCCCTTTCTAGTAAAGTTAAAAGTAAGAAACACTCAAAGTCATTCATGTGGTTTGCCCATCATACTTTAGATGATCCATAACTATTCAGGTAAATAGATTACGGGAAAATAGATTTGAGGTTTTAGAAATTTTATTTAAAAAAGAAATTCACCATAAGAATACTATTTATGTTGGCTAGTTTGTTCATAGAGTGGGATAGAAAGACCCTCTTGATGGTAGAAAACCAACTCCCTTTCTTTCCCATGATCCTAGCATTACTATCTCCACTTGCACCACAAAACAAATTGTACAATCAATTATTTTCAGAACCAACCTAATCAGTCTCATCTGTATAAGTATGCAAAGACTACAAGCGAAGAAATTTTATGATCATTAATTTGTAAACTACGAAGTTATTGTTTCATTAGAGCAGCACTACAACAGATAAGAAGTTCTAAGACAAAATTCAAGCAAATAATTTGATAAAGCCTTCATATGATCCATGAATCTTCTTCAACAAGCATAGTGAAACGAACTGGATTTGAGCGCAGTAAAGAATAAGATAGATGTCAGAAATTTTTGAATAAACAAGTAAAGGAACAAAACCAGAAATAGAGGATGAACTGATGGATATTTAAGATGGACATAGGACCCCCAACACGTTCATATCATTTTTTAAAAGAGTAGGTTTAACAAGGCTTGAAACAGAACTAAAACTCTAAAATTGCCTAAAGTCAATCGAAGTCACATAAATACAAATACTGCCAAAGCCAAATCCTTTCAAGAAGCATCTCTATTTTAAAGGAAAACAGGTCCTTGAGACAATTCTGTCGAAGGTTGTCTGACCAAAAACAAGGAGAAGATAACAATTTAGCTACAAAACAACTAGAAGATGATAAAGGGAGAGTGTTGTTTTCAAAAACACTTCTTTGTATTTCCAAGCAAATTCACTTCAGAGGCAATTACAAATCTAAAAAAGGAATAATTGTTTATGACTATACAGGTGATTATAACTGTCTTAAAAGATTAATTAGCTAAAAAAATGATTTGGAAGATAGAAGGAATTTGACATGGAATTCACCTAAAACATCACCAGAACAGTACAGAACTCTAGACTATTCCATCTTTTAAACATAATCCTTTTGTATCTCTAAAGAACAAGAACAAGCATGATTAACACTCACACATACCAAAAGTAGAAGACATTAGAGATAGGTGTGTTTGATCGCTCTGAAACTACTTTTTAGAAAGGCAGAATATTTCCATAGAGAGACCTGAAGACATGCGATGCATAACACCACGAAGAAAATGAGAAATTTCATACAAAGTCTATACCTTTGGTGGATCCACCGACCATGATTACGATGACAACTCTTTCCTCCTAGCTATCAGTCTCCAATCAACCAAAACCTAAAATACCAAATCCTCAAAAGTGATCAAAGCACCTGTTGGACCCCGTCTCCGAGGCCCAACAATCTAAAGCATGAAAGCATGCTCTGACCAAATAATGTTGGACCCCGTCTCCGAGGCCCAACATTCGGACCCATAAAGCATCGCGGACCCAAAACCGACCATAGAATGACCA
>JANVCQ010000001.1:9214762-9241367 GCA_025531925.1 Erythroxylum plowmanianum
AGTAAAAGAGTTTACTTCAAGGGAATGATGAGTTTCATATCATGATAGTAGTTGACTATCGATAATGGCACTATTAATGAATCTAGAATCAAGTATGTTTTAAAGAATAAAGTGGATTGTTAGTTTAATCTTAAAACATACAACTTGAGCTTTCGTTTATTATAGACCACGATCTTAATGATTGGTGAACTTATATGTGTATCATTATAATTTTTGGTATGATCAGAATGGATTTTTAAAAGTATCAATCCAGTGTTTGCTTGTTGGAATTATTAATTAAAACATATATCAGGGAACATTCACTCAAATAAAGAGTTTATAGTGATATCATGACTTCTAGATGTTTTATGGAGATTGGTGATTAAACTGGCACCAGCAGTTTGATGGACTAGCTACCCATCAAGTCTTAACACTAAGATGAGATTTTGTATGTCAATCATCATATAGAGTAAAACGGGATATCTACAAGGAAAAACCAACATAAGGGTAAAATGGTAATTTTATCCTTTATTGTGCAGATGGCTATAATATGGTTCATATTAGAGTTTACAATTGGACATCTTATTTGAAACATGTGTTCTCATAATATTTAGTAATTTAAGAGTTCAAATAATTCTCTTAAGTGGAATGACATTTAGTTAATAAGATGGAATTAATCTAATGAGATTAAATTAATTCCGGGTTTATTGGAGCTTGAATTATATAAGTCCAATTAGATTCCCCATTTGGCTTCTAGGAAAGTTATCAAGCAAAGTAATAAATACAAACAGAGGTTTTAAAGCCCATGATTAAATGTTCGGCTTACTTTAATTAATTGTTAATTAGAAGCCCATATGAATATTTAGAAATGGGCTAGACTTTGGTTTAATTTGATTAATTAAATTAAAACAAAGTTATTAAAGATAAAAGGAGGTAGATTTTCAGTTTTAATGGGGTAAATGTGCAGCTGCACATTTAACATTGGTTTGCTATATTAAGGATTGTTTTAAACAGGTTTTATTATCATTAAATGGAGTTATGATCTTATCATTAAATGGTTTAATGGTGGTCTTTTAATGATAGCATGTAACCTATTAGCATTCATTAGATTAAAGAAGAAAGAGGTGCATTTGATGGACCATCTTCCTTCTTTTCAAGACAAAACCAAAAATGAGATGTGTCATTTAGGTTTTTGGTCTTTTCATATAGCCATCTTAAAACAAATAAGAAGAGTCTCATTTATTGGCTTCTTTATGATTGATTAAGGAAGGAAGTGATGCATTGGATGCACTTCACTTCTTCCTCTGAGACAAAAATCGAAATTGAGAGAAGGAATACAAATGATTGTTGGATTTTTATCTCTCTCTCTCTCCTGTCTGACATGTGTGGGTTGAAATTTGCATGAGAGGTGTCTCATCATTGGCTTCTTTCTCTTAAGGAAAAATTTCTTCAAGTTTTCTTCTCCTTTTCCACTAAAGGATCTTGTTAACCAAGTTTACTAAGGAGAACAAGTGATAGATCAGATTGGTTGAGAATACAATAACGAGAAGAGGATACAATAACGAGAAGAGTATACATTACCTAGGAGAGGATACATTACTGAGGATAGGATAGCACAACGAGGAGTTAAAGTTCCATACTGTTGCTTATGTAAATTATTTTCCTAATACCGTATCATGTATGGCTTGGCATGTTGATTTGGTTATATTGCTTCCGCTGTAATTTTGATTTCTAAAAGGTTCTGAAATATACCGTTTTATCCAAATCATGCATGTTTATTTTTTTTAATCCAACAATTGGTAACAGAGCCAATTTTCTTATGCATGATTTCGGTTCCTATCTGTGATGCATGAGTTGGTAATCATTTTTGTATGCTACATATTTTTATGTGATAGAAATATATATGGTGTATGTTTTGCTTTTTTGGTTGTCCATAGATTCTAAAGTTGCCTTGTAAGTTTTATTCATTTGGTTTGTAACAAGGAGGGTGGCCTATCATCGTCATGTTTCCTCTTTGGTTTCATTTTTTATGTTTTATTTGATTATATAATGCACAAAATCATGAAACGATGAAGATGAAGAAGCCGTGGATGAAGAAATGAAGAGGTAAGGTTTCGATTTTGTTTATTGTGTATTGGCTAAATTTAGATTTTTAGAAAACAAAAGTGCTGGATTTTTGTTTTAACAAAATTTTGATTTTATGAACTATTTTATAACAAAGTTTCGATTTTTACAAGTGCTAGAATTTTTATATCATATACATAAGTTTCGGTTATGGTGAAAAATAAGTGAAGATTTTTGTTTTCTTTTGGACAAAAGTTTGGTTTTATGAAAATAAAAAATTTGTTGGAAAAGAAAAGCCATTACACACTTTTTACCAAATGGGCCGGTTTATGTGAGCGAAGAGTTCGAAGCAGAAGATCAAGAAGAAATTATTGGGCCTAAAAGCCTTGTAATTGTATTTATATTTCTAGGATGGACAATCAAAAGTGACTTATTAGTTCATGAGATGAATGGATAAATGAATGCAAATAATATGTGATATTATATGATTGCATGTCATTTAGAAAATTGTCAACCCTAGGTTTTGTCATGCATTCATTATATATAAGATATATAATGAAACAATATAGGATGGATAATAAATTGCATCTAGATAAGATGGTATTTATTAAACCTTGAAGCCCAAAAGATTGAATGGGAGAGGATGCTTATGTGAGAGTCCATGGTCTTCATATGATGACCTATTTGCATGTGGTGAAGTGTTACTCCCCACTGGAGGGCATGAATCCTAGATCTTGCATGGTTTGGGTTTCCTAAAGGATAAGTCAACTCATTGGTAGCAAATGTGACCTCCCATCGAGGCATGATTTGCAAGTACCCTTAGTGGATGAATCAAATGGTTAATACACTGAACATAATCTATCAAAAACTTACCCACCGTAGCTCTATTGATAAATATATGGACTAAATTATGATGCTTCTTTAAAAGTTAGGCATGAAGATGCTTGGTAGCTTTTTTAATGGGAGGGTCCCAGTTTTTCTTTTAATGGATACTTAGTCCATTATAGATAAGAAAAATAACCATCGTATAAATATTTAATTTTTTTAAGTTTTGTTAAATCTATCATCATGCATATATGCATCATGATTTTATACAAAGTTCCAATATTGTTGACTGTATGATCATTCTTTAATAATTTATTTTTCAGACATAATCACCACAAAATGAATCCATTCACTTTGCTATTGAGAAATAAAAAATTAGAAAATGGAGAGAATTTTAATGAATGGAGATGTAACCTAGACATTGTTCTTTAATATGAACAAAATTCATAGGTATTAATTGAAAATGAGCTTGCATCTCCAGGTGGAGATTCAACTCTTGAGCTAGTCCAACAACATGAAACATAGCAAAATGTTGATAAGACTACTAAGTGTTATATTCTAGCTTCTGTCAGTGGCATGTTGCAAAAGCAAATTGCTTGTATGAAAACTGCTAGTGCAATGGTCTATCACCTACATGAGATGTTTGGTGTAAAGATTAGGTCTGTAAGGGTGAAAGCTATCCAAACCTTTCATAATCTCAGACAAAAACTTGGTGAATTGGTGCGAGATTACATGCTTAAAGTAGTCTCTGTAGTCACTAAGGCTGAGATGCTTGGGGCGGACATGGATGTGGACATGCAGATAATTATGATCATCAATAACTTAAACTCTTCTTTTCAGCAATTTAAGTTGGACTATGAGCTCAACAACGAGGATTACAATTTGAGTGAGTTAATGAATACTCTTCAGAGTAGAGAGGAGAGATTGAATATCAAGGCTTATGGGCCAGAAGTTAATGTAGCATCTTCTTATAAGCCCTAAGGTAAGGGCAAGCAAAAGAAGTGTTAAGTCAAGAAGACTTCACTATTAATTTTGATGACAATCAAATAATAATAATCTTAAAAGTGAGTGAATTGTTTTGATGAGTTTGTTAAGTGTGTAGAAAAATGTGACACAAATTGTCAACTTAAGATGATACATGGTCAAACCCAGATAATACTTAAGACTTAAGACGGTCAACACAAGAAGATATAAGGTTAACATAAGACGGTCAACACAAGAAGATACAAGGTCAACATAAGACGGTCAACACAAGAAGATACAAGGTTAACATAAGATGGTTAATATAAGACGATACAAGGTCAACTCAAGACGATACTTACTTACCTGAAACCAGACGAAGCATGACACCAGATGAAGTATAACACCAAACGAAGTATAACACCAGACGAAGCATAACACCAGATGAAGCATAATACCAGACGATGAAAATGAAAAATATTCTAGAACATCAGTCAGTTAGTTAGTTGGAGTTAGTTACAAGACTCAACTAATAACGCTTTCTAGAAGATTCAAGAAGAAGATTTCTCAAGAAGATAGTTGAAGATTTAGGATATAAATACTAGTTATAGTCGTAAACTTAAAAAATATACACAATACAAGAGAGAAAATTTGATTGTATAATACTTAGAGAAACTCTGTACTTAAGTGGGAAAGAAAGAAAGCAAATACATCTGTAACGTGAAGCTCAAACGACATCTTTCCAAGCGAAAGAAAGGCTAGAGCCTGGGGAGGCTAAGGAAGCAGATAAAGAATACTTCATGAGAGACACCTGAAGAGACTCTGCAAGTGTAGAAATAATACTTGTAACGTTGAAGAGTATAGTAAAATCTCAGACAAACTCTGAGGACTAGACGTAACCTAAGGTTAAGGGTAAACCAATATAAAATCACAGCCTCATACTCTCTAACCCTTATCTCTTTAATTTTCTTCTTGTTAGAAGAGTAGATAATAATTTTTGCGATTGCATTACTCATCGATTTAAGTGAATTATTTTGTAATCATCTGAATTTGCGAAAGAAGTTTTTAAAGATTAATATCTTTAATGATTTAACACAATTCAACCCCCATTTTGGGTATTTTACATATTATACGTGATTTCTATCTTAACAAGTTATTTACTTCAGTGGGTATCAAAGCAAGATTTCCATAAAACACTGTTATAAAGTGAGGACAAAAATCCATGGATAATAACATGTTTTTATAGCAGAAGGTGCCTTGGTCATAAGACCCCCTGCATTCAATCATGAAGATTATCATTATTGGAAGGACAAGATGCAGCTCTTTATAGAATCCATACATATTGATCTTTGGGATATCATTAAAAATGGCCCATATACACCAACAGATGACGAAGGCAATAGCATCTCTCGTGACAAATGGTCAATTGATCAAAAAGCTCGTTTTTAGTTAAACTCAAAGGTTAAGTTCTTTTTAAGTTGTGCTCTAAGTAGAAGTGAATATGATAAGGTTCATAGATGAGAATCTGCAAAGGAAATATGGGACACATTAACCATTACACATGAAGGCACAAATCAGGTGAAACAATCCAAGATTAGTATTCTTGTTCATTAGTATGAGTTATTCAAGATGAAAGATGATGAGACTATTGATTAGATGTTTGGACGATTCTAAGCAATTGTTAACGAACTTAAAGCTCTGGGGAGAATCTATGATAGTCAAGATCATGTCAGAAAGATTCTAAGAAGTTTTCCAAAAAGATGGAGACCCAAAGTAACGACAATACAAGAGGCCAAGGATTTAGGTAAGCTAAAACTAGATGAATTGCTTGGTTTACTGAAATTCATGAAGTAGAGCTTGATGCAGAAGACAAACTCAGAAGAGATAAATCAATTGCATTAATGGCTGGTCAGAAGAATCAGAAGACATAGAAAAATAGAAGCATATCTTTAAAAGAATTAAAGATTGAAGAAATAAAAAATGATGATGCTAGTGAATCTGATCAAGATTCAAGTGAAGATGATGATGAACTATCCTTCATTTTAAGAAAGATTAGGAGGATGTGGAGAAAGAAATCAAGGGGAAATAAAGACCTCTCTTTTAAAAAAATAACAAAGATGATTCATAAAATGAGAAAAGCTATATCAACTACTATGAGTGCAATAAACCAGGACATTACAAGTCTAAATGCTCGTTGCTTAAAAGAAAACAAAAGAAAAGTGACTGCACGTCGTTACACTAGTCAAAATAAAATAACTAGACTACTACTATAGCAGTGGCGAGTCTAGGTCGATCCCACAAAGAGTGTGTGTAAAGTTTATGAAATGAAATTAACTGGTGTTTACACTTAACACGGGGGTTTTTGATTTTGAAAGATGAAAATAAAATAAAACTAACTAATAAAAACAAATTAAAGAAAACATGCGAAAAATAATAAAAGTGGGGAATTCAGTAGGGACCTGGTTCTTTGGTTCAATCTCAGCCTATACCCTAATCAAACATATTTTATTAATTTGTTGTTCTTTAACCTCTCCTAGTAATTATTAATCGTGGGTTAACAATTAACCCTAGTTTTCCCTTAGGTTTTGTTTAATCAAGATACGATCATTAATTAAACCTAACCACCGAACAACCTATGATACGATCTCTAGATTTAATTAGGTAGTAGCATTACGAATTAAGCAAATCAATTAATCAAGGCAACAACCATATACGATGCATCATTTAACCTAGATTATATTATCCCTAATGATTACGAATCATTAGTCGCTATACATGAATTTCAATATAACAATTACAGATTATATCAAAATTCTAGCAATGGATTTGAAATTAATGATTCAATGAACATATTAAAATCATCAATTCACAATACCTAATAGGTTCATAAACAAATAATCGAACAATAACAAAAATCCGATTATACACAATACCCAAATCAATTAAAATAGGATAACACAATCAATTTCTAATGAGAGAAAGAAACAAAAAAATAATAAAATAATTACTTAACCTAAGTCGTCGACATCGATGTTACCTCCGAACTAGTGTCGGGACATCTAGCTCTTCATGGGTCTTTCCTGAAAAATTGCTTCATCCCCATTTTAATCCCTAACTGAAAATCCTTTAATTTTTGTTCAAAGCTTCAACGTAGCTCTTCACTGTTGCTACCCTTCACCACGCTGCACCAGCTTCTATTCTACTCTATAGCTCTCCATACAGCCACTCTAGCAAATCGCATCAGCCTTCACGCCGCACTACCTTGTTGCTTGATTTTACAATTTAGCTCATTATGTGAGTTTAGCTACTACCCCCTAGTGATTTATTACTCCAGCCTGCTACTGTAGCAGTTGATGGGACAATCAAGTTTTGATCCCTCTTTTAAAACCCTTTCTGCGTATGCTCCTCTGTGTGTGCTGTGTTTAAACGCAGTGTTGTATAGATGCTGCTTCAAGACGTAGCATATGGATGTTGCATTTAACTGCATTGTCTGCATTTCCACAACGCGTCTGCATGAAACGCAGACGTTGTCTGCATTTCCACAAGAGGCCCGCGTGTATTTGCGTTTCCTAGGTCCTTCCTCACCATGCAGCGTTGCCATTTTAGTCTTCCAACTTCTTCTTTTTTTCAGCTACTTGTGTTTAAATTTTTCTTCTTTTTTGTCTTCCATTTTTCATCTTTTAATTTTCTTTGTCTCAGTCAATGAAAACAAACAAGTATTGGTCTACGAAAAATGTTCCAAATAGGGTGCTTTCGACTCACTTTAATTTCTTTGCTTCTAAATTGTACTTAAAATCAAATATGAATTAAAGTATCTTAAGCATTTTTGTATCATTAATAGCTAAGTGTAAATAATTAAGCATATCAACAATTAAACACATATCAAAAAGTAAAGAAAAAAAGAGCATGATGGCAACATGGGAAGATCTGGATTCGTTTGAATCTGAATCCGACTCAGAAACATGAGAGTAAGCAAATATATGCTTGGTAGCTGAAAGGGAATGCGATGATGAGGCAATTTCTAACTTTGATGATCTTCAGGATGCTTATTTAGAATTATTAGAAGATTCACTTGCTATTTTAAAATAATATAGGATATTGAAAAAGAAATTTGCTGAAAATTTGAAGAACACAGAACTTTTAGAAAAAGAAAATAAGAAACAAGTAAAGGATATGGAAAAAAGTAAATGTAGATAGATCTGAGGAAATTAATAAACTAAAACAAAGGATTAACAGTCTCTCAACAGATTTATCAACATTTATAGAATATACAAAAAGGATGAATGATATGATTGGAAGATATAGACATCCAAATGATAAGAGCGGTTTAGGTTTTAATAAGAGTAATGTTCATCATAATAAGAGTTTTGTTCCTAATAGAAAGAAAAAGAAATAATATTCTTATTATTCAATGAAAAACTATAACGCTAACCCCAAAGGACCCAAGAAAATATGGATAACTAAGAAGGATATAATATATATTATAGATCTCCTTTCTTGAAAAAAGCAATAAGCACTAATGATACTTAGACAGTGGTTGCTCGCGACATATGATAATAAGAATGTCTATATTCCTAGACCTCTAACATAAGCAAGGAGGCTCAGTAACTTTTGGAGACAACTAGCAAGGTAAAATAGTTGGAATCAACAAAATTAATATAGATTCTTATATCAACAGATGAGGAAAAATTGATTTGGCATAAAGACTAGGTCATGTTAGTTTTAAATATATTTCCAAGTTAGTTAGACATGATTTGGTAAGACCAAATATAAGTTTTAACAAAGGTTTATTTTGTGAGAGATGTAAAAAAGGAAAACAAGTTAAATCATCTTTTTCCTCTAAAAATGTTGTAACTTTGTTTAGACCTCTAGAGCTGTTACATATAGATTTGTTTAGTCCAACCAAAACACTAAGTCTAGGTGGAAAGAAGTATGGTCTCGAACTTCACTACATTTTGTTGGATATTGTTTTTATCACATAAAGATGAATCTATTAAGTGCTTTAAAGTTTTATCCAAAAAGGTACAAAATGAAAAAGGAATTTCTATTACTGGAATTAGGAGTGATCATGGTGGAGAATTTGAAAATGAAAAATTCAGAATATTTTGTGAAGAGAATGGAATTTTCTATAATTTCTCTACTCCTAGAACTCCTCAACAGAATGGAGTTGTATAAAGAAAGAATAGAACGATTCAGGAAATGGCCAGGACTATGCTATGTTAAATGAATCTTCCTAAGTATTTCTGGGCAGAAGCTGTAAATACAGCTTGTTATATTCAAAGTAGAGTATTTTTGTGACCTATTTTAAATAAAACTCCATATGAATTATGGAAAGGAAGAAAGTCTAATATATCTTACTTCCATCCTTTTGGTTGCAAATGCACTATATTGAATACAAAATAAAAGTTGTATAAATTTGATTTTAAGAACAATTCAGGAATTTTTTAGGTTATTCAATTACTTCTAAAGCTTATAGAGTTTATAATCTTACTTTTAAATCTGTTCAAGAATATATGCATGTAAAATTTGATGATGATTCTCATCTAGATAGAAGAGACGATTTTGATGATGAAACTCTATCTACTCCTTTAGTTAATAATCTAGAACGTCACCACCAGATGATCCATCTAATAAAGTAGAAGATACTTCTAAAAATTTTAGTCTAATAAAAGGCTAGAAGTATAAATCTTCTAACCCAGAAAACTTGATTATAGGAGAAACATTAGAAGTAGTGAGAACTAGGTCTAAATTTACAAGAGAGGTAATTGTTGCTTTTGTTTCTAAATTAGAACCTAAGAAAATTGATGAAGTTCTTCAAGACAAAGCTTGGATTTCAGCCATACAAGAGGTGTTAAATCAATTTACAAGGAATAAAGATTGGTCTTTAATTCCTAGACCATCTAATAAATCCATTATAGGAACCAGATGGGTATTCAAAAATAAACTAGATGAATCAAGAAAAGTAAACCGTAACAAAACTAGATTACTAGCTTAAGTCTATAATCAACAAGAAGGAATAGACTATAATGAAACATATGCTCCTGTAGCTAGACTAGAAGTTATTAGGATTTTGCTTACATATTTTGTTTGTCATGATATAAAATTATTTCAAATGGACGTGAAAAGTGCTTTTTTGAATGGTTTTATAGATGAAGAAGTGTATGTAAAATAACGTCCTGATTTTTGAAGACATTGATAAACCAGACTATGTTTATAAACTTCATAAAGCTTTGTATGGATTAAAACAAGCACCTCGTGCTTGGTATGATCATCTGAGTTCATTTTTGTTTAAAAATGACTCTATTAGAGGTCAAGTAGATAAAACTTTATTTAGAAAAATATTTAAAATGATTTTATAGTTGCATAAATATATGTAGACGATATCATATTTGGTGTAACATCTAAAAAATTAAGTTCAAGTTTTGAAAATCTTATGAAAAGTGAATTTGAAATGAGTATGATAGGTGAATTAAAGTTCTTTCTTGGTTTACAAATTAAACAAACTGAAGAAAAGATTTTTATTCATTAACAAAAATATATCAAAGAACTTTTAGTCAAATACAAAATGGAGAAGGTCAAACTAATGTCTTCATTCCTCTTATCTAAGGATGAAGCTGGTAAGAAGATTGATCAAACTCTTTTTAGAGGAATTATTAATTCTTTGCTTTACCTTACTGCAAGCAGACTTGATATACTATTTAGTGTTTCTTTATGTGCAAGATTTCAAACAGATCCTAGAGAATCTCATTATATTGCTGTCAAAAGAATATTGAGATATTTGGTAGGTTCTACTGATTTTTTCTTAATGTAAGAGAAAGATAAAGATTTCAGGTTAATTGGCTAATGTGATGTTGATTATGCTAGAGGTAGAATTGATAGAAAGAGTATAAGTGGAGGTTGTCACTTTCTTGTTCATAATCTAGTTTCTTGGTCAAGCAAGCGGCAAAGTTCAATTGCTCTATCTACTGCAGAAACTGAATACATGTCAGCTGCAAGTTGTTGTTCACAGATGTTATGGATTAAGTATCAATTAGAAGATTATTCTATCCAAGAAGATCAGATTCCAATCTTCTATGACAACATAAGTGCTATTAATCTCTCAAAGAATCCAATACAACACTCGAGGGCAAAGCATATTGAAGTTAGACATCATTTTATAAGAGACTATGTACAGAGAGGGATCATCAATCTACAATTGAGACGAATTAACAATGGGTGGATTGTAACATCCCATCACCGATGGGAATCGGAATGACCTACGGGTGTCCCGGTGTATACCATATGGTAAGGGGGTGCTACATGGATATCTTCACTAAACCCTTAAGTGAAGACAAATTCAAGGAAATCAGATAAAACCTGAATATGCTAATGTTAAATGTCCATTGGTCTGACACTCCATAACCCAGATGATTCGTACAAAAGAAGATGAAAAGTCGTAAGTTTTCAAGTAAAATAGTAACGATAAGTTATGAACAGTAATTTTTTCAAGAGTATGTAAATAAAGGAAATCTTCTCAAGATTCTAAAAACCCTTACACTCTAGAATTTTCTTGAAAAACTTTGAAACCAACTTATTCAGTGCTCTCAATAAAGACGATTCAATACTCTGTTCTAAACTTCAATTTCTTCTCATTTCATATCCTTATGTTGTTATATACTAACCTCGCTTCGTTAAGCGAAATACATTTTTGTGCTTAGTGCTTATTTGTTATAGATCAAAAATGTCAAAATCTTTTATTTATGGGGGACACGTTGATTTCACTTCCTTAAAGAAAAATTAAATGGACATCGAACCAGAAATTGAAGTAATTGGCTGGAAAAATTTCTTCAACATCCGCAAGATGGTATATGTCAATGAAATATATGAGTTTTAGAAGAATGCAAAGGTGGTGGACAACACCTTAGTATCGGTGGTAGATGGGTTGTCAGTTATAGTCACACAAGATTCTATTGAGAAGGCTATTGGGTTTCCAAGTATTAAAGCAAAACTGTTTAATAATACAAAATGGATCGCTCAAGGTCGTATAGATAAAGCTCACATCAATCGACAACTATATGGATGTAGTAATCTAGGAGTCAAGAAGTCTTCAACCCTTGTTTCGAAGGCTAAGGTTCTTCATTCACTTCTTATCCACTGTATTCTACCAAGAATAGGCTCAAAGGACTTGGTGACAATGAATGATGAACATTGTTTGTTTCATCTACTTGTTCACCAACCCATGAATCTTTTGTTCTTGATTTTAAAGAACATGATAAAGGCTAAGGAAGATTATTATGGCTCTTTACCTTATGGTATGTTGTTGACAAGATTCTTTAGAGAATCTGGAATCTTACTTGATAGAGGAAACAGGGTAAAAATGAATGTTAAGAGTGTTATTAATGCCTCTACTATTCTCAAAATGGGAATCAAGATTGAAGTTGAAGCGAATATAGGTTTTACATTGAAAGCAAAGTCTAAGGGGGAGCTTATAGTAAGATGAAACAGGAGTGAACATGTTCCGTCTGAAATACAAACAAAAGCTCGATCGACAGGAAGAATATCCATAGAGGAAAAGGTTGAACAAGTCAAGATGATTCTACAGAGGGAGGAAAGCAAGGTTCAACAATCAACTCAATAAGTGTCTTTGAAGAGGAAGGTTGAGACGCTCTAATTAAAAAAGCTCAAACAGTTAAGAAGGTCACCAAGATTATTGACCTTACGACAACAAGAGTAGAAGAAGTAGAAAGTTATGATTCTTGGTGGAGATTCTAAGAAGCAAGAGCAACAACAGCAGCCTACCAAATCAATTGTCTCTATCTTTCAAACTTAATCAACAAAATCATCTGGAGAGAGAGAGATAGATAAGAAGGAAGCTAGTATTTGAGAGGAAGAAGCCTCAACAACAACTCTCTTCCAAACTAATAGAAGAACAAAAGAAGATGAAACTTAGTTAGACAAAGGTTTCTTCATCTGATGTTCCACAAAAGGAACAAACAGTTGAACATTAGCTAGTACTTTACAACCCTCCTCAGCCAAACAAGAAAAAGGATTTGAAAATAAAGGTTATAGAATAATCAGTACCTAATCGAAGTAAAAGTTCAATTATTACCAGATAACCTTCTAAGCAAATAGTCAAGGTACAAGTTGAGCCTATACCAATAAACGATTAGATAATACATCTTCTCAGTCATAAAGAACGAAGACTATATGGTATTCTACGAGATGAAAAGTCATAACTATATCCAATGAAGAGTATAAAAGATCGTTATACTATTTATCCGATAACAAGCAGTACAACAATAAAGATTGTACCAGATGTACAACCAAGATGTCCAACCCCCTGTAATAAATGAAGAAAAAGGGAAGAAGAAGATGTTTCCTGAAGGGCATGAAGATGATCTCACAGCAGAACAGATTCAAGTGGCTGTGAAGAACAAAGACGATGCATGGTATGCAGCTCAACCTATAGGTGTCTATGTATCACATCATATATCAAGGGCATCAGGAAGACAATTTGGAGTTTCTACCAAAGATGAAAATTGCAAGGTAGTTGGCACTGTGATAAAAGGAAGGTACAAAAGTATCACAATAAAAGGTATCAATTCAACTTAGAAACCTTTGTGCATTTAATCATGCATTTCAAACCCTTAGGTTTCATTCCTTAAGTCAAAAATGTGTTACACCTTCTTGGGCAACCAATTTTCAAACTACCCAGACCTGATGATCTTACTCTCCCATAAGGAAAACAAACCTTCAAGTTACCCTCAATCAAAATCACAGAGTTAGACAATTCATCTAGACAACCATCTGTTGTTGAACACCTTCATCAACTTAATGAAATACAATAAGATGCTATTATTAATTCAGAGTTCTTGGAGCATTTCATCAATTGGACTAAAGATAATCATAAGCATAAGGAAGTTCAGGAAGCCTTAGCAAAAAATATTGAGAAAATTCATACTAAGGTTGATGAACTAGGTGATTCAGTAGGTGATCTTCATGAGGAAATAACACTTCTACGTGTTTCTATTAAACAAGACCTCAAGATGATCTTCACTAATATTCAACATATGTATTCTGAAATTCTGAATCGTCTAAGATGAGCTATCTTTTTGATTAATAACAAATAGGGGGAGGAAAGAGAAAAGTGGAGAATATGAGAAAACGGGAGAAAAGTGGAGAATATTAGAAAGCATTGTATATCTTATGCATATCTTGTGTATTGCTTTGATTGTTATTCGTCTGAACATTATTTGTTTATTCGTCTGAATAATATTTTATCTTCTAATATTATGATTATTTGTTATCATCAAAAAGGGGGAGGTAGTTAAGTCAAGATGACTTCACTATTAATTTTGATGACAATCAAATAATAATAATCTTTAAAGTGTGTGAATTGTTTTGATGAGTTTGTTAAGTACGCAGAAAAATATAAGTGACACAAATCATCAACTTAAGACGATAGATGGTCAAACCCAAATGATACTTAAGACTCAAGACATTCAACACAAGAAGATACAAGGTCAACATAAGATGGTCAACACAAGAAGATACAAGGTCAAAATAAGACGGTGAACATAAGAGGATACAAGGTCAACATAAGGCGGTCAACACAAGAAGATACAAGGTCAACATAAGACGGTCAACATAAGATGATACAAGGTCAACTTAAGATGATACTTACTTACGCGACACCAGACGAAGTATAATACCAGATGAAGTATAACACCAAATAAAGCATAACACCAGACGAAGCATAGTACCAGACAATGCAAATGAAAAATATTCTAGAACTTCAGTCAGTTAGTTAATTGGAGTTAGTTACAAGAATCAACTAATAACAATTTCTAGAAGATTCAAGGAGCAGATTTCTCAAGAAGATAGTTGAAGATTTAAGTTATAAATACTAGTTATAGTCGTAAACTTAAAACATATACACAATACAAGAGAGAAAATCTGATTGTACATTACTTGGAGAAACTCTATGCTCAAGTGCGAAAGAAAGAGAGTTGAAATACAACTGTAACGTGAAGCTCAAATGATATCTTGCCAAGCAAAAGAAAGGCTAGAGCCCGGAAAGGCTAAAGCCTGGAAAGGCTAAGAAAGCATATAAAGAATACTTTTTGATAGAGACCTAAAGAGGCTTTGCAAGTGTAGAAATAATACTTGTAACGTTGAAGAGTATAGTGAAATCTCAGACAAACTCTGAGGATTAGACGGAGCCCAAGGTTAAGGGTAAACTAGTATAAAATCTCGGTGTCATACTCTCTAACCCTTATCTATTTAATTTTCTTATTTTTAGAAGAGTAGATAATAATTTTTGCGATTGCATTACTCATCGATTTAAGTGAATTGTTTTGTAATCATCTGAATTTGTGAAGAAATTCAAGAAGTTTTTAAAGATTAATATCTTTGACCATTTAACACAATTCAACCCCCCTTCTTGTGTATTTTACATATTATACATGATTTCTATATTAACAAGTGATTTGCTTCAAGAAGAAGGGTCCAATGAAAAAGAAGGCCCAAACAGGGTTCAAGGCCCAACCTATCAAAAAAAGGCCAAAGAGAACACTAAGGGAAAGTGTTTCCACTATGATGAGATGGGTCACTAGAAAAGAAACTGTCCAATCTACTTTGAGTCCCTCAAAAGCAAACAAGGTACGGTTTTCCTAAGTTTGTTAGGAACTAAAAATGTGGTAGATTTATTTGATTAGACTCAGGAACCACTGACCATATTTTCAATTCTTTGCAGGGGTTCTAGCAAAGGAAAAGACTACCTAAAGGCCAGTTTCAAGTCAAGATAGTAGATGGATCCTACGTTTCGGTAGAATCAGTGGGAGTTGTTATTTTAGACTTTCTTAATAGTCATCGGTTATATTTAGAGGATGTATATTACATCTCAATGATTGTAAGGAACATGATTTCTGTTTTTTGTTTAATAAAATGTGGTTATTCCTTATATTTGGAAAATGTTGTTTCAATATATAAGAATAAGGATTTTATTTGTAATGTAATAGTTAAATAGGGATTGTTCTTTATAAAACCTATTATAGGCTCACTAAACACCACAAAATTGATAAAACCAAGACAATCCAATATCTCTAACATTAATTCAAAATATCTGTGGCACTTAAGAATAGGTCATATCAATCTGAAAAGACTTGACAAGTTAGTAGAAGATGGGATACTTATGGGCTTGGATAATAATCCATTACCCACCTGTGAATTTTGTATTAAAGAAAAAATGACCAAGGCCTTATTTCTTTCCAAAGGAAATAGATCTGAATCTACGTTGGACCTAGTATATACTAATGTGTGTGGTCCCATGATTGTACAAGCTAAAGGAGGTTATGAATACTTCATAACCTTTATAGGTGATTACTCTTCATATAGTTATTTATATTTGATGCATAAAAAGAGTGAGCCCTTTGAAAAGTTCAAAGAATTTAAAGCTAAAGCTGAGAAGTAGCTAGGGAAGCCATTAAAAACACTTCAATCAAATCGAGGTGGTAAGTACTTATCTGGAGAGTTTCAATAATATTTAATTGACAATGGAATTGTTTCCAACTCGTCAGCTTCTCGAATTCCTCAATAGAATGATGTAGTTGAGAGAAGAAATGGGACACTATTGGAAATGATAAGATCAATGATGTCCTACGCTAGCCTTTCAAAATCATTATGGGGATATGCCATACAAACGATAACTTATCTTCTTAACTTTTCTCCATCAAAATCGATGCCTAAAACACCTAGGGAGTTGTGGACTAATTGAGTGTCTTTATTGTGGCACTTAGGGACTTGGGGCTGCCCAGCCTATGTTCTAAGGCCTGAATCTACAAAAATGAAACCAAGTTTAGAAGTATGTTTATTTGTAGGATATCCTGTGAGTACTCGAGTGTATTATTTTTACAGTCCTTAGGATATGAAGGTATTTGTGTTGACAAATGCAACCTTCCTAGAGAAAGAGTTTGTGAGGAATCACAATGGAAGAAGTGAAGTAGTACTCAAAGATTTAGCTATTTCATCTAAACCAAGAGTTGATTTGGATATAACAGAACAAGATGTCGAAATAGATTCAAGAGTTAAATAATAAAAGCAAATTAAATATCAAATAATGCATAGACATAGTAGGAGGGTTGTAAGACAACCAAATAGGTATCTAGGTCTAGGAGAAGGCATTATAGCCATCTCATACCAAGATGAAATGGATCCCATTACTTATACATAAGCTATTAATGATATTGATACAGAAAAATGGCTCAAGGTGATGGAATAAAAAATAAATTCCATGTACGCCAATGAAGTTTGGATCTTTGTAGATCTACCACTAGATGTAAAAGCCATAGGATGTACATGGATCTACAAAAGGAAAAGAGGATCAAATAGAAAGGTAGAGACCTTTAAAGCTAGATTGGTAGCTAAAGGCTATACTCAAAAGGAGGGTATAGATTAAAAGGAGACATTTGCTCCGGTTGCCATGCTTAAGTCCATCAGAATTCTTTTGGCCATAGCGGCCTATTTTGAATATGAAATATGAAAAATGGATGTCAAGACCACATTTCTTAATAGGTATCTTGAGGAGACCATTTATATGGCCTAACTAGAAGGATTTATTGAGCCAGGTACTGAGCATAAGGTATGCAAATTGCAAAGGTCCATTTATGGACTCAAATAAGCATTTAAGTCTTGGAACATTAGGTTTGATAAGTTTATCAAAACATATGAGTTCATACAAAACCTAGATGAATCTTGTGTCTATAAAAGGATACAAGAAGGCAAGGTTACTTTCCTAATCCTATGTGTTGATGACATTTTGTTTATTGGGAATGATATATGAATGTTATCTACGGTTAAGGGATGGCTGAATGAACAGTTCTCAATAAAGGATTTAGGAGAGGCTAGCTATGTTTTAGGGAACAAACTTATAAGGGAACTTAAGAAAAAATTGATAGCCTTGTCTCAAATAACCTACATTGAGAACATGCTCAATAAGTTTGCCATGCAAGATTCCAACAGGGGTTTCACACCTACAAGATATGGAATCAAACTTTCAAAGGAGCAAGCACCTAAAACCCAAAAGGAGGTCGAACACATACATAACATTCCATATGCTTTGGTAGTTAGACGTTTAATGTATGTTATGCTTTGCACTAGATCAGATATCTGTTACACAGTGGCACTGGTAAGTAGATTTTACTCTAATCCAAGAATGGAGCATTAGACTGCAGTGAAGTGCATACTAAAGTATCTTCATAGGATGAAGAACTTAATGCTTGTTTACTCTGGAAGTAACCTTATTCCAACAAGATATATAGATTTCGATTTCTAATTAGATGTTAATTTAAGGAAATCAACTTTTGGTTCTATATTTGTTTTAAGAGATGGAGCCATAGTCTGGAGGAGTGTCAAGTAATCTTATGTTGCTGATTCGACTATAGAGGCGAGTATGTTACTGCTTGTGAAGCAGCAAAAGAAATAATCTGTCTCTTCAAATTCCTAAATGATTTAGAGGTGGTTCCTGAGGCAGAAAAGGTCATTACACTTTATTGTGATAATAGTGGGGCAATGGTAAATTCTAAAGAACCTTAGAACCATAAAGCTACTAAACACATTGAGAGAAAACATCATCTCATAAGGCAAATAATACAACGTAGTGAGGTGAATGTGGTAAAGATTCCTACAGAGCAAAACCTTGCTGATCCATTTATGAAGATGTTGTCTTAAAAGAGTTTTGAGGGTCATCTATCAGGGATGGGAATCAGAGATATGTCATAGTTGCTTTAAGGCAAGTGAGAGATTGTTGGAGTTATATAAATATATTGCCCTAGAAAGAAAATGTATTTACTTATAACTTAATTTTCTTCCAGTGACTTTTGTAAGGAAAATATTTATTATTAATAAAACAAAAGAGTTTGGTTTTACTTGTATGAGCATTATATATCTAGTCATAAGGTAACGAGATTCTTTTGTAAGTAATATACATATACATAGAGATTTATGGGAAATATTTATATTATGAGAATCTAAAATAATTGATTCACAGTTGAATAATCAAGTTGGTCGCTTGATTGTGATTTAGACTGTAGTGTTGTGATTTATCTTCGAGTAAGTAAAAGAGTTTACTTCAAAGGAATGATCAGTTTTATATCATGATAGTAGCTGACTATCGATAATGGCACTATCAAATGAATCTAGAATCAAGTAAGGTTTAAAGAATAAAGTGGGTCGTTAGTTTAATCTTAAAATATACAACTTAAACATTCGTTTATTATGGACCACAATCTTAATTAGTGGTGAACTCATATACATCTCATTATAATTTTTGATATGATCAGAATGGATTTTTACAAAGTATCAATCCAGTGTCTGCATGTTGGAATTATTAATTGACACATATATCAGGGAACATTCATTCAAATAAAGAGTTTATAGTGATATCATCACTTCTAGATGTTTTATGGAGATTAGTGATTAAACTGGCACTAGTAGTTTGATATACTAGCTACCCATCAAGTCTTAACACCAAGATGAGATCTTGTGTGTTAATCACTATATAAAGTAAAATGGGAGATCTAAAAGGAAAAATCAAGATAAAGGCAAAACGATAATTTTACCCTTTATTGTGCAAATGACTATAATATGGTTCATATTAGAGTTTGCAATTGGAAATCTTATTTGAAACATGTTTTCTCATAATATTTAGTCATTCAAAGATTCAATTAATTGTCTTTAGTGGAATGACATTTAGTTAATAAGTTGGAATTAATTCGAATGAGATTAAATTAATTCCGGGCTTATTGGAGCTTGAATTATATAAGTCCAATTAGATTCCCCATTTGGCTTTTAGGAAGGTTATCAAGCAAAGTAAAAAATACAAATAGAGGTTTTAAAGCCTATGATTGAATGTTAGGCTTACTTTAATTAATTGTTAATTAGAAGACCATATGAACATTTAGAAACGGGCTAGACTTTGGTTTAATTTAATTAATTAAATTAAAACAAATTTATTGAAGATAAAAGGAGGTAGATTTTCGGTTTTAATGGGGTAAATGTGCACCTGCACATTTAACATTAGTTTGCTATATTAAAGATGGTTTTTAACATATTTTATTATCATTAAATGGAGTTATGAACTTATCATTAAATGGTTTAATGGTGGTCTTTTGATGATAGCTTGTAACTTATTAGCATTCATTGAATTAAAGAAGAAAGAGGTGCATTTGAAGGACCATCTTCCTTCTTTTCAACACAAAATCGAAAATTAGATGTGTCATTTAAGTTTTTGATCTTTTCATATGGCCATCTTATAACAAATGAGAAGAGTCTCATTTATTGGCTTCTTTATGATTAATTAAGGTAGGAAGTGATGCATTGGATGCACTTCATTTCTTCCTTTGAGACAAAAACCAAAATTGAGAGAAGGAATACAAGTGGTTGTTGAATTTTTATCTCTCTCTTTCTCTCCTAACTTACATGTGTGGGCTGAAATTTGCATGAGAGGTGTCTCATCATTGACTTTTTTCTTCTAAGGAAAAATCTCTTCAAGTTTTCTTCCCCTTTCCCACTAAAGGATCTTGCTAACCAAGTTGTCCAAAGAGAACAAGTGGTAGATCGGATTGGTCGAGAATAGAATAACAAGAAGAGGATACAATAATGAGAGAAGGATACATTACCTAGGAGAGGATACATTGCTGATGATAAGATAGCACAGTGAGAAGTTAAAGCTGGGAGTCTATAGTAATTTCCATCTTGTTGTTTATGTAAATTATTTTCCTAATACCATATTATATATGGATTGGTGTTTTGATTTGGTTATACTGCTTCTGCAGCAATTTGATTTCTAAAAAATTTTGAAATCTATTGTTTTAACCAAATCATGCATGTTTATTTTTCTAATCGAACAGTCATAACACTACATAAAATAATTAGAACTAGACTATAGCTAGTGATGAGTCTAGTGATAGTTGTAGTTTATATTATGATTTGGTAGGTGTTTTAAAGTATTATAGGTGTAAATTAGATGAAATTTTTATATGTTAGGTTTAAAATTATGTTAATGTGATTGTTTTTTTTTAATGTTTTTGAATGTTTTATAGTTTAGAGCATGATGTTGGACTTTAATTTTATACGTTAAAGGTGTTTTCATGTGTTTGTTAGTGTACTAACTAAGATAAAGAAGATTGAAGCAAGTTCGAGAGAGCTTGGACAAAATGCCAGGGTCACAATCATGACTGAAGATCTCTCCCTAACGTCACAATTGTGACTGAAGATCTATCCCTAAGGTCACTATCATGACACCATTATCATGATCGTGACAGAAGAGATTCACATTGGGTTATGATTATGACAAAACTGGGTCACGATTGTGACACAAGGTAAATTTCATTGGGTCACAATCATGACACCCTTGTCAAGATTATGATAGGCGCTTGTCATATGAAAGGATCTCCTTTTGTTTTGATATTTGGAGGCTCTTTTCGAAAAAATTGATAGGGGTTAAACCTGGTCTTTATCCTAAATGACCCATGAACTATATAAGAACATTACATGACCTAAATTAAACTTGGCCTCCATTTGCCAAATTAAGAAAGAACATAAGGAAGAATAAGAAGGAGAAAAGAGAACAGGAGCGTATGCTACCACTGTTAAGCCATTCCAACCCAGTAATTTCGATTACTTTTCTACTTTGTCTTGTTTATTTACTTTATCTTAATGTATGACTTGGGTTTGAGAATGTTGAACATGTTGTTGATGATGTTCTAATTTCATTGTGGGATTTATTCTTAAATCATTTTGTAACTTAATTGCTTTTGATGTCAATGAAATGTTTAGCTATTATGATATTTATAGTTTTTACATTCTTCGATAATAAACCAAGATATTGAATCAATAGTAACATGATTATGTTGATTAATGAGAATTAACAACCTAATAGATCACATAAATATCATATCGATAATCATATGAAGAAAGATATTGTGTGAGGACCCAATTATCTAATAGATCACTTAAGAACTAATTGAAGATGTAGGTTGTTTTTATTAATTGAGATATTGCAAATTAGAATTTCGAAATCAATAGGGTTAAATGATTAGATCTTGAGAGAGAATAATTAACCCTTCAGAAAATCTAAGATTGATATCGATTGATTCAAAAGTGGTTAAGGTAGCAAAATGATGATAGAATGAATCATGTGTTCTCATAATTGATTGATTTTGTTTTATTGTGATATCTCATTTGTTAAGTGGTTAGTACTCTATTTGATTTAATTTTGTTAATTTTATTTTCATTCAACTCATACTTGATTGCTTAATTTTTTGGTTATTTTTATTTTAATTTGAATCACATTTTTGCAATCTTAGAAAAAGTAAGAATTCAATTAGTTTTAGCTAGGTCCTTGTAAGATCAACACCTTAATTACTACAAATTACAACTCGTATACTTGCATAATATTGAGGGTTTTACATTAGATAAAACTTGCTCAATAAGTTTTTAACGACATTGTTGAGAAGTTAGTTTAAGATTATTTGGATTCCTTTGTGCTAATGAATTTTTCGTCTCTCTTCTGTCCATGCGATTGCATGAACATAAGAGTTACTCGGAGTTCAAGTAGGATCACTAAAACTTTATCACTTGATATCATCCTATTATAACAAGCAATTCGATGAGCAAGACACTAAGAAGAAAAAATCACCCATCTAGTGCAGCATACTAAAAAATAGTCAATAATGATAAAAGTGATGAATAAATGTGAAACTTGATTCTCAGATCAATCTCAACCTACATACGATTAAACATATTTCATTGTTATAATGCTTTCACACCTCTCCTAAGACCATTGATCGTGGATTAACAACACGTTATACTAATCTTAATTTTCCCTTAGGTCATACTTAATTAAGATAAGCTCGTTAATTAAACCTAACTACTGAATAAACTTGAACACATTCTTTATATTTAATTAAGTAGCTACATTACGAAATGAAAAATGAATCAATATAGGCAATAACCTTACAAGCTCGAGTTATTTAACCTAAGTTACGTTGTTCCTAATGATTCAAGGTCATTAGTGGCTACTAATGAATCTCAAACACAACAATTACATATTATATTCAAGATTCTAGTAATGAGTTTATAATAAAACAATCTAATGAATGCATTAAGATCATATTTACAATATCCAAATCAATCAACGTTGAATAACAATAAAATCCGAAAGAAGAGATTTAATAAACAATGGAAATGTACGATTAACCATGACTCAGGTGTCGATTTCACCTTCAAATCGGTGTTGGAAAGCCTAGCCCTCCACCTTCTCTGTGGTCTCCACAAAATAACTCTTTCTGTCACCTCTGTTATCCCAAAATTTAAAATGAAGAATGATCATTTCTACTATCACAAAATATTCTTTTTATAGTGAAAATAAGATTTTAGGGTGAGCTAGCAAAAAGTGATGGGTGTGACTTGTAGTGTCACAACTGTGACTATGTCATACCCATAACACCATGGCAAAGAGGCTAGTCATGCCCATGACTTTTTGCTAACTCACCCAAAGTCACGCCCTTGACAAATTTGTCATGGGCATAAGAGGCGTGCCATGGCCATGAGTCTCCAATAACTCTTCATACTTGATGTTTGCAACATATACTCATCATCTTATGCATTTTCTTGTCTCATCTTGCTCTAATCCTTCTTCTTCTGGTTCTATGAAGACAAGTGGGTGTGAACATCAAGAAAATGACTCAAAGATTGTGCTTTTAACTCACTTTAGCCATTATACTTCTAATTTGTATCTAAAATCAAATATGAACTAAAGTAAGTGTTTTAAGCATTTTAAAGCATTAATCACTAAGTGTCAAGGATGGAATGTATCAACAACTAATCATATATCAAATTCATTTGAAACATCACTTGTATGTCTATGAAAAATCTTATTGTGATTATTGTATAAGTTTGACTTGAGATCTTAAAAAGCATCTCGTATAGGAATTACTATGTTTTGATACTACTTTTGAACTATTCGAGTCAAGGGTAGCTCTATCGATAGTTATTAGATATATTAAGAACTATGTGGAAATAGTTGAGTGATCAACATATGATTCCTCACCCTAAAGTAATTAGAGAGAAAGTTTCATTATTCTCCATTAGTATTAATTTGGGATATCTATAGCTAAGGTGGAATAACACTTTGTAAAAAAATGTGCAAATGTCATTAATTGAATTAATTACTAATGATGGAGAACTAACATAACTGGACTCAAATAAAGTAGACATTATTTTCATGCTCTTATTTAATGAAAATATTGTATTGTGAAAAGATTGAATTATATGAAAAAAAAATATGCCCAAAAACTTTAACTAAGCTTACCTTGACATTCCAAATATTTGGGTAGTCATGACGCATTATTACACGCCAATTTTGATTTATGAACATAAATTTTTAATTAAAGAATTAAAGATAAATTAAAGCAGTTTAATTTATCTAATCCTAAAAATAATTTAGGGTTATAATTTATATCCATTGTTAATATATTTTGAAACCTAATGGGTCACATATAAATAATTAGCTAAAGAGAAAAAGATATTTTAATCAAGTTGGACTTGATTGTAAAGTTTAAGAAACTTTAAGATTAAATATGAGATATTGGATCTTATTTGAGCTTAATTGATGTTTAATTAGAATTAATTGTAATTCTATTTAAAGGTTAATTAAGATTATATTTAATTTCAATTAAATTATTAAAATATCAAAAACTTATTATAAATAGGTTTAAGCTTCAAAGGAGCTACTAATTCTTGCCTAACCCTCTTGGTAATAATTGTAGTGTTCTCTGAACACATTTTGTGGATAATATTAGTAGTCAAACACTTATACAACTATATTGGTTAAGATAAGTTGATTTTAGAAATAGTTCGAAGGAAACGATAAAAAAATGATCAAGCTTTGAAATCAGGTCCGAATTAAGATTCATACTTTATTATGTTTTATATATTAATCAAGCTATAGAATTTGAGTGATTTTGATTTTAAGAAATCATACAAAATGTTTCTTATCTATTTCACTATGTGTGAAATCAAATCCCGCCCTGATTTCTCAGTATGGACATTGGTACAAAATGGAAGTGACTTAATCAATATAAATTGCAATATCATTTCTCTCTCCTATCATTTATTCTTTTTTTTTGATAAATCAGTTATATAAATAGATCAAGAAAGAGTTATGTACATCAAGAGGTTGCCTAAGAGCCAATCTGTATACAAAACCAAAAGGGATAGCCTATCCTATGGACATGCGGGGCCCTACAATATTGCTCCTTAAACAACTAGCCTATACATATTTACCCACTAAGCTGATGTAGGAAGGAGCATCTTAACCGACCAACGCATACATGTACTAACTTAGAACAAAAATAAAGAGTTAATATCGTTAGAAGCCAAGACCAGAAAATAAATACAACATTCATTGGTTGATCCTCCTAACCGTGTTCTACACTTTACTGAAAAAGAGTGGGATCTTTTAATCTCCCAGCCTCTTTCATCCATCATATTCCTTCCCACATGCACCCAAGAATGAGAATACCAACAATGACTCATCCTTTCATTTTGAGAAGACTCGTCGAATGCTTCTGAGTATCTAAGAACCAACTGTGGAGGTTGGATCCTAATGTCAAGTGACAAAGGCTTTTTTCTGCTTTTGGCCTCCATCTTGTCTCTAGTAGCTTGATGACAAATTTGTGCCTCCAACATAAGTGACATTGTTCTCTCTCATCCTTCATTGGTGATACCTAAAAGAAATTCTTCTGATTCCATCCTCTTTGCTAAAACACCAGCAAAAGGGATGGAATCTCACTGTCAAGAACTAGGACAACCTGCAAAACAAACGTTAGTGAAAATGATCTTTTACTTTATCATATTTTTTCATTATGTTATTCACGTTACACTTCTATTATCATTCGTCGTATAAGACTTCCATTTTATGCAAGTGTGAATAAGGTTTATTGTCGGAACACCGAAATGATTTCGGAGCCCAACATTCAAAACCATAATCACTGAACTCATTCCAATGAAGTCTCCTTAACTCTCAACGATTTCGTCATCCTATAAGGGTGGCGTGCCCACGACATTCAAACATCAAATCAAACTTATTACTTCAACTCAATCATATTACGAGGAAGTCAATATGGACATACACAACTGAAACTACTTCCATCTATCATTTCATTACTAAAGCGACAGAGTTTGAAAATTTTTATTTACATATCAAAAGCCACACCATTGGCTTATTACAAAATACAAAATAGCAAATTTGAAGGAATTCCCTTAGGCTCTTAATCACTTGATCTCTTAGCTATTACCTGAAGATGGGACAAAAAGGGGACGAGCTTGAAAACTCGTGGGTAATAGTTTATAACGGAAAATAAGCAAAAACTATTGAAAACTTTCATTTGTCATAGAAAATTCTCATTGAGTTCATAAAGCACTTATTTCTAAAAATTCCCTTCATGTAGTCAAAATCTCAAACTACAAAACATGAATGCATCAAACTTGTTAACATAACATAAACACATAAGCACATCAGAATGGTTTGGGAGGTCCATAAATAGAACGTACTACACATTTTCCAAAAGGGTCCTGAGTAGTCGTGAACATAACGTACTAACGCAATGCCACAAAATGGTCTTGCGTAGCCGTGTGTAAACGATCTAGAAGGGGGGGGGGGTTGAATAGATCTTTAAGCTTTTTGTAATTTTCTACCATACACTCAGAAGTTAATTCACACAAAAACACTTTAATC
>JANVCQ010000001.1:9241467-9254488 GCA_025531925.1 Erythroxylum plowmanianum
TAAACATGATATCTTTTCAAAAAGATCACTTTCAAGCCTTTTCATAATTCATCACACAATTCATAAAACAACATATTACAATTTCTCAAATCATTCAAAAGCAATAAATGCAACACTTATGATGCAATTTAATATCATTAAAACTTCTTGGATTTCAAAGAAAACATTTAATGGCTTATTTACTCTATTATAAACATATATCCATCTTGATTTCCTTGCTTATAGACTTCCTCAAAAATGCCTCTTCTCTTGTTCCTCTTGCCTCTTTGATCCCTTTATACAAAAGCAAAAAAATCCCACTTAATAGGGTTTTCAATTGAAAATCCCTCAAGCACAATCACTAAAATTAGTTCTAGAATACTTAAACCCAAGCATTTTCTAAACTCCATGAATTAAAATCCTTCCAAAAATTTGAAAGTTTTAAAAATGATCTTACCTTCATTCTTCATCAAATGAAGGGATCCTTAGCTCAAAGGGAAGCTCTTCTCTTCCTCTACTGGTTTCCATTCTTGAACAACCTCAAAATCTCTCTTGAAAACTAACACAATTGAAACCCTAGCTTGTTTTCTCTTCTTTCTCTCCTTCTCTTCTTCTCTTCACATTTCTCTCTCTTTTTCATGACACTCTCTATTTTTTCTCTTCAATTTCGTTCTTCTCTCTTCTTAAAATGTAAGAAAATACTTCTTCTTCCAATTATGCCCTTAATGATCGAGAAATGTCCCATTTGTCCTTCCATTTATGCCTTACGTATTTTATGCTTAAGTGTTTTGCCAAAAGTATCCTTCAACATTCTGACATAAAACTTTGTTATAGAAAAATGTTTCAAATTGTCTTAAGTTTCTAATGACACCAAAATAAATCCATTTGGTTCAGAACTCTAAAAATATTGCCCCAAACATTTTTGGACTGTTCTTATATTGAAACAATACACTATACTTAATTCCCATCTAGAATTTGAAAGTCTTAGACACTGAATTACATTTCAATTTCTTCATATCATTTGTATCTCCATGTCTCTAGTTTATCTTGAAACAAAAATAATCTTATTTGGAGTTATACTGATGAAGGCATCATCAAAATACCAAAGTATGTTCAGTAAAACATCCCATTCATACTCTTCCAACCGATACCCTTACTTTGATTTAATCCATCTTTTTCAAATCAATACCAAATGCTATAAAAATCTATGGAGGGATAGAAAAATGTGTTAAGAAACTATTGGTTCAAGAATCACTTCATTTGGAGGTTGGAGAACAAAGTTATGACCGAAAGAATCAAACATGATTTTGCCCCCAATCATATTAAACCTGTCTTGGGACAAATGGTATAACCCTCTCTACAAATGTCAGATTAAGATCATCTTAGGATGATTTCAAATAGGACTTTGAGATATACAACTTTTAAGAAGACCTTGAGGTCATATTTTATCATCTGAAGGGTCAAAAATAGACCAAACTATAGGATCAGACGAAACCAAATGAAAAAGCAGATGAATTTAAAAAACAAATGAATTGGAAAAATTGCCATAACTTTTCCTACAGACATCGGATTAGGGTATTCTTTAGATGTTTCAAAAAAGGAATTTAGGATCTACAAATTTTATGAAGACATTAAATATAGATTCTATCGTCTGAAGGGTCAAAAATGGAGTAGACGATAGGTACAGACAAAACTAAATGAAAAAGCAAACTAATAGGAAAAAGCAGATAAATCGTAAAAATTGCTATAATCTTCCCTAAAGATATTATATTGAGACATTCTTTAGATGGTTTGAAAGAGGAATTCAAGATCTACAACTTTCATGAAGATCTCCAAGACAAATTTTGTCATTTGAGGGGTCAAAAATGGATCAGATGATAGTGTACAGAAGGTCAAACATAGAAGAAGTAGAAGGTCAAATATAGACGATATGATGTCATCACAGACGATATGATGTCATCACAAACGATACATTTTACAGATAATATGACGTCATCACAGATGATATGATGTCATTATAGACGATACATTTTTACAGACAATATGACATCATCACAGATGATACTATCTATATTCCTGAATATCTCTATTTATAAAGATCATAAGTTTCAACTCCAATGTCCAAAATTTTCATGCTATATACCGTTAGAAAGGGAAAAGAAAGACCTACAATTTTCTAGAAGACAACTTTCTCCAATTCAGCCTACATAATTCCAGAATTTTCCTCAAATTCAGAACACAAATTTTACATTCATCCACTAATGTACTGCTCCCAGTTCTCAACTTCATAACAAATTTTGAGGTTTTTATAAATAGAATTTAAATTTGATGTCTTCATGGAAAATGTAGCCTTATGTCTCTACTTTAATTCAAATCAGTAACTATCTCATTTGAATAACTAGAGAAAAAGATATAGCTAAAAGACTAAAGTATACTCAGTGAATATTTTCTAGATCAACTACCAATTTTGTTTCCAAATCATTCCTTAACACAACTTATACCAAAATCACCTTTTCTACTTCATTTACTCCTCATTCTCAACTTCATTTCAAATCAATATCATCTATAATGACATTATAGTCCATGATTAATCATGGACATCAATAACAGAACATACTCATATATACATATTCTTCATCAATTTACTATACAGACTTACGTTTTAAGCATAACTTCAGTAATCTCTTATTTGAGTGAAAATTTTAAACTTCCGGTGGCAACAATTATCTTTAGAATAAATTGCTAATTGTATAGGTTATTCATTACGTATTTTCATGATTTAACTCCAATTTTTTCTAACTAGAGACGAAATTTTCTTTGTATCCGGTTTACTCTAATATTAACCAGTTTAGCTATCTGAACAAAGATAAAAGTTCCACATGAAACCTGGAAAAAGAAGAGGAGAAATACTTCCTCAAACAACCCCTATGAGTTTGGAGAAGAAATTAGTACTAATGTTGACTTATACTCGGTGAGCGCTATTATCAACAGATTTAGACCAATTCATTTATCTATCGTCCAAATAAAAGTGTTTTCACGTAAATGTGGTATTCTTGTGTTATGCATAATTGATAGATATTTTAGTTATTTGCTTGCACATTATGATAAAGAAAATAAATAGCATTGTAGATAGATAGATCGTACTGTTGAAAGTACATGTTGTAGGGTCAATTAAATCCCAGCATATATATCCAGAGCATCATCAGTTAACTTGGAAACAAAATAGGACATGTAATCAGCGAAGTAGAAGGGCCTGTAGAGAAGAGGATGATCCTTGTCGACAAGCTCATCAGGAACCTCAATCATTGCTTCATCCTTTGGTATTAAAAACAGCCCGCAGGAATACCTGTCTTTGTCACCTCCAATCATTACTCTGTGTCTCGCTGCTTGAAGCCTCCCGTTGCTCCATGCCTTTCCAACATTTTCGATTTATAATCATATGTGCCAACATCTATCATATTCATCTATGTACTTTTTCTTTTTATTAACTACATAGAGGCTAATAATAAAGATTAACAAATTACAGTTTCAGGAAATGGATATTTCTGAACCGGAAAACAGTCAAGTTAAACTAGTCATCATCCATCGAGGGTTTGACTTAATAGTTGGCTTAAAATAATGTAAATTAAAACCGAAGAAGCTTAAAAGTGTACTGATTATGTGTGTACGTATGGTGTGTGTTGAAACTTAACCGAATCGAGTATTAATTGATTACCTTTAGGGCGTCACCAACAATGACAAAATAGGAATTTTGGGGAATCACAACTTTAGCCCAGTTGCCGTCTTTCATCTGAACCTCAAGACCCTGAACTCCATTGTCACATAATATGGTGAGAGCATTTTTATCCGTGTGAGCCACAAGACCAATTGCTGAGTCGAAATTGTTTAGAGGAACGTCGTACTTCATTACACGGAACACGCATGCGTTGTCCTCAACATGCAATTCATATTGCCTTTCCATGCCAAAGCTCTCGAACATCATTTTCAAGATGAGGAAATTCAACTCCAGCATTTTTGAGCTCATGGTGTTTAGAGCCTTACTATATCATGACAGAAGGGCAATAATAAATTAAATACTCCTACGCAGAAGGAAAGGCTCGACTAGGTTGGACAATAAATTAGCAGTTATGGTATTGCTTAATAAACATGGACGCATGCAAGTAGTTAGAAATTTGAGCTAAAATGTTAGGTAAATTAATTTTACAATTGTTTGTTAAATTACTATACTGTTAAATTAAATCTTATTATGTTATATATAATTAGAGATGAGCTCAGTTCTCCCACCTGAACGAATGCACCCTAGAAAAGGAACAGAAAAGATCAACAGATGCTGATGAGCACAGTTTATAGAAAAGTAGCTGATTCACGAAGATGGTTATGTGTAAAATAACATGTGCAGTTAGAATTATGATATAACATTTTAAAAAGGCTTCAAATCTTCTGTTCCTGCTGTACCCATGTGTAAAAAGCCTTTTAAAAAGCCGTTTGAAAGGATAAGCCCCCATTAAATAGGACTTTTGGCTGCTAGTGAAAACCGTTTGGTAGCCGCTGCAGCCTGCAGGCATAATCATTTCTATGTATCCGTAGCTTTTGATGGCCTCAAATGGTACAATCTCCCAATATTTTCGTCACTGCCAAGCACCAGTGTACTCGACCTTTCTAATATTTTCTTTTTCTTTTTTCCATTCAATCTATTATCCTTTATTTCGATTCAACAAAATTCCATTTTAGGCAACTATTCACTTCATTATCTTCTACGTACTAAAATTTAAACTTTGGAGGGTAACTTTTATCATATATGAAAGTGGAATTTTTCCTTTTTGTTTTCTACATCAAATTAATTCGTCAGCAACAAGAAATTAAGGTGACGAGATGCCATGCTATCTTATTTGTATACCTAAAGTCATGTAATTGAATAGAACAGGAAACAAATTAAACGTCATAAGCAAGTCTCCTTAAATGCTTCGAGGGTCAATGGCTTAACGCCATATACAGACACACACCAGAACAAGGCTAATGAAAATGGGTTTCCTCATAGTATCTGAAAGTATATCTTCTCGTATCAAGGGAAACGAAGAAAGAAACAAGAGGTATATTGCTTGTGATCATCTAGTTTCGACTTGACTGTGCAAGAACATCACTAATGCTTTAGTAATTCTGGACCATACGATTCAGTGATAAGGTTACGGAGGTCCAGATTGGCCAATGTGCATGCTCCAGGGAAACAGTAGAAAATGAAGTAAGCACAAACGATGAGATTGAATTTACCATTGAAGGTCAACATGAAAATGAAACCAAAATTCATGAAAACATATATGTATTGGAGACTAAAAAAGAGAAAATGATCTTACCAGAAGCTTGGGTTGCCTTGTGGCCAGATGAGGTTTGTGAAAGCCTGAGCTGCCTCGAGTCTATGTGCGTCGTCTACACCAAAGCTTTGGTGGAAAGGCACAACGGAACATTTTCCCAAGTAGCTTCTATATGGCTTAGGATTTACGTATCTGTTCTTTGTTTCATCAGGAAGATCGAACAGGGCCTTCATGCCTCCAAACATTTCTTTACGTAAGCTTTGTGGAATCTTATCGCTCATCAAAATGAAGCAACCGTGACTTTCACAAGCCTCTCTAACTTTTTGGCACGCCTCTCTTCTCCGCTCGTTCATGCTTCCATGTTCTATTCCTACTGGAAATTCAAGAACTGGGATTTCTGCTTTAGCCATATCTCTCGTATGTGTATATATCTGCGTTGCAGACTAGAAGTACCGGTACATTGTGTCGACCCTCGTTATATAAGGAAGCCAGTTGAGAAAGGTCCAAAACAGGGTCCCTTTCACAAAGTGATGAGGGCACTCCTTGTCACCCTGTAGTCTCTAAATTATGATAAATCTTATTAAGCCGTAAGAAAATTACTGAAAAACAAGAAAACATTTTCATAATTTAATTTTACTGATGTTCATCACAGCTTAATTTTATTGATTTACATCCTTTATTTATATTTGATATTTAGCTTTTTGATTGTTTGCATAAATTAAAATTTAAAGTAATAGGCAATCATTTTATCAAAATATGTCAAATCATAAATAACGCTAGAATATTATAACTTTCTGAGCGGGTAGAATCTGATTGTCGAATCTGGTGTAAAATGCTAGTCAATTATTAATACTCACATGGACTTACTTTTAACTTAACAGTAGTCCTTTTGAAAGGACAGATTTTTGTCTTTTAATATAATTCGAGACCAACAAATTCATTTTAAAAGGTATTTGGACAGTGGCGGATTCACAACGGGAGCAAGTGGGGGCACTTGCCCCACTGCCTCCAACAGATTTCTTTAAAAAAAATTACTTTTTTAAGTTTTACCCTCACAAAAAAATAAAATTTTATTCCTATTAAAATTTTGCCCCCATTAAAAATAAAATTTTATCTCTACTAAAATTTTGCCCTCATTTAAAAAAATTTTTGAATCCGCCCCTGTATTTGGAGGATTCCTTTTTCTAAACAAAACCATTTATGATCACAAAAATGGTTTTTTTTCTCCCTTTTGTTTTATTTTAGAGGATGAGCTGGTTACAACTTTTATTAAAAGCCCTTGTTTAATGGATGGGCGCCATCACGTAAAACTTGCTGCTCAAAAATTAAGATGTTAGAGGAATGTGTACGCATTTAGACATATGGCTTGAGAGAACTGTCACGATCCCTTTTAACGATTTAAAACTTTTTTGCCAAGGTTGCAAAAGCAAACGTATTCCTTTTTAACACTCCTCAACAGAAGCAAATCCTTGCAATAATTAGTTTCATTGCTATTGTTAGACTTGTTCTCAGGGATCTAAATCAGGCTAGCGGCAGCCTTATCCTGTCAAGGACACATAAAGCTCTCCCAGAGTCCCACTGAGATCGGGTCTTGATCAGTTTCCTACAGGGCCACATTTATTCCTTCAGGCCAGAGATCAGCTCTAGTCATCGATATTAAGCATAAATACCACATTAAAGTATCTCTATTGGGAATAGCAATCGGCCAATTACTAGAATACATACACTGCGCAAATGCGCAGTTTTAATTCGAAGACGTGTAATGCCCGGTTATTTTTTAAATTAAAGAGTATGTATTTATAGGTTTTGTTATAAATGATTATTGTTAGATTTAAAATTTTGAGAGAAAAATTAACAGTGTGATTCTGGACAAAATTTTGTAAGCAAAAAGAGAAAAAAAATATAAGAGTTGAATATTTAAATTGTATTAATAAAAGTATAAAGAAAAAATTAATAATCCAAAAGAATAAGTAAATTTGAAAATGCATGATGCTGAATTAGTTTAGGAATTAATGGCTCCAATTTCACTTTAACTTGCATGTTATTACTTATTCACTATATGAGCATGCTAAGTCACAAATATGCATGTTATTATTAATTAAGAATAACATATGCATATTTGTGACTTAGCATGCTTATTAATTATTAATTAAGTATTATATAGTAAGTGTGAATGGGATGGTTGTTATGGGCATCGTATCTACTGGTTTGTTCAAATGAACTGAAAAATTGATACCGAGTATTAGTCGATTCAAAGAATAAGAATTGAGTTCATCTTAGCTTTGCTTACGCTGTTTTTTTCTAACAAATTTCTATCCAGATGATAAAACGGACTCAGTTTATCCTTGTATTAAACACAAGATTGGAAATGGAGATAGAACTTGACACGTTGTCTTTGTTTCGATCATCTGCTTTGTTTTTATTTCCTCATGCCTATTTGTCTCTTGTATATGTATTAAAGGATATAGTCTCAACAAGTTAAAGACTTATAATCACAAATAAGTACATTGGTGGTGACTTATGGATCTAAAACAAAACGTGTTTTCCTGGGTAGGGCATAAAATATTCCTTAATTATCATATAAACACGGTAGTAAACTTGGTAAATGTCAACTACTTTAGATTTAACCAAGAGAAAACAGATAAGAATTTGGGTCAGCAAATTGAAGACTGTTGAAATTGGAAGCACAAATATATTTAGTACGGATTTGTGCTTTCTCCTATTGATTATCTCAGATTTTTCTGTATGGAGTTTTAACTTTTCGTTCTATGCAGTAGGTACAAATATTGACTCTTCTTCTTTTCTATATTTGTTTGATTTAAGCCTTAGATGCATATTTTTTATCTCCAAACCTTTAATTAAATCACAATTTAGTCCTAAATAATCTCAAAACATTCAGTTTAAATCAATATTTAATTATGTATTTAGATTTGATAGCACCATACAACTTTAAAGTAATTTATGATTTTAGTTATAAAAAACCATTGTTATTACTCAAATGTTAAAAAGGAAAAGGATTAAATTTCAAAGTAAAAGTTTGAAAAAGCACTAAACCATTCTTTATTTTTATTATCCATAAGTCAAGATCTTTGTTCTAGCTCCTTTTAACATTTTAGAGACCATACTATATTATCAAAAAGTTGGTAAAGAGAGGAACTGAAATGGTATACCTTTTCTGTATGCCATCATATGATAAAACACGATCTTTATGAACATACATATTTATAATTTCAGCTTCTTCTTTCCTGGATAAATCATTTATATCTCGAATCTAGAAAATCAAAAATTAAAAAAATTCACTTTTAATCAATTACATGAATAAAAAGTCAAAAAGAAGGCTCAATGTAATTATATTAATATTATCCCACCTTGTTTAGTATTAAAGATTTCTCCTCTTTGGCTCTCTCGAGAGAAGTTGTGACAGAGCTAAGAAGGGAAACAATTGAACTCAAAGTGGGTTGTACGACAATAGGAGAATGGTAATTGTTTAAATTCTGAAGAAACCTGTCACACTATGTGTCAACCATACAAGTCTTTATTTTTTCTTAGCATAATATACATTGGTTTATAGAGGGACATAAAGGATCACCCCCCTTAAGGTGTATATATATTTGAAGTCTCAGAGATTTCCTTGTGACTAGAAAATAGAGATAGTAACTCAGACTGGAGCATAGCCCAGATATGTAGAGTTCTGACTTCCTGTTACCTTGACCATTTACATAAAAGAAAAATTAGTATCAAACACGATCATGAAATTATCTCATTCATTGTGATGGAGATCTCCTCACATGAAACATGAACATACCTTAGGAGGCTGTACTAGTTTGACAAAAGTAGTATCATCTGACACATAAGTAAAAAGAGCACGCATCATACCAAAGAGCCCTTGAACAAAACCAAACTCGTTATTCTCTTTGTAAGGCCATACCTACAAAGACATAATAAAGAACAATTTTAAACTAACTGAGGAGCACAAAAAGATATATTAAAAGAACACTCTTGTAACTTGTACCAATAAGCATAGTCTAGACTCCATAAATGTTTCGGATCCCAACTATAGCTCATTTGCCTACTTCTCCATTCAATGATAATATACAAATTTCAATTTTTTTGAAATGATAAAATTTGATATGATACAATATAATAAAATGAGGTTTCTCTTTATATCTTATCCTACTAGATAGGTTTTGAATTTTATTAAAATTTTAGCAAGTACATGAGGGATGAAAGCACATCAACATAAGCATTATTAAATAGTATGCTTAGGACTATATTTCCTATTAAATGGCTGCAATTTAACTTAAAGAACAGGCCCCAGGTAAAAATGTAATTCAAATCGACACTTCGGGTTGGTATAGTAACTTGAAAGCAAAACTGAAAAGGGTAAAATTTTGACATTGACATCTTTTAACTCAAGTAGTTGCAAAACCTTTTGTAATCCAAATGTTAAACAATTATTTGAAGGAACATCTAATGAAGTATATGTACATCTTGGAGTAAGCCAGCATCTAATATCCTGTACATTACAAGTTTTTCCTTGGCACATTTCCAAGTGTATGTATATGGGTGTATGCATGAGAATAATCCATTTGATAGTCGATATTCTCAATATATATGCACATCACACAGATAGAGGAGAGTATTTGGAAAAACAAATCCTTAATGTGCGCCTAATTAAATCTTTTCAATCAAACAAAAGAAATTGCTAAAGTATAGAATTCATGGTCAACAGAGGAAGATTCTCAACAAATTCTTAAAGACCAATTGAATTTTGAAATACAAAACAAGGAATAGAAAATAAAAAGAACAATACAAAACAATATTCAACTCTATACATAACAATCATCAATACATGTAAAGGTAATAGATTATATGCATCACCAGAACTTCATTTCTCAAGCATGTATCTCTCTATACGGTTGCTAAATAAATTAAATTTGAGTTCATGATATTGGACTTAACCTAAGGTTTTTTTAGTTTCAATTTATACATCTTTAATTCTCCAAATTGGAATTAACGTAAGGCTTTTTAGTTTCAATTATATGAATAATGAGCGAATAAGATGGAATGAATAAATTAGATTAACAACAAAGGATTGATTAAATATGCATGATGATCAACTCATATGACATAAGGAAATACATTTCACAAGTAATTTTAGAGGCAACTACAATCGTATCATCTACAGTTAATCAACAGAAAATTAGTGTAAAGCATTCGGACATTTAACACAATTTAACATCAATATAGAGAAGTCAATGAATAAGTGAAGATTGTTGCTTCCAACTTGTTCCTCAGAGAGGAATATCAAAACTTCTTAAATTTAAATCACTCAATTTAATCATTTTTAGTTTTTAAATCTATTAATGATCTAAAGGCTAAAATATACAATTAAATGAGAGTAATCTAAGCATGGTGTTGTATAAAATGAAATCAGGAAATCGCAATTGAAAAATATATCTTATATTAATCTAAGTAGAAAGATGTCAAAAAACTGTTAACAAATGAGTAATTATGATAAGGAATTTAACTTTAAAATTATAAACGTTATCTATAACCTTATATTTGTTTATATGTGTTAGTAGTAAAAAAAATTATAACCAATTTAAATATGAAAAAATATGGCTCTTTAATTCTATTAAATCTTTATCCTCATCTCAACAAAAAATATTTACAACCAATATAAAAATCGTTCAATTGCCAACAATATACATACATAATATTATACATTTAATGAATAATAAATCATATTATGATTAAATCTTTAGTTTTTTGTGCTAACCCATGGTCAATTTTTGTTTCCAAATTTTGATTTATATTCTTCAAACAAAAATATATTTAATTATAAATGCCAATAAAGTTACTTGTTTATTATTTTAATAATTAAATATTAAACAAAGTTTATAGATAAATTAATTAAGTAAATAATTTTCAAGTAAGAAAAATGTTCTTTATAAAGTAATTTTAATTGTTTATGAAAAATTTTCTTTAAAAAATAATTTTAATTTTAGTTTTACATTAAATATTAAAATTATTGAAATCACAATTTTTAATAAATCATGTTATGGTAAAATCAAAACCAAAGTTTTTGGTAATGAATTTGAAAAATGAAAACAAGAAATAAAAAATTACAATAAAATCAATTGAGAATTTTGCAATATTTTAAAAATATGTTTTTAAGCAATATGAAAATGATCCAATTGACAAGGTATAATGCAACAGGAAAAAGGTAGAGCAACAATTAAATATGATTAGGCAAAACACAAAATAAAAAAAAGTACTCACACATAAATACAGACTCCCAGTAGTATTGAAATATGATAGCTTATTATCTTCAACCGAACCAGCGAAAAATTGGTCAAGGTGAGACGTAATTAAAGGAGAAAAATAGCCAACGAAATTATGTAGACAATAACAATGTCAAAAAAATGCACCTTTAAGTAATTCAGCATGAGCAAAGACCTGCCCCTCATCAAATAATAAAACTTAATAATATAATAATCAATAATTCATGTTCGTGAAGAGTTGTATGTATATATACACTTAATATTAGTATATAGTACTTAATAATAATATAATAATAATTAATATGCAATTCAAGGTTGTGACTAAGAATGTCATAATTATAACTTTTACCACCACAAAACCTCATGCATATTTGAACCATATGCCTAAATGAGATAAGATGAAAAATGAAAGTACTTACAATCGTAGCTAGCATCTTTTAACGTGTTTGTTAGCCTTTGTGTTGGACCCTGAATTCTTATTATTATTTACAATTGATGTCATTAAGTATGAATTGTGTTAATTGGGTGATTATGGTTTATATTGATTTAAATTGGCAGTATTAGTGGATAATTGAGATTAAGTTGAGTTTTGTGGTTTAAATGAGAATTAAGGGGTAAAAATGTATGAGGGGTAATTTTGGTAGGTTACTTGATCTTTTAAGTTATAAGGCATAAGTGGAGGGGCTATAGGGTCATTTTTGCAAGTATGAAGAGTAGAACTTAGAAGAAGAAGGAAATTGGCTTTGTTTTGAAGGGTGAGCACCGTGGAAGAGGGGAAAAAGAAGAGGAATATAGGGCCTTGCATTTCTTGCGGATTTTCGACAGATTTGAAGCGATTTCTTGGTAAGTATGAGTTCATTCCTTTGTGTTGTAGCTAGATTAAACCCTAGAATATATTTGAATGTGTTAGAATCGGTGGTTTAGAGGTTTTCGAAAAAATGGTGAAAATTTCTTTGGATTGATAATCTTAGTGTGTTTGTGACTGATTATAAGGTGTGAATGAGTTAGAAATATAGTACTGGACTTGAATTAAGGTTTAAGAATGTTGTATTTGTAAAAGGGAAGGATTGAGGTTAGAAAAATGCTGGAAAATCGAGTTTGGGAGATGTTCTCCAGGCCCGCACGTCGCGACGTGCGAATGAACACGCCACGACGTGCGAGGAAAGTGAGCAACGTCGCGACGTGCAAATTTGTATTCGCCGCGACGTGCGAGAAGGAACACGCCACGACGTGCGAGAAAGTGGTGCACGCCGCGGCGAACACACCCGTTCGCCGCGACGAGCGGGGCTTCGCCGCGGCGAGCTCTCTGTTTCCAGCAATGATGAATTTTGGTATTTTTGGCATATCTTGTGTTGTGAATGTCCAAATAAGGTGATTTTGGATTCGTTGTGATCTAGAGATAAAGGACTACAAGTTTTATGCAGAAGGGAAGTTCGGAATTTGCCT
>JANVCQ010000001.1:9254588-9273772 GCA_025531925.1 Erythroxylum plowmanianum
TTGGAAATGGCCTACCACCGAATTCTCATCCCTAATCGAAAAACCCATTAACATAACCTAATCCCAATCCCTCACCCAATCGATACCCATCCTTAATCCCTTACCCAATCGACATCGATCAACAAAGCACAAACATAACTCCATCAACCAAATCCCACACCCAATCAGAACCCTTCACCCATAGCAATCTTTAAAAAAACAAAACGGTGGGATGAATATTGCGTCTTACCCAAAAGAGAGGAAAGATGATAGCAGGCTAGGTTGGCTTGAAGAGCGAGGTTCGTTTGTGGAGAAGTAAATATGGCAGTAGAGAAAGTGATAATGAGCAAGTTATGGAGAATAGAGAGAGAAGGGGAAAAGCAAAGAACATATGCGTACATAAATTGAAACGGAAGAGAAGATTCATGAACTCACAAACAAAAAAACTCACCTTTATCAGTGGAGACAAAGCCGAATGAAATAGGAGAGCTGCGGACAAAAATGGAGTTTGTAATTTGTTTTAGGTTTCATCAAAGTCGTTGAGGGAGGATATTTTTGACATTTCATTATGTTGTCCTCCGGACAAGAATTCTTGTACCACAGTTATGGAAGAAACAAAAATTTCTGTCCTTGTCCTCTGAAGGCGGAACAAAAATGGGTGAGGATAGCAAGCAAACAGGATGGAGGACAGAACTTTTGCATCCTTGTCCACTGTCCTCACCCATGAGGACAACAACCAAACGTAGGGTTAACGACTCGTAGACAGACACTGCCCAAATGTACAGTAATAGTTAGGATACATATAATGTGAAAAAGGAATTAGAATATTTAAATTGGATTAATAAAAGTAGAAAGAAAAAATTAATAATTCAAAAGGATAAGTAAAATTTAGAAATGTATGATGCTAAATTAATTTTAGGAATTAACGACTCCAATTTCACTTTAACTTGCATGTTATTAATTATTCACTTTATGTATATATTAAGTCACAACTATGCATGTAATTATTAATTATTAATTAATTAATTAATTAATTATTATACAGTAAGTGTGAATGGGATGGTTGATATAGGCATGGTATCTATTGGTTTGTTTAAATGAACTAAAACATTGATACCAATTATATATTAGTCGATTTAAAGAATAGGAATCGAGTTCATCTTAGCTTTGCTTTGACTGTTTTTTTAAAACAAATTTCTATCCAGATGATGAAGCAGACTCGGTTTATCCTTGTATTAAACACAAGATTGAAAACAGAGACAAAACTTGGCACATTGTCTTTGTTTTGATCATCTGCTATGTTTCTATTTCCTCAAGCCTATCTGTCTCTGGCATTTGTATTAGAGGATATAGTCTTAGTAAATTAAAGACTTATGATCACGAATAAATACAATGGTGGTGACTTGTGGATCTAAAGCAAAACTTGTTCTCATAGGCAAGATGTAAAATATTGCTTAATTTTCATATAAACACGGTAGTAAACTTGGTAAATGTCAATTACTTTATATTTAACCAAGAGAAAACAAACAGGAGGTTGGGTTAGCAAACTGAAGACTGTTGAAATTAGAAGCACAAATATATTTAGTACATATTTGTACTTTCTCCTATTAATTATCTCATATTTTTCTGTATGAAGTTCTAGCTTTTCATTCCGTGCAGCAGGTGCAAATATAACTCTTCTTCTTTTTGTTTTATTTTTATTTGATTTAGGCCTTAGGTGTACATTTTTTAATCTCTAAACCTTTAACTGAATCACAATTCAATCCTAAACAATCTCAAAACATTTAGTTTAAATCAATATTTAATTATATATTTAGATTTGGTAGCACCATACACCTTTAAAGTAATTTATTTTTTTAGTTATAAAAAAAACCATTGTTATTACTCAAATGTTAAAAAGGAAAGCAAATAAATTTCAAAATAAAAGTTTGAAAAGCACTAAACCATTCTCAATTTTTATTATCCATAAATCGAGATCTTTGTTCTAGATCTTTTTAATGTTTTAAAGACCACACCATATTATCAAAAAGTTGGTAAAGAGAGGAACTGAAATGGTGTACCTTTTCTGTATGTCATCATATGATAAATCACGATCTTTATGAACATACATATTTATAATTTCATCCACTTCTTTCTTAGATAAATCATTTATATCTCAAATCTAGAAAACTAAAAATTAAAAAAAGAAATCACTTTCGATCAATTACAGGAATAAAAAGTTAAAAGGAAGGCTAAATGTAATTATATTAATGTTATCCCACCTTGTTTAATAGTAAGGTTTTCTCCTCTGTGACTCTCTCAAGAGAAGTTATGACAAAGCTAAGAAGGGAAGCAATTGAACTCAAAGTGGGTTGTACGACAATAGGAGAATGGTAATTGTTTGAATTTTGAAGAAACCTATCACATAATGTATCAATCATATAAGTCTCCTGAAGTCTCAGAGATTTCCTTATGACTAGAAAGTAGAGATAGGAACTCAGATTGAGGCATAGCCTAGTTGTGTAGAGTTCTGACTTCCTTTTACCCTAACCATTTACATAAAAGAAAAATTAGTATTAGATACAATCATGAAATTATCTCATTCTTTGTGATGGAGATCTCCTCACATAAAACATAAGCATACCTTAGAAGACCATATTGGTTCGACAAAAGTAGTATCATCTGAATCATAAGCAAAAAGAGCACGCATCATACTGAAGAGCCCTTAAACCAAATCAACTAGTTATTCTCTTCGTAAGGCTATACCTACAAAGACATAATAAAGAACAATTTTAAACCAATAGAGGAGCACAAAAGATACTCTTGTAACTTGTACTGAGAAGCATATTCTAGACTCCATAAATGTTTCGGATGCTAACCATCTCTTAAAATTTTGTTAAGACTTTCTCTGTTTATAGCCTCTTTGCCTACTTCTAGATTAAATGATAATATAAAATTTTCCATTTTTTGAAATGATAAAAATTGATATGATATGGTATAATAAAATAGGGTTTCTCTTTCTATCTCATCCTACTAGATAGGTTTTGAAATTTATTAAAATTTTATCAAATACACGAGGGATGAAAGCACATCAATATAAGCAGTATTAAATAGTATGCTTAGAACTATATTTCCTATTAAATGGCTACAATTTAACTTATAGAATAGGCCCCAGGTAAAAGATGTAATTCAGATTGATAGTTTGGGTTGGTATAGTAACTTAAAAGCAAAACTGAAAAGGATACAATTATGACATTGGCATCTTTTGACTCAAGTAGTTACCAAACCTTTTATAGTCCAATTGTCAAACAATTGTTTGAAGGAACATCCAACCAAGTATATGTACATCTTGGAGTAAGCCATCATCTAATAGCATGTAAATTACAAGCTTTTTCTGTGGCATATTTCTAAGTGTATGTATGTGGGTGTATGCATGAGAACAGTCCATTTGATGGTCGATATTCTTAATATATATGCACATCACACAGATAGAGGAGAGTATTTAGAAAAAAAATCCATAACATACGACTGATTAAATCTTTTTACTCAAACAAAAGAAATTATTAAAGTATAGAAGTCATGGGCAACAGAGGAATATTCTCAATACATTCTTAAAGACCAATCGAATTTCAAATACAATAGAAAATAAAAAGAACAATACAAAACAATATTAACTTTATACGTAACAATCATCAATACACCATGTAAAGGTAATAGATTATATGTATCACCAGAACTTCGTTTCTCAAGCATGTACCTCTCTGTATAATCGCTAAAAAAATTAAATTTGAGTTTATGATATTGGACTTAACCTAAGGCTTTTAGTTTCAATTTATACATCTTTAATTCTCCAAATTGGAATTAACATAAGGCTTTTTAGTTTCAATTATACGAATAATGAACGAACATGATGGAATGAATAAATCAGATTAACAACAAAGGCTTAATTAAATATGCATGATGATCAACTCATAAGATATAAGGAAATACATTTCACACGTAATTTCAGTGGCAACTGCAATCGTATCATCTACAGTTGATCAACAGAAAATTAGTGTAGAGCATTCATACATTCAACACAATTTAACATCATTAATCATTATAAAGAAGTCAATGAATAAGTGAAAATTGTTGATTCCAACTTGTTCTTCAGAGAAGAATATCAAAACTTCTTAAATCTAAATCACTGAGTTGAATCATTTTCTGTTCTTAAATCTATTAATGATCTAATGGCTAAAATATGCAATTAATTTAGAGTAATCTAAGCATGGTGTTGTATAAAATGATCAAGAAATCACAATTGAAAAACATATATCTTATATTAATCTAAGTAGAAAAGATGCCAAAAAAATGTTAACAAATGAGTAATTATGATAAGTAATCTAACTTTAAAATTATAAACGTTATCTATAACCTTATATTTGTTTATATGTGTTAATAGTAAAAAAAATTATAACCAATTTAAATATGAAAAAATATGGCTCTTTAATTCTATTAAATATTTATCCTCATCTTAACAAAAAATATTTACAATCAATATCAAAATCGTCCATTTGCCAACAATATAAATACCTAATATTATATATTCAATGAATAATAAATCATATTATGATTAAACTTGGAACTTGACCATATAAAACCTCCATATTTGATGAACCAAATTTAATGAATTTGACAATAAAAACAAGAAACTAAATTCATAATAAAACCAAACTCTTTAGTTTTTTGCGCTAACCCATGGTCAAGATGAGGAAAAAGACATAATTAAAAGAGAAAAGTAGCCAATGAAATTACATAGACCATAATGTCAGAAAATGCATCTTTAGGTAATTCAACACAAGCAAAGATCCGCTCCTCATCAAATAGTAAAACTTAATAATATAATAATTAATAATTCAAGGTTCGTGAAGATTTGTAATACACACACACACACACACACATACTTAATATTAGTATATAGTACTTAATGATAATAATATAATAATTAATAATTAATTAATATACTTAATAGTAATTAATATGCAATTTACGGTTGTGACTAAGAATGTTATAATTATAACTTTTATCATCACAAAACATCATGCATATTTGAAACATATGCCCAAATGAGATAAGAAGAAAAATGAAAGTACTTATAATCATAGCTGGCATCCTTTAACGTGTTTGTTAGCCTCTAGATCTATAAATTAAGAAAAGCAAAAAAGTTAATCCATACACAAGCCTTGTGATAGTAAATTTAAGATAAAAAAATCCAATAAAAAAAGAATCTAAAGATACTATTTGAAGAGCAGTATGGAGAAAGATGACCGAAGAAGCTTCCGCCAATACCAACTGATACCACATCAGTCAGTGGGTTTCTTGTAGCTCCAACCTAGCATCATTTGGCTGTTACCACAAAATAGGAGATTCATGCGTGAAAACAAAATTCAAAATTGTAATTACCCAAGAACCATTCTAGACCCTCTCCAAGAAGTCTTTGATCTTGTCCAAAACATCTCAAACCTCTAACACAACATTCTTCCCATCACTCTTATGGATGCATCCCTTGGAGCATGGAAAGCTACATACAACATAGTCCTATTTTCGGTGCTGCTTATCTAGAAGTGACATTTAAGCATAATGTGATTAGTCATATCTTCGCAAAAGGAAGCTATCAAATTCTTTTAAGAAAAAAAGAAAAATATCTTATACCAATTAATTCCATAGTATGCAGATGAAATGGATTAAAAAATCAAAGAAGTAGTAGGGAATAGTGACTTACACAATCTCCATTAAATATGAGGTCAATCTTTTCCCTGAGATGAGCTGCCTACAATGAGCAAACAAGGAGATACCATATATAATCAGTAATTTTATTAGGTATAGGCTACATAAGAGATGCAGGATAAACCCAACTTCACCTTTGCCAAGTTGTAGAGTTTTTAAATGTGTCAAGAGTAGCACATTGTCTAAATAAAATCAAAGGAAAATAAAAAAAACAACACGCCAATTGTCACCAAACTGATTACTGAGAACCGTCCTTTGAAATTCATCTTGCTTCTATTGAAACTTTTCAACTTGAGCCTTAAAATCAGCAGTAGCTTTGGCTTCCTAATTACACAACAACATTTAGTGAATATGAACAAACTAATTAAGCATTCTAGTAAACAAAATGTCATATAGCAAAACCCTAAGTTACCTACTATTGGGGTAATTGTCGTTATCTCCCTATCCTTGGCTTGTATATGCGGCTCAAACCTCTCAACCTTTGCTTCCAATCTTGATATATCATATAGTAGTCTAAAAAATAAAAATAAACATACTTTCATCCAAGACAAATGAATTTTTGATGCTAAAGAAAAAATGATAAATACTTTCTTGAGTAGAAAATTACAAGAAAATTGTCCATAATGAGTAACTAATGGGACCAAAAGAACTACATTGCACATTAAAAAAATAACTAAATGTAACTAAAATTTAAAGGCCAGACACCTTTGCCTCTGTTCTTTAGCAAACTCCCTGAATTCAATGTCCCGTTGCCTTTGATGAAGGAAAGAGTAAATGCAGTTGTAGGTGTGTGCAATGGAGACCTAACCTACGATGAATTCATAAACAAACAAAACAAAACTAATACTTTTAAATGAAGAACCAAAAAGAGAGACCAATATTTATAGGGAGAGTTTCATCGTAAAATAATTGTGTAAAAGTCTCCAAAAAATTTCTTGGACATATCAAGATCAATCGATTCTAAAAAAACAAAACATAAAAAATAACACTAAAAATATATTACAAATGTACAGAGCTCGTAGTATTTGTGAGTTGAGATCGAAAAATATAGAGAAACTTTGAATTTTACTATCTACGGGAATAGGTAAAAGTGCCAAACTATGAGATGTATATAGAAGACGCTACATTGAACTCAAGTGGCTCCTTCTGCGAGCATTTCTGAGTTTGATGTTGATCCTTTTTTGGAAAATAGTTCTGATATGAAGGTAAGAGGAGGTTCAGTAGAGAAGAGAAATGAAAGAGAGGAAGATGTTCCAGAGAGATCGAGAAAGTAGATGATAGGGAATCTAATATCAATAAATTTAGGGAGAGTTTCATGGTTTTAGAATAAATTGCAGTCGTTCGATGATAGGAATAAATTAGGTGTTGTGCGATTAGGACACGTTAAGAGAGAAAAGATGTCGTGGAAGTTGCAGAGAGGTAGAAAGAGAAAGGGCAAGAGGTGCAGGAAGAGAGGAGTTGAGACCATTTGTTGGGAAAAGTTGAGTTATTAATTAGTGACAACCATTCTTCAACTTGTGTGGGTAAACTATTGCTAAAAGAGAGAAGAATGGAGGGAGAATCAGAGATATTTCTTGGGAAGAGTTGAGTTATTAATTGGTTACTTCATAAAATAGGGTTAATAAATTGGCAGCGTATTTATTGGATGTGTCTTACAATCATAACATGATATAAGAAGAGCTTCAATATTTGGAAAGGAGAGTGAAAGAAGAGCTTCAATGATTGGACAGGAGAGTGAAAGAAGAGCTTCAACATTTCGACACATAGGCATGACAATCATAAGTGAAGTCAAAAATAATATTTAATAATTTAAAAAATGAAAAAATAAATATAAGGTCAAACGCCTACGACATTAGTGAATGAATGAATTAATATTTATTTAACAAATTAAAAAAGTAAATATATGTCATGAAGAGCTGTATATATACACTTAATATTAGTATATAGTACTTAATAATAATAATTAATTAATATACTTAATATTAATATATAGTACTTAATAATAATATAATAATAATTAATATGCAATTCACGGTTGTGACTTATTAGTAACAACCATAAAGAGCTATATATATACTTAATATTAGCATAAAATACTTAATAATAATTAACAATTAATAATGCACGGTTGTGACTAATATATATACTTAATATTAGTATATAGTACTTAGTGATATAATAATAATAATTAATTAATAATAATGCATGGTTAATAATTAACAATAATTTATAAATTAGGAATTAATAACCAATATTATAAACTTAATAATAATTTGTAAGCAATAATCAAATAAATAATAAATAATAAATAATATTTAATAAAGAATATGGACAGTGGTGATTGAACAACTCACAACCTTGCCTTTAATAGGATATACTTAATAATAATTAAAATTGATAATTACATAATTGACAATTAAATTAAATAATTAATAATTAATAATAACAAAATTAAAAACTAATTATTATTATTATTATTAATTGATAATATCATTAGAGCCGTTGGATGAATGGGACGCCTGAATGAAAAAGCGTGGTCATGATCGGTCCAAAATAACAATTATAAAAATTAGAAAATCCAAGTTGTCGATGAAAGGGACGGTGAGATGGAATTGCGTGGTCGTCCATCCCATCGTCCTTAGTATGTATATATTTAATATACTTATAATAATAATAATAATAATAATAATAATAATAATAATAATATACTTAATATTAGTACATAGTACTTAATAATAATAATATAATAATTAATATACGATTCACATTTGTGACTTATTAGTCACAACCGTGAAGAGCTATATATATATATATATATATATAATATTAGTATATAATACTTAATGATAATTAACAATTAATAATGCACGGCTGTGACTAATATATATATATATATATAATATCAGTATATAGTACTTAATAGTATCACAGTTATATTAATATCATAGTTAGCAATTAATAATTAATATAAGTTACAAAGCTTGTACAATAATGGGTGATGAAAAAGTGTGGTCGTCAAGTGCATGGAACAGTTATAGTAAATAATAACAATTACAGCGAAAAGAAATAAAAGTTAGAAGTAACGGCTGTGACTAATAAGTCATAGGCGTTACGATGAGTGGAAAGGGTTAAGAATGAGAGGTGTTGGATAAATCGAACAATAGGATGGAAATGCGTTGTCGTCCATCCCACTCGTTCTTAGTATATATATATATATATTTAAAGATAGTTGTAAAATATTTAATAATAAACATGAGTCACGACTATGACAATTTAAGTAACAAGTTGCGTTGAAATTTATACTGTGTATTTTATTCAACAAAAATTGTGGTTGCCATTAGTAGATGGTAAGTGTATTTAGGAATGAATACAAAAACCTTGACGATTTTAGGAATAAAACATAAGGAAAGAAAAAAATTGGGATGGCATAAGTCATGACTGTGATAATTTAAGTCACAACTATGACAATGACATATTGGAAGGAAAGGATAAAAAATTTGGGATGGCTATGACAATTTAAGTCACAGTTGTGACAAAAGTATAACCTAAATCGTAGTCGTTCATGAAACAAACGGTGAGATGAAATTTTGTGTTCGTCCATCCCATTCGTTCTTAGTATATATATATACTTAAAACATAATTAACAATTAAATAATAATTATTCTTAATTGATAATATCATCGGAGCCGTTAGATGAATGGGACGCCTGGATGAAAAAACGTGGTTGTGATCGATCCAAAATAACAATTACAAAAAATAAAAAAATTCAAGCCGTTGATGAAAGGGACGGTGAGATGGAATTACGTGGTCGACCATCTCATCATCCTTAGTATATATATACCTAATATAGTTATAATTAATAATAATAATATACTTAATATTAGTATATAGTACCTAATAATAATATTATAATAATTAATATGCAATTCACCGTAAGAGCTATATATATATATTAGTATATAATACTTAATGATAATTAACAATTAATAATGCACAATTGTGACTAATATATATATATATATATAATAGTTAATAATTAATAATTCATATAAGTCACAAAACTTAGACAATAATAGATGATGAAAAAGTATGGTCGTCAAGTGCATGTAACAATTACAGCAAGTAATAACAGTTATAGAGTAAAGAAATAAAAGTTAGAAGTAACGGTTGTGACTAATAAGTCACAAGCGTGACGATAAGTGAAAAGCATAAAGAATGAGAGGCGTTAGATGAAATGGATGGTGGGATGGAAATGCGTAGTCGTCTATCTCATTCATCCTTAGTATATATATACTTAAAGATAATTGTAAAATATTTAATAATAAGCATGAGGCATGACTGTGACAATTTAAGTCATAGCTGTGACAAGAATATAATGTGTGACTTATAAGTTGCATTGAAATTTATGCTGTATATTTTATTCAACAAAAAATGTGGTTGTTATTAGTAGATGGTAAGTGTATTTGGGAATAAATGAAAAAATGTTGACACTTTTAGGAAAAAAACATATGAAAAGAAAAAAATTGGTAAAGCATAAGTAATGGCTATGACAATTTAAGTCACAGTCATGATAAAGAAAAAAATTTGGCATGGTTGTGACAAAACAAAAGTATAGTGCAAATGGTAGCCGTTCATGAAACGGATGGTGGAATGGAATTTCGTATTTGTCCATCCCATTCATCCTTAGTATATATATACTTAATAAGATGAGATGATATTTAGACTAATTTGTGGACTTTAGTTTCTTTCTTAAACCTAATTAGTTAAAGTACCAAACACTACATAATGCAAATTAGCTTTGAGACTAATTTACATGACTACGGTTAGTTCGGTGTGAGATTAAGTCCTTACACCAAGTGACTAGCAGGGGGCTGCTTGTCGTGCAGTTTGAATTAAGATGTCGTTTTGATATTGGATAGAGGATCCCAATGCTTGTCCTGACCACTTATCAATATGTCGGTGATGACTAATGCTAACTTGCTTAGATGGCCAAATCTAGCGTGAGAGGAGCACTTTGATTAAGTTCTATGTTCCTGTTAGCGTTGGGGGCTTGACGCTTGAATTATCTTAAAGATCTTTTTGTGTAGTTGCTTGTTTTTTGTTTTTCTAGTAAGCTCCACTACAGTCGTGCAATAGAAGTGAAGGGCTTTAATTTAAACTGTTGGACAATTTTGTCCTTTCTCATAAAGTTGGATAATTATTAATTGCATTTTTTGGTTTTTAATAACTTATTGGATAAGTTACGTAATTTGATCTAGATAGAGATAATAAAGTGGCCAATAAATGATTTAAATCAATGGGTCGAAGTCTGAGTAGAAAATGGATCTCAATTAGTATGGACCGAACCCATATCGGTCTTGTGATTGAGAAGCTCAAAATGGATGTTATATATAAAGGTTGAGGTCTCTTGCAGTTGCTTATATAATCAATCATAAGCATAAGGATTCTTTGACCCGTTAAGAGAGCTTACATTTTGAGACAACTGTACAAAGACCTTAGCCGCATCCTAGAGAGCAATTCCCATGAAGACGACGGTGGATTTATGCTCATTTCAGCTTTGGAAAGCTCGTTTGAAGTTATGGAGATCGAAATTAAATATTTTTTTTCATTTCTTCCTTTCTTGCCCTTTCACGTTCGATTCGGGATATGTAAATAAGGTACTATTATGTATTACATATGGTATCAGAGCGGTGACGTGATCGGGTGGTTAAAAATGATGATTTTTAAGTTTTCTCTCCATAAGGTTTTCGAAGATTTAACTTCTGTTTCTCAATTTTTTCTTGCTTTTTATTGCATGAAAGTAGTATACATATATTTAGCCTTGAGAAACATGGTGAAAAAGAGCTCGAGAGTGCAAAAAACTAACCTCAAAACTTGCCAAAAATTGCCTATTTTTGGCTAGGGCATGCCTCACCATCGAACACATGTGATAGTGAACATTGCGTGCAGACGTCTAACACGTTAAGCGCATGTGTGAGTTAGACACGTGTGTCATGCATGTATGGCAACACTTAGACACGCCCACCAATGCTGACGTGTGAGCGTTTGACATGAGCAGGTGCTCAGCACGTGCCCTTTGTGACAAGCGCGATTGATGTCACTTGCTGATGCATTGGTTGACGTTAGTGGTACGGAATCTCTGCAGTAATTTAAAAAACACACAAAATTTTTAGATTTCCTGTAAGGGTGCCCTAGGGTGTTTTGGGTCAGTTTCTGGTTTTGGGAAATTCATAAAGTGAGTTTTTTTTCTCTAGATTTATTACATTAGTAATAAATTAAACTTTAACTTCAGAAAAGGAATTAAGGTATTCTAAATCTGATTTCGAGTTAATTTTCATGCTTTAGGCATCACATGAGGCAGATACTTCAATTTTTTATGTCTCGAGTCTCATGCTCAGTGTTCAGGATTACATGATAATCGCTCAGAAAAAGAACTAAGACATTTTAAAGCCATTTTGAGTGAATTTTTGTGCAACGAACTTGCCATAAGGGAGATACATGAGATGTTTGTGTCTCGAGTGATCGGTTCAAAGTCTAGTGATGCACAATAATCGCTCTACTAAGATTTTTTCTTTACGAAAGTCTCAAATGAAGTTTTTAAAGAATGTTGTCAACACGAGTGTGTGACAATGAGATTGTGCATTCGAATTTTTACATTTATTGATGTTACATTGTCACATACTATGTGCCCATAAAGAATGTGAGGATAACATAAAGATATATCCCATGTGTTTGTAGACTTTTTGAGTGTTGATGAGGACATATTCACCAAAATGACCTTTCAAGTCAGTATTTTGAATTGTTCTACTTGCATGTTAGGGTATGTCTCTGATTTTATGTTTGGTTATTCTACTCAAAGGTGTTGGCCTTACTTGACACTTTGAGATATGCATAAAGGCATTAGATGGAGGAAAGTTATTGCTCAAGTGATCTATTCACCCAAAGGTGGTAGTCTCATAAGAGTTAATAATTTGTACTCTAATCTCCTTTATGTGGAGGTCTAATTACATATATTATGTATTCAGCCTAAAGGTGTTTCATAATATGTGTGATCAGATTTTCAGTAAAGAAACTATTCAATGGCTTTGAGTATCGCTGTTATCCTACATTTGTATTGATTGAAACATTGCTATTTTATAATCACCTTTTCGGTCAACAAAATCAGTGTCACATTAAAACGCTGACTAGATTCAATACGAAGAAGTGGATAGAGGATTATTGAATGCTACAGAGATAGCTGAGGTTGATATGGTCATACAGACGAATAGGCCATCTCCACCTAAATCCATTAGCTCGATAGTTCACAAAGCAACCTATGAAGCCTGGGATCGTTCTAACAGATTTGATGATCATTAAGAGATCCATACCTGACCATCTGCTAAGTGGGCTTCTAATAATAGACATAGCGAAGGAGTTTCTTAGTAATGTCTCCCAGAGGTATATAGTCTCACCTAATGTTGAGACAAGTGCCTCGATGAAAGAATTATTCTCCATGAGATATACAAGAGAAGGGGGAGTAATATAGTACATATCGAGAATGATCCATCTTCATAGTAAACTGAAGATGCTAGACATTCCTTTTCCTAACATCTTCATTGCTCATCAAACTCTAAACACGCTCCCTCTAGAGTTTAGTAATCTAGTGATGACATATTACTCGTTGGATGAGGAATGGGGCTTCAACACTTTGATAACCCATTGCATTGTTGAGGAGGAGAAACTCAAGTTTGCTACTCCTACAAACCTTAAAGCAATTAAAGGGGAGGCAAAGATGATGGCCGCTAAGATCCAAGGTAGAAAGACTAAATCTTCTCCATATGCTGATGCTGGTCAATCTAGTGCTGGTAAAGGTCTGCATGGCATAAAGAAACCAGTAGTATAAGGCCTAAAAGGAAAAACTGAGACCATTAGGTAACTCATTGGCTTATCAATTTATGAATCTAATTTGCGATAGTTGCATTAAGTATTTGATGACTATATAATGGAACATCTGATCAAGGTGCTTCCATAATGTAGTAGTTCATATCTAAGATAAAGTCAAATTAAGGGGAAGGAGGAGCTGATGGTTGACAGCAATGAAGAAGTAGAAGTAATATCTATGGGGAATGTATGTACTGAACCTTATACTAAGATTCATTTGGATTTTACATGACATATTTTATACGTGATCTTTTAATCAATTTTGGACAAAGAGGGTTAATGTTTTATATTTAATGCTTCTGTTGTACAATTGTCGTTTAATGTAAAATATAATGGTATAACTTTCTTATCATATGGTTTGTATAGAATGTGTCTTACCCCAAATTAGATATATGTTTCTTTGTATCTTTCCAAATAGGTTATGAAATAAAGAACCCTAATGAATGAGAAGTCATACATGGTATGAAATAAAAGTTTAAGCCACATTTCTAGAGCAAGGGTTGAGAGATTAATCAAGGAAAGCATTTATCAGTTCTAGATTATGATGATTTGGGAACATGTGTTGACTGTTGCAGGGATAAGTTGATTAACAAGGATATTGAGGTCAACTCATGATTTTGACTTGTTGAGTTTGATACATAAAGATATCAATAGACCTTATACAGTTACATTGTGTAATTCTAAATGTATTCTGACATTTATTGATGATTATTATCATTACAGTTATGTGTTCTTGCTTAAAGATTGAAGGTTGAGAACCAATTGGAAAAATTCATCAACATAGTCAGATTTGACCATAGAGGAGAATATTATGGCAAACATGATGTTTCAGGACTTAAAAAAGTTAGCTTGTTAGATATTTGTAATCGGTTAGAATAGTGACTTAATTCACTATGCTGGGTAGTTCTGAACACAATGGTATGTTGCCAAAAGGCATAACTGCACCCTAAAGGACTTGAAGAAGTTAATGCAGAACATGATTAATCTACCTGATTATCTAGAATTTTGGAAATTCAGCCTTACACACATTCATGTATGGGACTGCCCTATTGAGGTAGTATAATCCGTATAAAGAAAGATTGCAAACTTATTGTACTCATTAATATTTACTAAGATATCCTGACTATTTTAAGGCTACAACTTTTACCATATAGAAGGTGGAACCAGAATAGTGAAATCACAAACAACTAAGTTTTTGGAATACAATGTCTATGATAATGGTGGGCTCTTTGACCCTTCGGATGATAGTAGGGTGGATATTATAGTTATCATGTACCCACAACTCAAACAGTTAGATCTGATAGATCTGGGTCTTTGTATCGTGCCTGTGTAGGAATAGGAATCCATACCTGTACACACAGTAGCTCCTAAGGTTACAAGATCTAATGTAGTTAGGTAAATCCACCAGAGTGAGACAACCTAGTATCCCATCTAATTACATAGTCTATCAGGTTTACAGGACTATGATATTAGACATGTTTCAAATCTAGTTAGTTTTATATAAGCTATTTATGAACCCAATGCGGATATATGGTGGGATGCAATGAATGAGGAGATGCAATCTATGAAGCATAGTAAGGTTTGAGAGCCAATTGATTTATAGAGGAACTGCAAACTCATCAGTTGTAAATAAGATTAAACCTAAAGGATTTCGAGATAAAGTTCAACGGTTTATGGGCTCGCTCAGTTGCCTAATGGTTCACTTAGAGAGAAAGGTTGACTTTATGTTACTTTTCTCCTGTATCCTTCGTAGGTTACATTTTGAGTGATTAAGGCAATTGTAGTTTATGATGATAATAGAGTTATATCAGATGACTGTCAAAACCACTTTCCTAAATAACGACCTTTATGAAGAGGTCTATATGGTACAACCTGAAGGATTTCAGGATCCAAATGGAGTTGACATGGTTTCCACATTAAGCAGATCAATATACAGTTTACATCAAACCTCCTAAAAGTGATACCTTACATTTGATAAGGTTTGGTCTCTTCCGACTATATGAAAAATAAAATTAAAAAATGCTTATACTATAAGGTCAGGGGGAGCAAAGTTATCTTCTTATTAATGCATGTGGATGATATATTGCTTACGTTAAATTACTTGACTATGTTATATGACGTTAAGCAACTTTTGGCCAAGCACTTTGACATGAAGGACCTTGATGTAACATCTTCTGTCCTAGGTATTCAGATTCACAGGACATATCTCAACACTCATCAAGCCTCTCATAGAATGCATACAATGAGTATATGTTACAAAGGTTTATTACAGTTAACTGTAAGCCTGTAGTAGCATCTATCTCTCATAGTGAGAGATAATCTTTGTGACAGTATCCAAATAATAAAGTAATAGAGAGGTTATGAGGAATGTTTTGTATACTAGTATGGTTGATAGCCTGATGTATGCTTGGCTATAAACTAGGCGGGACATTGCATTGACTATTTGACTGTTTGGTCAATATCTGGTTAATCCAAGTGTAGACTATTGGAATGCAGTCTAGTGAGTGTTGAGATACTAAAAGGAATTAAGGATTGTATGTTGACATATAAAAAAGTGAACAGACTAAACCTTGTAGGGAATTCAAATTCAGATTTTAACCATATGTCTGGATGATCGAAAGTTCACTTAACGTTACAACTTTAAGTTTGCAGATGGTACAATGTCGTGGAAGTGTGTTAAGTAGACACAAGTAACTTCCTCGACTATGCATGCAGAGTGCATGCTATGGGGCTGCTTAACAACCAATTTAACTCAGAAACTTGATTTCTGAGTTGTTTGTTGTTGATTCAGTAGTTAGAACCATTTGGTTATACTGTGGTAATCTTCTTGTTGTGATGTTTAATAACAACAATGAATATCACAGGGTGTTAGCATTTAAAACTCAAATATTTAGTCATAAAAGTGTTGATACAAAAAGGTGACATTAATGTTTAGAGCATTTAAAGATTGAGGAAATGATAGTCGATCATTTAACTAAAAGACTTCGTACACTTATGTTTGTGACACAAATATACAATATGGGTGTTTTGAAGTCATTAGACAATGTTAGTTAGGGGATTGCTATGTTTGCTCTATGTACATTTATACATTTGATTTACTATGAAGGTATGATGGTTCATCAATAAAGATGATCATCGTTTATTTTCAGTACAATGTTTTATCATACATTGTCATAATACATATAAAATTCTTAACATTTGTGTCGATCTTAATTATTTAAAAGTCATTAGGCATATATACAGATTGACCTTGTACCTATGTCATTTACATACATATAGTTTTAAATGGATATCTATAAAGTTTGATATGACATAGGAGGATAAAGTTCTTAATCCTATAAAAGTTCTCTAATGCAGTTTAGCATTCAGTTGGAGAACATAAAGGTTTTCTTTAATATTGTTTAGCATTTAGTGAGAGGAAACATGTTTTCTCTAATGCTGTTTAGCATTCGGTGAGAGAAAACAAGATTTCTTTAATGCAATTTAGCATATGCAGCTTGGCATAAAGTTGGAGAAATCGAAACTTACAAACAAAGATGATATAATTTAGATCCTAAAGGTATCACCCTAGTTTGCCACACTCTATTTTTCCATTCATTTTTAGTGAGGTGTTAGGTATACGTGATTGTATTAGATCTATGTCGCACATAACATATGCATTTGATACTTTTCGGTATTGAAAGCCTTGTAGGAAGGAATGATGGACTTTCGTTATCTTTGGATCAAATGTTTTGTTTTTAAACTTAGTCAACTAATTTAGTAGCGTGGCTTAACCGAGTTTTTAAACTTGAGTCAAAACTGCTATTAATACTTGTCCAAGGGGGAGAATGTTGGACAATTTTGTTCTTTCTCATAAAGTTGGACAACTATTAATTGCATTTTTTGTTTTTTAATAACTTATTAGTTAAGTTACATAATTTGATCTAGATAAAGATAATAAAGTGGCCCAATAAATGATATAAATCAATAGGTTGAAGTCTATGTATAAAATGGATCCCAATCAGTATAGACTGGACCTATATTGGTCTTGTGATGGGGAAGCCCGATATGAATGTTATATATAAAAGTTAAGATTTCCTGTAGTTGCTCATATAATTAACCGTAAATATAAGGATTCTTTGACTCATTAAGAAAGCTTACGTTTTGATAAAACTGTAGAAAGTCTTACTCGTGTCTAGGAGAGTAGTTCCCGTAAAGATGACGGCAGATTCGCGTTCGTTTCAGCTTCGGAAAGCTTGTTTGAAGTTATGGAGATCGGAATTAGGTATTTTCTACATTTCTTTGTTTCTTGTTGTTTACGTTCGATCTGAAACATATAACTAAGGTACTGTTACGTATTACATAAACTTCCAAAACAACAGTGTGCAATTTGCTTTTAATTCTTGATAGTCACTTTGGTCAGGTAAGTTGTTAAAAAGTTAAAAGGAGTAATAACAATGTCTAACCCTGTTTCTCTCGGGATTACCTGCTCCTACTCATGTCCATGCATATTTGTGACTATCTTCTTTGATGAACTCAGACGCGGGTCACACATATCCAGTTACATCATTCATGCTAACATAATCCATATCTTAACATATTTAAGTCAACATATTGTACAAGATTTCTTAATTTTGTAAAAATTGGAGAAAGGTTATCATTACATGTACCTTTATTTTGTAATTGTTAAAAGAAGTTGTTTTCTTCATTCTTTACATATTTACTTATGCATAATTAATATGCCTATAGTAAACCAAATGTTTTTCGTTATAATTTATAACTTGACTATGCCATCATTTCTTGAGAGAATATGGATGACCTAAGCATATTAAGGACTTCATCGACAAGTATCCTGATTTGATATCTCATTTCTCAAGCTACAATATAGTACAAGGAGTACTTATATGGTATGAATTCGCTAAACTAATGTTTGAATCACAGGGGGAGCACATTAGTTGAAATATGCATATAATTGCATCACTAGATTAAGGAATGGCTTAAAAAAAAAGGTTTAAGATTTCAAATTTCATGGAAAATGACGACATTTGACTTTCTTTTTCCCTTTCATTATTATATAAAAGACTTTTTAAATATCTCCCTTTTTCTTTCAGTTGGGATGCTACTAACCCACTTTCCCTCAATTTGCTTTAAGAGATGCAAATTTATTGTTCTATATAATTTTCCGACCATATTAGTTTATTACAAAGTGCTTTAGGAGGAGCACAAATGAAGCTTTAAAAGAAATTCACACAAAGCATGTACTAATGTAGTAAAAACTATGAATATGATTCTCAACTACCTATGATGAATTGGTATTTCCATGGCATTTAATTAAGAGCAAAGAGGTAAGAATGACCATTGCGTTACCGTTATTTTCCAAAAACATTACATTCTACAAAGCTAGCATTTATATGGCTCATTATTCAGACCAATAATTGTAGTGGCCTCCTACCCTATCTCGTCTACACTAAGCTTTCTATTTATCTTTCCCGTACTTAATTCTCTTTTCGACGAGTGTTCTTCGCTTGAATGACAAGTTTGACATGCTAGTTATAGTACCT
>JANVCQ010000001.1:9297818-9314179 GCA_025531925.1 Erythroxylum plowmanianum
ATGCATGGATGATGTTGAGTGGGAATATGAATTTGCTTATGGATGAGCTTGAATTGAACTTAAGTATACTCGAAAAAACTATCGATTTGAGATGATAAATTTTGAACATAAATTGTTGTCACACATAAGTGAGAAGTTATGGAAAAAGAAAGATAGGAAATTATGAAAGATGAGAAGTAGTTGTAAGTAATGAAATAAAGGAAAAGAGCCTAGAGAGTTTGATGAGATAATATTGGTAGTGGAATGGTTACGAAATGATGTGCATTAAAGGAAGTGAATTTGGGACAACTTAGATTGAAATTAAGGTTAGGAAAGATGGAAGGAAATTCGGTGTGGTTAATTGAACATTTTGTTGCCGCGGCGAAGTCCTCCACTGCAGACACTGTAAATTTTTTTTATTTTATTGGAACTACCCTAAAGAGATTTTCATGGGAATAAGCTCAAGTCTTATGATTTTTCGTAAGAGTTGGACTCCGAAAACGGGGTCCAACAAAGAGCATGTTGTTAATGGATTTAACTTGAGTTTAGCCCAAGCCTCCTTCCTCTTTAATGGCACAAACTTCTATCCACTTTACATTGGCATATGCTATTTTGTTTGGATCTCTTATCCATAAGGAGTTTTTCACTAATTTTTCAATTGCCTTGATTATACTACGAGGATGGGAGCTCCAAAGCACATGGATATTATTAAGGATAGAGGATATAGTTTGCAATCTTCTAACATATTAAAGATTTTTGTTATTCCAACTGAACATTCCTCTATAAATAACATCAAACAAGGATTGACAATCTTTATTTGTGAGTCTTGTGGTTGTAATTGGAATCCTAAGATATTTGAATAGAGGTTTCTCAAGTTTCATACAACTATATTTTCCAAATTCTTAGCTTAGTTGAGATTATTTCCTAATACAAAGATGCTCCTCTTCTCAAGGTTGATCTTGGACCTGATACATCACTAAAGTGTTGCATTGTTTCCATACGCAATCTGATTGAATTTTCACCAACTCCACACAATAATGTGATGGATAAATGAGGGCTTTACTCATGGTAATAGGTTGCCCCTTTCTTCGATATTCCTGTCAATTAATCGTGAAGAAACTATATGCAAACTACGAATAGGTAGGGATTCCCTGCCTTAATCATTTTCCTCCATTGAATGCCTGAATAATTTTGCCGTTAACAAAAAATAATAAATGATGTAGTTATGATCCCTTTGATGAAGGGTAGAGGATTCTAGAATAAAACTCCAAGCCCCTAAATCAAATATATTATGAATATTTATTTTCATTGTTCAACCATTGATAGCTTTGTTCTTGCGACAATCCTTGATCAGTTCTTATAGTAAAAGAATATCATCTCCTAGTCTCATCCCATGAATAAAGGTTCCTAGCTTGGATTGATAATAAAATTGAGTGTGCCTTTTAATCTAGTAGAAAACACCTTTCTAATTATCTTATAAATCACAATGCTTTTGCAAGCTAATAGCATTAGGCTTCTTAAGTATAAGGCATGTATGGGTTATAGTCAATTCATTGAGCAATTTACAATTTGAGAGTTATAGAATAGCTTTTGACACTGATCTCCCACTAGATACTATAATTGTTGAAAAACTAACACATCTGATTGCCAAGATTCAAATCAAAGAGAGATGTCTTAGTTCCCTCTTCACTGACTAGTTACTCTTTGATTGCTCCTCATTCATTCGTTCGACGATATACATTCTCAGTTTCTGAAGAGAGAAAACAACATTTACTGATCCATCAGTTCTCTTTGAAATAGTCGAAAATAACATTTTTCGGGTATACAATTATTCTTTTGGCATTCTTCGTGGTCAATATAACATTAAAATTGTCTATGCTTATTGCATAAATTGTATACAAAGAATTTCTAATCTGTCAATTGCTGGGCTGGTCAGAATACCTGCCTGTTCCAGTTCAATGTAAAGAAATATAAATGAACTGAATGCCGAAAATAAAACAGTACAATTAGCTTTCTTCGTTTTGGATATAACAGCCCTAAGGTTTCTTTCTCTTGGGACTTAAAATGAACTCATCGTCGTCATTCTCATTTATGATTTTCCTTCTAGCTTTTGCTTCACCGTTCTTTGGTGCCAATTGTTGGTTTTGGGAACTCTCAGGTTTGCTGGGAGGCTTGGAAGGGGTTCCCATCCGTTGCATCTTTTGTTTCCTCTGTTTCTTCTCATATGCCTTTTTAGCTCTCTCTGGAGACAGCAAGCCATGTTCCATCATCCTGCAAGTCGTGTTATGTCAATCCTTGCTAACTAGATAGTGCAATCCGATCAAATATTGATTTGAAAGAAAGAAAAATGACATAGTTTATATATGATAAGTCAGCTAGTGAAGTTAGACAAATAGGAGTGATAAGGCTAAGCGGGATCCTTGACTAAAATTCCTAGCATACTGGAAATCATTTGAACCGGTCGAGAGGTACTCGTTTCCCGTCGCCAGGCTTTCATGCTCCAGGAATTTTAATAAGCCTAGGTTCACGAATATGTAACAATACTATTCTTAAAATGTTAACCCCTTAGATATCCAACATTTTTCTTCAAACTGACAAATAGATACCAACTTATATCTAAAATTCAATGAAAATAAAAAATTATTAGAATTTTATTTTTTCTGCTTTCTTCATTTTAGTTTTTCTTTCATGCTTTTTACGTATCCTGTTTTCTTCTTTTTCTTGTTTGCTTGTCCTCTTTTTTCCTTTTTTGTCAATCCCTGAAGAAGAGAACAGGGGGAAACGACCACCTACTAAATGATTGGGGATTGAGCTCAGAATTAATATGAACTGTCCAAATAGCAGAAAAGACAACACCTAAACAGCTGGGGGAAAGCGCCTGAAATAGGAAATAGCACTGGCTATTGCTGGAAACTCTTGTGACAGGCAGCTATGACAAACTGCATTAGAAGTCAGTCTGAAATTGGACAATAATGCCGAAACTCGCTGGAATATGAGCAATTGAAGTGGAGTAAGAAAGAAAATGTGGCATAGAAGATGACAGATTGGCACGGAAAAAAAAAAAGAATATCTTTCCAGAAAAAAAACTCGTCAGAAATAAAGAAACAGGTGGGATCAGGCCGACTAAAAAGTTTAAAGAGACATCGGCGACAAATAGAAGAAAAGAGGATTGAAATTGCTTTGCCATGTGAAATTGAAAGTTGACAAAAAGTAGAAAAGAAAATTAATATGTATTCTTACAATTGAAAATTATCTCTTATGATAAGAATCAATCTCTTAGGATCATAAAATCTCTTAAAATCTTAGAATTTTAGGATATAAAAAAGTTACTTTTTAAAAACTTTGTATAGAGTCAATATACAACTCAAAACTAACTTCCCCTCAAGTTGAGAGCGAGATGTCTTCCACACAGCATAGAAATAATATTATGAAAACTTGAATTGTACAGCCCATTCATTAGAACATCAACGAGTTGGCTTTCCGATTGAACTTATGATATGTATATGAGCCCTTCCCCAAATTTTTTTAATAAAATATCTATCAATTTCAATATACTTTGTCTGATCATGTTAAATAGGATTGTAAGCAATGTTGGCTGATTTATTATCAAATATAGCTTCATAGGACCTTCTCATTTAACTTTCAAGTCATTTAGAATAATCCTCAACCATAACAACTTACACAAACCTTAAGCAATTGCTTTAAACTCTAATTCTGCTGACGACCTAGCCACAACAATTTTATGTTCTCACCAATTTCCTCAAAGGAAAGTACAATAACTTGAGGCTAAGCTTTGGTCTACTATAGATCCTGAATAGTTTGCATCAACATGGGCTTCTAGAACAAGATTGTTCCTCCTAAACATAACTGACTCTCTTGTAGATATGAATCTCATGGATCATACATGAACTGACTAATTATGCTTACTGAGTGTGTTATGTTGGGTCGAGTATGAGCATAGTATATGAGTTTGACCGCTAGCCTCTAATACATCTTTCTACTAATAGTTAGTTCTTCATTCGCTTCTCCAATATTATGATTTGGGTCCATTAGTTTGCACCCAATTATTTCCTTTACCACATACTTCTATTGAGATATGCAAGTCCTTTGTGAAAAATATCCCACATTGATACCAAGGAAGTATTTCAACTTCTAAAACTCCTTTATCTCAAATTCCTTTTCCTTGATCAATCATTGCTTCAATTCCCTTTTTCCTTTTTGTCATTTCTAGTCACAATAATATCATCAATATACACTAGAAGTGCAGTCACTCCCTTTGCAGCTATATGCTTGATGAAGAGTGTGATCACCTTGACTTTGTTTACATCCCACATTTTATAACTTTTAACTAATATACCAATTCATGCCTAGGGAGATTGTTTCATCACATAGAGAGCCTTTTGCAACCTACAAACTTTATTGTTCGTGTTTTCTTCAAAGCCTAGTGGGATGTTCATGTAGATTTCATCATCTAGATCTCCACGAAAGAAGAAATTCTTCACATCATACGCCAGAAGTTGCCAGTTGAAGTGAACTTCCATGAGTAACAAATTTCTCAAAATATTAATTTTCGCCACCAAGGTAATTGACACCATAAGTTTGAGTGCACCTTTTAGCAACTAACCTTGCTTTATATCTCTCTAGTGATCCATCGGCTTTATATTTCAGTGTGAAGATCCATTTATAGTCAACTACGTTATTCCCCTTGGTTTATCAACAATCTCCCATGTCATATTCTTTTCTAACACATCAATTTCCTTTATCATAGCATTCCTACACTCCCTTTTTGATAATGCTGCCTTAAAATGGTATTAGGAAAATAAACAGTATTTAGACTTGCAATGAATTTTTTGTAGGCAGGGATCACTTGTTTTAGTGACACAATGGAATAATGGTTATAGTGGCCTACATAGGAAGGTGTGAGTCATTTGATGGTGTTTCAACTAATTGTGTATGTAAAAGAAGATCAAATCTTACTGTCAAACTCATTTCCATAGTTCAGGTTCAATTTCTGGACTGGTTTCAAATCTGAAACTGTTGCTCTTCAATAATAAACTTGGGAATATCGTAGAAAATCTTGAGTAACACCAACGGACACAAGACAAGACATGTTTTTTTGAAGGAATTTAGTATTTAGTAAATATTCCTTCAGGCTTTCAAAAGCGTGTTGGCATCTTCATGATAAATTGGAAATAAACTGTTGTATATTTTAAATACAAACCTTCTTTGGAGAGATTTGAGCTCTTGCAGGTTTCTAGGTGGGGTCATTTCTTGAGGGGCCCTTTTTTTTGGGGTCGACCTCTTTAGCTCTTTGATTGTTGAGAAACTCTTCCAGTTTTCCTGATGTGACACCAAAGGTGCACTTTTGGAGATTAAGCCTCAACTGGCATTGAAGTAGACATATATAAGACTACGGGCTGGAGAAAGTTTGGGACGGACACAATAGAGGCTAGATTTGAGTTTAAGATGGACAGAGGAAGGTCAAGTGGCTCAAAGACTCATAAGTACTATCTTCCGTCATTAATGTCCTCCTAAAGATAAAACTTGTCAAATTATGGTTTGCTTTTAGCGAAAGTGATATCTGCTGAGCTGTAGAACTTTTGTAAAAAAAAAAAAGGGTTATGGCAATTGTATGCATTTTCTGTAGGTGAGTAACCTAGAAAGATACATTAAATAGCAGTACAACCAAATATCCTAGGAATAAGCATGTTTAAGGTTTTGAGTCGATATAATAGTTACTAAGGTTTTTTATGGGACTTTTATTGTCTAACAAACATGATAGAAGTTATTTATCATACGTGTGACAATTCGAATTGCCTACCCCTAATAGGATTTAGTAACATTCCTTTGAAGAAGTAAAGCTCTAGACCTATTAAGTGAATGCTCATTTTTCTTGCCAACTACCCCATTTTGTTAGGTGTGTCAATGCATGATGAGTCATGAATAATTTCCTATTTTCGAAAGTAGGGTGAGAAAATATGATTGAAGGAATCTCTAACATTGTCAGACCTAAAGCTTTGAATCTTAACCCCAAATTGTTTTGAAACACAAAATGAAAATTAGGAATAACAGTGCTAACATCAGATATTTGTTTAAGTAAAAGAAAAACCATATTACTTGAATACAATTAAGGAGATAAACCAATGGGCCCCAAAAATATCAGGAATAATAGAGGGAACCTCGATATTACCATGAATCAAATGAAAAGAATGAGGACTTATTTTAGTACTAATACGAAAGAATATGCGAGTATGTTTTGCCAGTTCACAAATTTAACAATGAAAGATCAACAGCTAATCCTTTGAACCAATATGAAAATATGACTTTTAAATATTTAAAAGACGGGTGACCACAGTGTAAATGGTAAAGCTAACTGGCATCTTTAGGAAGTACTAAGAAGTGACATGGACGAATTATTTACGATTTTTTAGAAGATTTAAGATGATGGTGATTGTTCCTTCCCTTAGAAAGTCCAATCCTCCTCCCCAAGTTTTAGTCCTAAAAAACACAATAAGAATAAGAAAAGATTGCATAGCATTTAAGGTCACGTGTAAGTTTTTTGACAGATACAAAACTAACTAACAGGTTTAGCATATGTAGAACGTTTTTTAGACAGGGAGAAGGTGTTAACATATATATCTACTTCTGCAAAATAGCTAAAGAACCATTGGCCACTATGATCTTCTTATTACTAAGGTATGCAATATAAGTCTAAAGAAAACGAGAAGAGTGAGTCATATACTCTATGGTATTGGAATCAATTATCCAAGCATTGACATAATACTTGTGGGAGGCATTTATATAAGAAATTAAAGGCTTGCTTGAAAGAGCCAAAGCACCAGCTCCAAAAGGCTTCCTAAGAGATCCCAATAAATTCCTCAGTTTTTCAATCTCCTTACTATTAAAAACTCCTTTATTCGTAATTTTGAATGCAAACATATTGGGTGTGGTAGAAAACAGAAGAATGAAGTCCCAAGAAAAATGCAGCAATGAAGGTTGCTCAAAGAAGAATTCCCAAGAAAAAAACCCTAATACCATGACACGAAGTAGAACTGGAAAATTATCCATCTTCCAATTGATTTTGAGTTACATTACTATATACATCTTAGTATAGGAAACAAATAGAAAACAATCTCCTAAGACCACACAATCTACTAGGATATAAAACAATCTCCTATATGTCGAGAACCTTTATAATACAAAAAATAATAATTTCCTAACTTGAAAAAGAGTAAAAGAATACCAATGACAAAAAAATTACACAATTTTAATTTCATTATAAAACATATGTCTACATACGGAAAGCCAATGGAAATAAAATTTAATTATTACTTTATGTAAGCCACAATATATAATAAATTTCTATTTATAGGGTAAAGTACCTATCTCCTCATAACTATATTCCTAATTAAGAGGATGTATATATATATATATATATACATACACTATTTTAGTGATAAATATTAAATCCCTAAAATATTTAACAACAGAGAATTGTTTAATTTCAATGAGCCTAATTCAATGACAGATGAATAACACGAGACTCAATGAACCTCCTCTCTAACAAGATTCAGCTCTTAGGTGGAGCCTTTTACTTTTCTCAATGAATAGAAATTTATATATATCTTCCAAGAAGGGTGGTATTATCTCATGTTAATGCAGAGGATTTTGCGTGATAAAACTCGTATCTCATTAGAGAAGAGTTTGTCTACATATATACACAAGGAGTCCTACCTAAATAAGGAATATACAAAGGAGATTTGTCAGCTCCTTTAATTTAGGTTTGACTATCTAAATAGGAAAGCATATAAAATACATTAATTATATTAACAAATAAGGTAACTAAATCGGCAAGTTGGCAAATGATTGATTAACTGAGTCTCCTGACATTCCCCCTCAAATTGATGCTGGTAAGTCAACAAGCATCAATTTGCCAACAAAAAAGTTATGTTGCTGACGTGTCATGGTTTTGGTAAGAATATCGCCAATCTGTAGGTTGGTACTAATGTGAGGCAAGGTAATAACATGATGATCATAGGCTGCTCGAATGAAATGACAGTCAACCTCTATATATTTGGTACACTCATGATAGACGGGATTGGCCGCAATTTGAATAGCACTAGTGTTGTCAGCATGCAAAGAAGTTGGTTGAAGTTGTGGAAAACCAAGTTTAGTGAGAATACCACGTAGCCAAATGATCTCAAAATAAGCAGCAGACATGGCACAATATTCTGCCTCAGTAGATGACTTTGAGACATAGTTTTGTTTCTTGCATTTCCAAGAGAAAAGAGCATTACCAAGAAACATACACCAACTAGTAGTGGATTGCCCAGTCCGCATCGCTTTAGGCTTGCAATTGTGGTGAAGAATCAGTGGGAAAAAATAGGCCACGATTAGGCATGCCAAGTAGGTATCAGATGATGCATTGGACAATAGATAAGTGAAGATGTCGAGGAGATTGCATGAACTTACTAACTGTATGAACAGCATAAGAGATGTCTAGTCGAGTAATGGTCAAATAAATAAGACTATCAACGAACTTACGATATAAAGTAGGATCCTTAAGAAGCTCCCCTTCATCACATCGGTATTTCACGTTGACTGCCATTCGAGTGTCAACAAAAGCACTACCTGTAAGTCCTGCCAACTGAACTAGATCTTGAATATACTTGTGTTGATTCAAGAAAATACCTTGGGGATGATGATGAACTTCCAACCCCAAGAAGTAGGTAAGTGGGCCAAGGTCTTTCATGTAGAAAGTGGTATGCAACATTTTTTTAAGATTAGAGATGGCCTCTGATCAGAACTAGTGATGACGAGGTCATCCACGTAAACAAGAAGAACTATGCCTTTAGATGTCTGCTGAAGAAACATAGAGGAGTCATATTGGCTCTGAGTAAAGGAGAAACCAAGAAGAGTGGATCTAAATTTTTCAAACCATACCTGTGGTGCCTGCTTCAAGCCATACAAGGAGTGTTTTAGTTGCAAACATCATTAGGAGAAGAACTGGGCATACCAGATGAAAGTTTTATGTAGACTTCTTCCTTGAGATCACCATGTAAAAACGTGTTCTTAACATTCATTAGAAGTAAAGGCCATGACTGAGATGCTATAAGGTCTAGGATGGCTCGCACTGTGGTCATTTTAGCTACCAGTGCGAAGGTCTCTTCATAGTCTAGACCATGCTCTTGTTTATTCCCAAGAACCACTAACCGAGCCTTATAGCGATCGAAAAATCCATCAGAATGAAGTTTGACGAAAAACACAAATTTGCTGCCAAGTGGTTTGATATAGGAAGGTTGTGGTACAACATCCCAAGTTTGGTTTTCTTCAAGAGCAAGAAGTTATGTTTCAATAGCCTTAAGCCAACACTCATGTTCCATTGCCTGCTTATAAGATGAGGTAATAGTAATAGGAGGCAAAGTGGTTGTCAAAGAGATAGGATAAGAAAAACCATACTTATCTGGTGGTTTACTAACTCGTGTATTGCATCTAGGAATGACAAATTCAGTTGGTGCGAGAGAACAAGCAGCAAGGGAAAGAGCTTGAGGGGGCATAGCAGAAGGCGGATATATCGTAGTTTTGGAACGTCTTTGATATACCAAAAGTGGTTTAGACTTTTCTTGATTTGCAATAGAGATAGGAAAAATAGGCAACCTAGAGAATGAAGGAGAAAAAGAGTCTTGATGATTGGAAAAGAAATACTGATTTTCTAGAAAAATTACATTTCCAGAAATGCGAACACGATGCAGATTAGGATCACAACAAAGAAACCCTTTGTGATGCACGGAATATCCTAGAAAAGCACATTTAACAGATTGGGTTGTGAATTTTGTGCATTTTTGCACAGGAAGATGTACATAACATACACAACCAAAGGTACGAAGATTAGAATAATTGGGGAAATGTCCAAACAACCTATAGAAAGGAGATACATGATCCAATGAAGGAGAAGGTAACCTGTTAATGAGATAAACAGCTGTGGAGATAGCCTCACACCAAAACCGAGGATGCACTGAGGATTCTATTAAAAGGGCTCGAACAACATGAAGGAGGTGACCGTTTTTTCTTTCGGCCACCCCATTTTGTTGTGGGGTTTGAGAGTAGGATCTTTGAGATATTATTCCATTAGCCTGCAGAAAATCTTGGAACAAATGAGACATATAATCACCCCCATTATCTGAACTTAAGACTTCAATTTTTGCAGAAAATTTGAATTGGACATACATATGAAAAAGTTTAAATGCAGAGACCACTTCATCTTTAGAATGCAAGAAATAAATCCAAGTGAAATGACTATAGTCGTCAGTGAATGTGACAAAGTACTTGTAATTAGCATGAGATATGATTGGTGCCATACCTCACAAATCACTATGTATTATTTCGAAAAGTAGGACAGGATTAGGTATGTGAGTCCGAAATGGCGAAGTTCTACTCTTACCAAGCTTACAAGAATCACAATCAAACTGAACATCATCAATGGAAAAATGTTTTTTATTCCCAATTAAACCAGAATTTAGCAAATTATGAAGTATACTAGAGTTTGGATGTCCAAGACGTTTGTACTATGCTCGATAATCAACTTGAGCGAGATTACAAGTGAAAAAAGGAAACGAAAGACACGGTGACAATGGAAATTGGAGTGGAAAAATACGTCCTACTTTTGGCCCCCCTTGCAATCATCTTCCCTGACTATTGATCTTGCACAACACAACCAGATTTTGAAAATTCTATTACAAAGTTATTGTCAACCAACTGGCCAACTGAAACAAGGTTAGTGACAAGGTTTGCAGAGACAAAAACCTCAGTTAAAGGAGAAATATCACCAGTGGCTCTAATGGGTAATAAATTTCCATCTGCAGTATGAATTTCAAGATTTCCAGAATATTTCTTTACATTGATTAGGATTTGAGCATTATTTGTCATATGATTGGATGCCTCGAAATCACAAAACCAAGTGGATGAAGTAGAAAAGGGTTTACCAGAGAGTCCTAGGCTAGACATTGCAGAGAGAATCATCTGTACCATCTCAGGTGTTATAGTTTGAGCAAGAGCAGGAACATTTTGTGTTGACAAGGCTGTATCCACTGAACCACTAGCATTAGAGGATCGAAACGAGGCAATAAATGTTGTTTAAGATGTCCTGGGAGGTCAGATTGGGCATTCCTTGATAATATGGCCATCTTTTTTGCAATAGTTGCAGAATTTTTTGGGGCAATTCGAGGCATAATGACCAAATCCTTTGCAACAGAAACATTGAACAGCGTTTGGATCCTTACCTCTTGGCTTCCCTTGGGCCGCATAAACCATTGAACTGATATGGATCTTTGTTGTTCCATGGCTGCTTGAGAGACAATTCGTTGCTCCACTCTTAGTAGATCATTAAGGCATACATCCAGGGAGAGAATCGGATCACGATTCATAAGATTGGACCTGGTACCCTCAAATTCAGATCTCAATTTCACGAGAAATTGATCCCTTTTAGCAGTTTCATGAACAGATTGGACAACAGTGATACCTTAGCAGGTAAGGTAGCATAGATTATATCAGTATATTCAGTCCAAAGATTCATAAAGCTAGAGTAAAAATCAGAAATAGAGAGATTATTCTGATGAATCATGGATAATTCATGTTCAAGTTGGAATCTACGAGCCACATTTTGCTGGCTATAGATTTTCTTGAGGTAATTACACATTACAGCTGCGGTCTTGAAGGGTCGAAGATTCAAAACAATGTTGGGTTCTATAGATCCTAGAATCCATGCCATAATTTGTGCATCCCTAACCTCCCACATAGCATATTCATTTGTACCTTGCTTGGGAGTAGGTTTGCTGTCATCAACATGAGGTCTCTTCCTTTGACATATATCTTGAAGTGGAATGCCCAGGCTGAGTAGTTTTTACCATTAAAACGAATCAAGGACTCCCTGTCTGAAGACATGAGGCTGCTAAAGAACTAGGAACTTAAAAAGAAAATTGGACTAGGAACGAGAAACCAGAAGCCAAAAAAAAAACTGGACAACGACTATGTAGAGATCAAGGGCTATGATACCATATTAATGCAGAGGATTTAGTGTGATAAAACTCGTATCTTATTAGAGAAGAGTTTGTTTACATATATACACAAGGAGTCCAACCTAAATAAGGAATATAGAAAGGAGGAGATTTGTCAGCTCCTTTAATTTAGGTTTGACTATCTAAATAGGAAAGCATATAAAATACATTAATTACATTAACAAATAAGGTAACTAAATCGGCAAGTTGGCAAATGATTGATTAACTGAATCTTCTAACATCTCATTGTATAGGTAAATAAGTAAACGAATTCATTGGGAGAAGTATGAAGCAGCTTTTACAATATTTCAAGATTCAACTTTCCAATATACTAGAAAGAAAAGGATTGATCCCCATCTTATCTCAACGACTGACTAAAGTGTTCACATGCTTTGCAATAGCTTTCTAAGATAACAACAACATGCATTGGTTGAAGCCTCATTTCAGACCAAATAATATAACAAAAATGTACATCATCAAGAGATTCAATTATGATTGGAACGGTGGTGAGTGAAGTTTTGGTAGTCAATGTTATGACTTGATAGCAATGGCTAAGTGGCAGGACACCACAAAAGATTTTGACCCCATATTATCAGAGTCTAGGCTAGCACAATAAGGAAAGTGGAGGAGACAAAACCGGGTAAGACTATTTAACCATTGGCAGTAAATTAGCATCAAATTATTAGGTAAAAAGCAGAACAAAACTGCTAAATGCTGGTCATAATGCAAGAGACACCACGATCTAAGCGTGCAAGTCCATCCAGCTAAAAGTCTAATTTTATTTATTTATTTCTAGTTAGTATTCTGTTTTGTATTTAGTTTGTCTTTGCAATATTTTTCTTATTTGAGCTGCATTTTTTCTTTACCACCAAAAGGTTTTCTCACAAAAAGGCAAGCCCCTTTTCGGTTCCATCCTACTTTTTCTGTATCAGTTATAATGAGAATTTGCTCCCTATTCATGTTAGCATTATATGATTTATCTATAACTTGATAAGAAGTAAATTAAAGTCAACACAACTAATTTACTCACTCTTACATGATATTAAAGCATTTTCTCTTGAGAATTTAATATAAATCCCTATTGAATCGTGATTCTTCAATATTTCAAAATATTATAAAAGACTAAGACCCTTGGTCTAAAACTGTTGTTGTAGGCAGATCTTCAACTCAAAAATGCCTACCAAATCACTTTCAGTATGTTTAATATCATCCACAAACAATTATAAGGACGAGTTCTTGTGTTCTCATGGATAGGCCTTTTGGTTTTATGGATAGTATATAAAGTTATTTGATTGACAACGTCTAAGACTATAATTTTATACTTGTTGATATTATGGAAATAATTAGTTAATTACCTCTAGAGATAATTAGTTGATTCTCTATAGATAATTAGTTGAGATTTTATTAATTAGAGAATAAATAGATTCTTCTTCATTTAAGGAGGTAATTAGGATTCTATTGTCCTATATATTCCTTGTACTATTCACAGAAAAATTAAAAATTACTTTGTTTTCTTTCTTCATGGAATCAGAGCCACAACTCTTTTACAGTATTTTTTCTTTCTTCATTCAAATCAATCCTGAATATTGTTAGCGATGACTGCCAACGGAGAAACTCCTCATCCCTTAACGATGATTTCAACAATTCGAGTGTGACTAATCCTGGTGTTATGACAAGTAACTTACAACGTAATTGTGATCTTTTTGGCTCAAATTTGCTTTTCCAATTGACGAATCACAAGTATTACCTAGAATGGTCGCAAATAATAAAGTTGGTCATTGACAATAAAGGAAAACTTGGGTACTTAACAGGAGAGAAACAAGACTGGCTTTGGATGATCCAAATATGGCAATATGGAGGTCCGAAAATTCTTTGATCACAGCTTGGTTGATTAATTTCATGAAACCTACAATCAGAATACGTCATTTTTTTGCTAACAACAAAAGATGTATGGGATGCGGTTTGAGTGATGTATTCTGATATTAAAAATCCTTATCAAATTTTTGAATTTATAAAAAAGCTATGGAAAGCCAAGCAAGGAGTCCGTGGCATTACATTGCTTTATAATGAACTAGTAACTTTGTGGAAGGAATTGGACCTATGTTATGAAGATGAATGAGACTGTCGGAACGACAGTGTCTGAGATAAAAAAAGGGAAGAAGATGATAGAGTTATGTTTTTCTTATAGGATTGAATCAACAACTCAATGAAGTCAGAGGCTGAAATTTGGGAAGAAAGCCTTTACCCTCTATCAAAGACGTTTTCTCATAAGTAAAGAGAGAGGAGATGAGGCGGAAAGTAACGATTGGCAACTCCAAATCAAAGGTTGAAGGTTCTATACTCATGTTGAAAGGAATAGAGGTCGGGGGGAGAAAAAACAATAAAAAGACATTGTGTGACCACTATAAACCTGATTCACACACCTTGAAAAATTCATGGGAAGTTGAAACATTGGGAAAAAAAACAATTCGGTGACAATTGTACCTCCCAAGCCAACACAATTGAATCCAGACTCGAAACGTCTTCTAACACGCAGCCTTTCACAAAGAAACAAATAGAGCAAATTTGTAAAATTCTTCAATCAAAATTTCTCTAGTATAAATCATACCTGTTCTTTAGTTCAAAAAGGTAATTATCTAATTGCCTCTTACTTTAGTGTCTATTCAGATTGTTAATATACTAAACAGTTGTAAATAGATTAACTTAGATATAGATAGGCTGTAAATAGATAAGATATGATAAGTTTGAAATCCTGTAAATTAAGGGATTATATTAGATAGCTTTAGATAACTTTCTAGATTTAAATTCATACTTGTAATGTCCTATATATATGGCTGTATACTCCTATTCAAATAATAAGAATATAGGAAAATTCTTTCCCACATGGTAGTAGAGCTATAGGGATTCTTTTTCTGGGATTTGTCCTTTGAGCAGCCTTCATTGCTGCACTACTAAAACCTTATTTTTTTCCTTCTCTTGTGTGGTTCTCATTAGGGTAGCTTTAATTGCTACAGTATCATCCACTTCACTACAGTATCTTCTTCTTAATCATGTCAACCTCTCAAACCTTTGTCTCCACTAGATCTAACCCTCTAGAAGAACTCAACACCATTCAGAAAGTTGGAGATTTACAAAATATTAGGGTTTCTTATAGGCTTAATGGGAAGAACTATCTCAAATGATCTTAATTTGTCCGTACATACCTCAAGGACAAAGGGACACTTAGTCATCTTCTTGAAACAGGACAGACTAAGGATAACCCAATATTCGAAGCATGGGATGAGGAGGATTCCATGATAATGTCCTAGCTATAGGATTCTATGGATCCCATGATCAGTGACACATGCATGTTTTTGGTCACTGAAAAGGAGATTTGGGACTACAATCTTCGCACATACTCGAAGGCTCGTGATGCTACTCAAGTGTACAAGATCAAGATCAAAACTGCAGCCGCAAAGCAAGGAGATAAATCTGTCACAGAATATGCAAACTTGCTGTTGAATCTGTGGCAAGAACTCGATCATTATCGAGTTTTTGAGATGAAATGCCCTAAGGATGCTGTCATCTTGAAAAACTTCATTGAAAAAGACTGTGTGTATGATTTTTTGGCTGCGTTGAATGCTTAATTTGATCAAGTCAGGATCCAAATCCTTGGAAAAGAGGACACTCCGTCTCTAGAGGAGACAATCTCATTGATTTGAGCAGAAGAAAGTCAAAGGAGTGTTATGCTCGAACCACAAACCCTGGACGGGTCAGCCTTATTAGCAAAAACTGATCAGCACGAAGGAAAAAGTGATCTATCTGAGCATTCTGGTAGAGAAAACTAGGGGAAGGAGAATAAGGACAACCTCTAGTGCACCCACTGTAAGAAATCGAGGCACACAAAGGAGACATGTTGGAAAATACACGGTAAACCACCAAGTCGAGAATGGGGAAACCGTGGGGGACAATAGAGGTCCCAAGCACATATGGTAGATCAGCCCAAAGTTGAGGAAAATTCAAGAACAGTGGAATTCAACAGTGAAGAAATTGAGAAGCTGAAAAGCTTGTTGGGGACTGATGAAAAACCTTATAAGACTTGTTCTTTGGCTCTTTCATGTAAACCTTTACTCCCTATTTGCATGAATGCCTCATAAAATTTTCATACCAATTCTTGGATATTAGACTCGGGTGCCACAGACCATATGACACCTACATCTCAACTCTTTCACACTTATACCCCATGGCCAAGTAACAAAAAGATTGTAGTGGCCAATGGCTCTCTAGTTACTATTGTAGGTTTCGGAGATATACACATCACACCTACCCTTATTCTAAAAAGGGTTCTCC
>JANVCQ010000001.1:9326405-9336980 GCA_025531925.1 Erythroxylum plowmanianum
TGATGTTAGCCTTGTTATACCTAATTTTCACTCTATGATTCAAAACCAATTTGGGGTTAAAATAAAAAGCTTTAGGACAGACAATGCTAGAGACTACTTCAACCAGACTGTCACCTTTCTTTCAATCACAGGGCATTATCCATGATTCATCCTGTGTTAACACACCTCAATAAAAACAGGGTAGTAGAAAAGAAAAATGGCCACTTACTCAACACCACCCGAGCCTTACTCTTTCAAGGGAATGCCCTTAAATCCTATTAGGGAGAGGCAGTTCTTACAGCCACATACATGATAAATAGACTTCCATCACGTGTGTTAGACAACAAAAGCCCCATAGAAATTCTTAATAACCTCTCAAAAAACTTCTGGAAATCTATCCAAAATCTGATTCAAAATCCAAGGTCTTTAATTTCAAATTCTTTGGCTAATTTCTTCTTCAACTATACTATTTCGGATACATAATCTCCAGTTAAAATGATATCATCCACGTAAACAATGAGGATAGATAGTTTACCTGCCTTGGACCACTTGTACAACAATGTATGATCGGCTTAACTCTGACAGTAGCCATAGCTCTTCGCAACCCTTCCAAATCTATCAAACCATGCTCTAGGGGACTGTTTTAGGCCATATAATGACTTCTTTAGGTTGCACACCTTATTCTTCCCATAAGTATCCTCAAACCCCGGAGGTAGGCTAATAAATACTTCTTCTTGTAGGCTAATAAATACTTCTTCTTCTAAGTCTCCATTAAGAAATGCATTTTTGATATTTGATTGATGAAAAGTCCAGTCAAAATTTACAACCAAGGATAACAATACCCTAATAGTATTTAGCTTTGCAACAGGAGCAAATATCTCCTAGTAGTCAATACCAAAGGTTTGACTAAACCCCTTAGCAACCAGTGTTACCTTCAACCTTTCCACACTACCGTCAGCTTTGAATTTAACAGTGAATAGCTACTTACAACATACCAGCTTTTTATCTCTAGGGGAATTAACAAGTTCCCAAGTTCCATTCTTCTCAAATGCCTTTATCTCTTCCACAACAACTGATCTCCAATCTAGATCTTGAAGTGCTTCTTGAATGTTCCTTGGTACTAACAGGTTAGTGATTTTAGAGATAAAGGAGTTGTGTTTGTGTGATAGTTTTCCATTAGATAGGTATTTGATATGAGATGGTTGGTACAAACCCATTTCCCTTTCCTAAATGCTATGGGCAGTTAATTATCAACAGAGAAATCAATAGAAACATCAATGATAACTTGTGGGTCAGCAAGTATAGTTTAATCATTACTAGGCACAACAAGGTGTAAAGTAGCAGATGGGTGACCTAAATTAGAGTTGTTCCCAGGTTCATTCTCCGAGGAGTTTGAGAGTTTGTGTAGTGTTGAGGTAGGTTATTCTCTACTTCTTAATTGAGTCTCTCTCTTAGTATAAACACGAAGCTTAGTATTTCATTCCTTGGGAACAGACAGTAGTATTTCTCCCCCTGTGGCTGAACTGGGATTTCCTAGCATGGACATATTAGGAGTAGTTTCTTTGCCTTCATTGCCAGAGATTATATTGTGATCAATAATGACCGTGGGTAGGGAGTTGGAAGTAATAGTAACATCCCAAAAATTTTCTGCTTCATTAGAGTTCTCTCCCTAAAGATTTTTTTTTTAATGCTCTAGGAATGTGACATCCGTGGATACAACAATTTTTTGTTAAGGGGAAGGGTAGAATAAAGTCGATTCTCAGGAAAACTTTGTTTAAACACATCTAAGGGTGTAGCATAATGCAAAACACGGCTGGGCATTCGATTGATTAAGTATGTTGCAATCAAAACAGCCTCACCCCAAAGGTATTTTGACACATTCATAGCAAACATAATAGTCCGAGATACTTCCAGTAAATGTTTATTTTTCCTCTCGACAATGCCATTTTGTTGAGGGGTGTTAACACAAGTAGGTTGGTGAACAAAGCTTTTAAACTTAAGAAATTTTCCAAAGACTCCACTGAAATACTCAGTTACCATTGTCAAAGTGAAATATACCAATGTGTGTCTGAAATTGAGTTTCAACCATGGCATAAAAGTTTTCAAAGACTTGAACAACTTCAAATTTTTCACGCATCAAATAGCCCCAACATAATCGAGTATGATCATCGATAAAAGTTACAAATCATTTTTTTTCCAGAAAGAGTTTTAACATGGGATGGACCCCAAACATCACTTTGAATTAAGAAAAACGGTTTAGAGGGTTGATATGGGTTTGTAGGATAAATAGTCTTATGACTTTTGGATAAAATGCAATGCTCACAATAAAATTTTGAACAATCCAAAGATTTAAACAAATGAGGTGATAGTCTTTTGTGATATGAGAAACTAGGATGTCCTAAATTATTATGCCAAAGTAAAAACTGTTCTTTAGCAAGGGTAGAATAAATACTACTTAAGCAATGTAATGGTACAATTCAAAGGGAGACTAATGTTCTAGGGAAGAATTTTGTTGGATGTTTAGATAGACCTAATTTGTTGAGATACTCAAAGAAGAATAGGTCTGAAGAAGTCATCATGCTTACTACCCTGCAAGAATCTTCGGGTGAGTTATCTTCTAATTCTGATTTAAATTTACCCATTGCTCAGAGAAAAGGGGTCAGGTCATGTACAAAACATTTCGTTACTAACTTTGTCTCTTATAATTCCTTGTCTCCCTCATGTAGGGCCTTTTCCTTTTCTCTTTCCTCTATGCCTATTTCACAGGATTCGAAGGAAGCTATCACCAATCCAAAATGGAAAGAACCTAAGGTAGAAGAAATGAAAGCTCTCACTAAGTGCCTATTTGGATGGGCTTATATCAGTAGAGCTTTTGTTAGTAGAGCTTTTGTCAGTAGAGCTTTTCTAAGAAGTCAGTTGACTGTTTGGTTGTCATTTTAAAAAGAGCTTTTTTGAAAGAGCTTCATACAATAGACTATTTGACAACATAAAAATAAAAAGCACTTTTAATTTTAACTATATTTTATTTTGTAATAAAAATTATTTATGCATATAAATATTATTTAAAATATATTAAACAATATGCAAAGCATAATATATTAATTATTATATAATTTTACATCATATGAAACATAAATGAAAATATATCTAACCAAATCTTTTATATGGATTATTATATAATTAAAACTAATATCAAAAATAAATATTAAAAAATATAAAAAAGTCAAATAATATTATATAAATCTCAAAATAAACGTGAAGATGAGTTTGTAAATATTGTGGAAATTATGTGTAAAAACATAAGGGTAAAAGGACTAAAAAATAGGGTCATTAATTGATCTGAAAAATCTACCTAAAAAAGTGCTTTTTCAGAAAATTCCAAATTTGAGCTTCTCAAAAAGCTGTATTTCAGCTTCCAAAAAAGCCATTTCTATGTGAAAAGTGCTTTTGGATTTTACAGTCAAACACTCATTTTTCTTCAAAATAGCTTTTGCGGTGAAAAAAAGTACTTATTCACCCTCCAAAAGCTGAAACAAACAGGCACTAAAAATGAAACCTGGGAACTAATTACTTTTCTAGGCAAGAAGCTAGTTGGCTGCAAGTGGTTGTTCACAATAAAAGACAAAACTGATGGTTTGATTGAAAGATTCAAAGCCATATTAGTGGCAATGGGATTCACTCAAACTTATGACGTTGATTATCAGGAGGCATTTGCACATGTTGCCAAAATCAACACAATCAGATTCTTACTATCATGTGCATCTAACTTGGATTGGGATTTGCAGCAATTTAACGTGAAAAACTCATTCCTACATGGAGATCTAGAAGAAGAAGTTTATATAAATATTGCTCCTGGTTTTGATACTAAGATAAATCAAGGTGTGGAGATTGAAGAAAGCCTTGTATGGGTTGAAACAATCTCCCGGAGCCTGGTTTGACAGATTCAACAAATCCATAATCTCTTTTGGGTATCAACAGAGCAATGCTAAATATACCCTCTTTATGAGACGCTGCAGGGGTAAGATCACTCTTCTTATTGTTTATGTTGATGATATAGTGATGACAGGAGAAGATAAAGTAGAAATGGCTCGGCTGAAGGAGCTCTTGGCTCAAGAGTTTAAGATCAAGGATCTTGGAAAGTTACAATACTTCTTGGGAATTAAAGTTGCAAGATCAATAAAAGGAATCTTCATTTCTCAAAGGAAATACATTCTGGACCTTTTGGATGAAACTGGTATGCTGGGATGTAAACCAATAGAATCACCCATAGAAAGCAATCATAAGCTACAAGCAAGAACTGAAGAATCAGTTGATATAGGCAAGAGATTGGTTGGTAGGCTTATCTATCTTTCTCACACAAAACCAGACATTGCTTATGTAGTTAGCTTGGTGAGCCAGCTTATGCATGATCCAAGAAAATCTTGTCAACAGGCTATCTTTCGCATTTTGCAGTATTTAAAGTCAACCTCAGGGAAAGGTCTTCTTTCTCAAAACATGACCATCTTCGAATTGAAGCTTTTACAGATGTGGATTGGGTCGGATCTCTAAATAACAGAAGATCCACCTCTAGTTATATCACACTTGTGGGAGGTAACTTGGTCACTTAGAGAAGCAAGAAACAAAGTGTGGTTGCAAGATCAAGAGCAGAAATAGAATACATAGTTATGGCTCAAGGTGTCTATGAACTTTTATGGCTGCAGAAGTTGCTAGTAGACTTGAAGTTGGCTAGAGATGACAGGCTGTCCTTGTATTGTGATAACAAAGCTGCAATCAGTATTGTGTATAATCCTGTTCAATATGACTGAACGAAGCACATCGAAATTGATCGACATTTTATCAAAAGAAAGAAAAGTTAACTGATGGTGCCTTGAGTTTGTTCCATGTAACGTCGAAAAAACAACTAGCTGATGTTTTCACAAAAGGAATCAATAGTCGAGCCTTTCATATCATAGTCTGCAAGTTGGGCACGTGTAATATTTTGCTTCAACTTGAGGGGAAGTGTTGATTATTATTTATGCTTAGTATAATTAAGGGTAGAAGTGTATTTTTCCTATATTAGGTTAATTGTATATAAACCTTTGTATTCTTACGTTTAACGTAAGTGTGTTATAAGAAACATTATTATTGCTTCCTCAAAATCTACAATTGCCCCTTATGGCGACCTTCTGTACAGATTCAATCGTCTATGGATTGACCATCCTTCCATATGGTCTAGCCAAACTTATCGTGCTCTACTTCTACAACAATGGCACCTCTTCTTCAATTGATCGATTAGAATCTTTACGCCTACATATAGAAGGTGCTTAGGTACTTGGTGACATTGAGAATTTGACAAGACGATCATGACATGGAGAGTTTAACAATGAGAAATGATCATAGTATGAAAGATGAAGAAAAGCAAAAGGAAGTGAATTCTTTGGGAAATCCTAAAGCTGGAACGATTGAACAAGAAGTTGAAACACCAAAACAACAATTCAAAATACAAGAATATCAAGCGGAAACAACAAGACACAGGCTGAAAGAATAGGACAACAAGCTAAAATAATGGAACAAGGAGGTGAAAAATTAACTTCCAAGTTCTAAGGATTTCAAAGCTTGTTGGCTCAAAACATAATGATATCCTTAGTGATGAAAAACCAACAAATCAGATTGATGAAGATTATGTCATAGTGGGTGATGAAGAAGAAACAGATTTGAATGAAAATGCAAAATCAACACGACATATGAATAAAGGAGAAGATGTGAATGCACTTTCAAAGTCAAAATTTTGTAATGATGACAAGTTAATGGATTTGACTACAAGAAGCAACAATCTATATGTTTTTGACACCTATGTGGTAGAGAAGCCATGTGGTTTTGTTATGGAACCATTTGGAAATACAATGGTCAAGACTTATTATGTCCACATTGCTAAACTATTCTTCAAAGAGGTTGTAAGTCTTAATGGATTACATTTAACCATTGTCTCTGATCATGATGTAGAGTTTATGAGCTATTTTTGGAGAACTCTATGAAAAATATTGAACAATAAGCTTCGATTTTCAAGTTCTTTCCATCCCTAAACCATGGACAATACAAGTGGTGAATAGAAACTTAGGGGACTTGTTAAGATGCTTGTCAAGGACAATGTAAATAATTAGGACCTAATTCTTCCTAATGGCAAAATTTGCATGCAACAGTTCTATAAATAGGTTAACTAGTAATAGTCCTTATGAGATTGTCTTGGGAATTCAACCAAAAAGCTTATTAATCTAGTTCCTTTGCCACAAACAACACGGTTTGGTGCTAAAAATGAAGGTTTTACACAACACATGACAGATATCTTTGATGAGGTACGAAGAAAGATCATAGCCAACAACTTGACTTACAAAGCATGTTGATCACCATCGTCGATTTGTGGAATTCACGTGGAAAGGACAATTAACTTTTGATAGCACTTGGATTTTAGAATCTAAATTTTAGAAGTTGAATTCATACTTACATGATCAATATTTGTCACATTCTACGTCAAGGATATCAATGGTTTCTTGTCACGTGGAAAGGACTATCAACTTTTGATAACACTTGGATTTTAGAATCTAAATTTTAGAAGTTGAATTTATACTTATATGATCAATATTTCTCACATTCTACGTCAAGGATGATTTCAAACAAACTAGTGAGAATTGATATTGAAGAGCTTAGAGTTCATAAAAGAAACAAAAAGAGGACAAATTAATCAACCACAAGCTTTAATTTAGTGGGATAAAGAGTGGGAATTGAGGTGACAGCAAACACAACAAGTGCTAAACTTTAGTTTATGCTAAGTTTTCATATTAGATAGAAGTAGTCATAAGTTAGATATGTTATCCTAGTTGCTTAGAACTTAAACCTATAGAATTTTAATTATAGTAGAATTCAATTTTGTTGTTTATATTTTAGTTAGGAATCTCTTTCCTATTAGAATAAAGGTTTTAAGAACTTTTCTATAAATGTGTATGTACTCAAACCTTCAATAAGAAGAAACTTCTAATTTTTTTTTACAATAAGGGTTTTTATACTAGATGACTAGGTACATACAAATCCTCTAACCTTCTTTTGCAAAATGTAGTAAAGATATCAAATCTACCATCTTCTCTAAAGTATCACCTTAGAGAACCAACTCTCTTAAACTTTTGAGAATGCTTATGATTGTAGCGTTTAGAAAGTTATTAAAGTGGTAGGATTATCTAAAAATTGCAAAACATAGAACAAGCCAAAAGAGTGATAAAAAAAAAGGTCATTAGAGACCTATTTTTACGTAAACTCCTAAGATGCCACGTTAAAGATGAATTTTCTAATATTTTGACTAGCTTTTCATGTTGACTAGAAAGCACAAAAACAACAAATTGAACGATTACACTAATCTAGGAACCAACGACTAGGTAAGAGACAATATGGAATGATGGAACAACAATGGACGATGTTGTCTCAACGATAACAATAACAGCAGACAAATAAATTTGGTGACCTCAAGATTTTCTATAATGATTCTAACAACTAAATTAGGAATGCCTACGTCATGAACATAGGCAATTCGCAAGAGTAGGAAACTCACCAAAATTCTGCCATTTCACTGCTTGGTATCTGTTTGGACAAGGATTCATAGAATATTCTAAGTGGTTCTCTCTGTTAGAATGAAGAAAGGGGTAGAAATGAAAAAGGGAAGGGAATAGTTAAACTCAAGAATATTGATATTACGCTATTTAATGCATCACAAAGAACACTGATAGAATTAACAATGTGAAGGTCAAAACCTCGTCAGGAGGATCATATTTCTGGCCTGGCAAGGAGTAGACTTTTTTCTCTCTCACTTTAGTGGTCTTGGACGTTGTTTTGGTTTTAGATGAACATGGTGTTGATTTTGATTTTACCTTCAAATCCAAACACAATGTTAACATTATCATAATCAAGATAGAAGGAAAGCACAAGATCAAAATTCAACAATGGCAATGCATAAAGACCACATAGATGGAACATTAATCAATTGAATCCTTGAAAATTAACATAATTCAATATTTAGACATAATGCACCACACATAAACCAACAAACTTATTGCAGATTATACAGATTCAGTCGAGTAGACAAAGCAGCCAAACCATCCAACAAACTTATTGCAGATTATACAGATTCAGTCGAGTAGACAAAGCAGCCAAACCATCCACTCATCTGACTGACTCAAATTATTGTCATTTAACAAATATACCATAGAAACGCAAAATTACCGAATTCAATTAATCCACTGAATAAAATCAAAGATTAATTAAAAGAAATGCAGTCCGGGAATTGGGAGAATATATTTTGTAATTGAAATTTACGAAACAAAGACAGGAATCAAAGTGACACAAAATGAATGAACAAAGCCAGAAAATTTTGAGGTGGGTACCTCTGTTTTAGTTACAGCAGGGACAGATTCAAACTGAGAATCAGTTGGGTGTTTGATAGAGCCTTCAATCTTCCTACTCTGGACAGACGAATCAACCTTCGAAGAACCATCTGGATTATTGCTAGGCTTGACCCTCGCCACACTTTGCTTGCTTTCACTGGCCATTCGCATCAAAATATGTATCTATCAATAGTTCATCCTCTATGCTCTTATTTGTTAATGATCTCATCAATCATTCAGACAAACAAACGACCCATTTCCTTGGTTCGAGGAATTCATGAAACAGCAATAAACATGGAAAAATGAAAAGAATGGAGAACGGTTAAGATTTGAAGTTTTTGGTGGGTAATGCAGAAACAAGGTGCCAACTTTGCCTCTTAGCGGTTCACCAACTTTATGGTTTTGATTTACATGACATGTCCTTCGGTACCAGGACCTTGACTTACTCCTTTTTAATTCTGACGTGGATGAGTTTGACGAGAAGGAAATGAAGGACAGGAGCGTCATTTCAGAACGCTCTGTGAAATTACAAGCAATCACAACTTGCCATCAAAACAAAAGAAGTGCAGATCTGTTCAAGCCGACACGGATTTCACAACACAATCCAATGTTTTCAAAGTCCGGACGGACATCAAACCTCTTAAAAAAGGGTGTAATGTTTAAAATTTTAATTGATATTAAATTGTTGAAAATTACTGTATGATAAATAAAAATTATGTTTAAAAAAAATAAGTAAATAAAATCACAACAAAATCCAACGTTTTAACAGTCCAGACAAACATCAAACCTCTAAAAAAAGGGTTTAATGTTAAAACTTTAATTGATATTAAATTGATAAATTTTAATATATGACAAATAAAAATTATATTTTAAAAAATAAAAATAAAGAAATAAAATATTTTATTAAAATCAGATACACTAGTATTTATTAATGCATAATAAATTAACAATAAATCTAATAATTCAAACTAAAATTAAGTCGAATATAAATTGTAAAATAATAATAATAACAATCAAATTTGTTTCTGTTGTGTTTCATTATCGTCAAAAGTTTCAAATTCTCCAATATTACATTAAAGACTCGTATATTGCACTTTTATCCAAGGTATCTATAATACTACCTTCTTACATATTCAATTAAATTACAAATTAGTAATATATAATATTATTCTCTAATACATTATTCTTTCAATATTGAATATGTTCACTGTCAGTAAATGTTCTTAATTTATTCGACATGATGTCTTTTCTAGTTCATCATAATCAAGATCATGTAGTGGTTATTCTTCTTCATTCCAAAAATTAGTATACTCAATACATTTAATATCAATTGGATTCTCTTTTTAATAAGTGCTTTGGATATATAATAGAAAAATTATAAAATTAATAATAAAAAATAAAATTAATTTAAAAATAAAATTTAATAAATAAAAATACCTAATTTTTATCCTTAGATTATAAGAAATGTAAACAAGGTCATTGAGTCTTTGAAGTTCTAGGCGATTTCGTTCTTTTGTATGGATACACTAAGAAAATGCTCTACTTATGTTCACAACATGATGTAGTAATTGTTTGACTGAAAAATCTAATAACAAGTTTTCTTAATATTGAAGTACTTTCACTAAATAATCTCCACTACTCATTTGCATAAAATTTATAAATATAAAAGATATATTATTAATAAGAAACTTACCAGGTTGTATTTTTTCATCATAAGTTCTTTCTTTTGCGGAAGATCTAGCAAAATTTCTTAAATCTTTATTATATATTCTAATTTCATTTATTGCCTTTGATTGCTCTTCATTAGAGAAAAAACATTTGTATTCAATCACATAAAAGAGACCACCCAAAATACATACATATATATACATATATATATACATATATATATATATGTATACATATATGTATATATATGTATACATATATGTATACATTATTATATATTCTAATTTCATTTATTGCCTTTGATTGCTCTTCATTAGAGAAAAAACATTTGTATTCAATCACATAAAAGAGACCACCCAAAATACATACATATATATACATATATATATACATATATATATATATGTATACATATATGTATATATATGTATACATATATGTATACATTATTATATATTCTAATTTCATTTATTGCCTTTGATTGCTCTTCATTAGAGAAAAAACATTTGTATTCAATCACATA
>JANVCQ010000001.1:9364591-9385097 GCA_025531925.1 Erythroxylum plowmanianum
CACCCACAACACATACATACACAAAACACCCATTTCATGCATTAATCTCAAAATATCATTACAATTGCTCCAATTAACATTACCCAAATAAAACATTGAACACAATTTACTACATTCATTACCCAATCTTGTATATCATTCCATTTCATGAATTTTTTTTTCTTTGCACAAGAATAAATCACTACCGATTCCTCATTTAATTTCATTTAATAATTCTAAAATCCAAAAAAAGTTCAGGGTCTAACAGTCCTTCACTATATGAAAGCTCTGTAGCTTAGATTGATGATTAATGTAAGTTTGCCTTTCAATCTAGTAGCTAGTTTCTTAGAAATAATTTTATAAATCATATTGCAATATGAGATAGGCCTGCAATCTTGAAATTTGATAAGGTTTTGCTTCTTTCGAATAAGGAAAATGTTTGTTCTATTCATATCCTTAAGCATGTTACCATTTGAGAGTAGTTCCAGTATGACATTTGAGATATAATGTCCAACAAAGTCCTAGGTTTTATGATGGAAGACTACATTTAGTCTATTGGATCTTAAAGATTTTTCAAAATTCATGTTAAAGAGAGTTAACTCTACATCTTCTTTGTTGTATTGCCTTATTAGCCACTACTCTTTATGGATTAATCTATGTAAGGAAGTACTGATCTCTTATAAGGAAGTGGCAATATTAGCTAGTTTACTAATTGTACCTTTGAATTGATTTAATAGGATCCTTTTTAGCTCCCGTAATAAGGTGTAAATTCTTTCATTATTTTTAAGTAAAAAAATTATTTTGTTGTTTTTCTTTCTGATCAGGATTGGATTATGAAAGTAACTCATATTCCTATCCTTATTTTTCAACTATTGCACTATTGATCGTTGTCTTGTTAGGGAAGAATGAATCTCTAAGGCTTAAATATATCCCAGCAATGGTTGTTTCTTCTTTTATTTGACATTTATAACATTAGGATTAGTATAACAATTACTTTGAGATTGATTTAGAGCTTCCCTCTCCTTCTACATGTTTTTGATTATGTTATCTCCCTTCCCTTATTTAAATTTCCAGGTCTTCTTTCATAATTTATAGCTTCCACTTAAACTTATAAGCTTTAAATGCCTTTATGATTGTTTATAGCCCTTTAGAGATTGCTTCATCAAATCCTGCCAAGATAGTTAAAAAGTTGTTAAACATAAAGGGGTTATTCCTTATGGTATTGCTATTTTCTATTTTAATATCTATTAAAAAATAACCTAAGAGAGTTGATTATAGAAGTGAGCTTTACTTGTTGGAATTTGGCTTAGCCATAATGTATTCATCATATCTTGATCAAACTAGTTATTGATTAACCATTTTCCTTGTTCTTTATTTCTCTAATTAAAATCATTCCCATCATATTTTAAATTAATTGCTTTAATTTTATTAGCACAATCTCTAAACACATCATTCTAATGATGTAGCCTTATATTACCCACTTGTGCCTATGGTAAGTGTAAATTGCATCGTGTTTTAGGGTATAGTTTGATATGCGTTTAGATGTTAATAAGATCACTTGGTATGTGTTTAGGTTAAAATTGTGTTAGTTTGTGATTTATTTGTGTTTTAAGTATTTTATGGGTTAGTACAAGTCTTTGAGCTTAAATATTATGTTTTTGAGAAACCTGGATGTGTTTGCTAGTATTTTAGGGTTAATATCAAATAGTGGATGAGTTTTGGAGGAAATATAGGCCACAAAATATGCTCACAATTGTAGTAGGTAGGCGACGATTGTAATAGCAACTTTAGGTTTAGCCTCAAGGAATGGCCCACGATTGTGGCCTATATGCCATGATCATGACAAAAGGCTTAGATGTGAGCCACGATAGTGGCCTACATCGCAAGCACTCACAAACTTTATGTTTTGAGGGATTTTGAACCTTTTGGACCCCCAAAAAATGTTAGGTTTACCTAGAACATAAAAGAGTATAAAAGGAACATAAAGAGGTAGAGAAAAGGGAGCTTCTGTACAACCATTGTTGAAAACCCTAAAGAGAGAAAGAGGAAAAGGAAGAGAAAAGGAAGAGGAAGAAGGAGGAAGAAGAAATGGTCTCGACATGCTTCCCAGATTAGGAGGTTTTTCAATATTTCTACCTTCCCAGATTGTCCATTCTAAGTGTTTGTTTCCTTTCCATTTTAATTTTATTGAAGTAAAAAGTTGGGATGGATTGTATGATGATAGATAGTAAAATGATGATGATGTTCTAACTTTCCTTGGGGATTTTATTTTGATTTATTGATAATCTAGTCAATTGTGTTATTTGGATGAATGTTGTGATTTAATTACATTCTTACATAATTTGGTAATAAATTGAGAAAGTGAACTAAATGAAATATGATTAAATTGGATTAATGAGAGTTATGCGATTAATAGAAATCATGATAAATCATATTGGTTTATATGTAGAGAGAGATCCTATGTGATGTTCCAATAGTTTATTAAAGTGCTTCATATCTAATTAGGTTTTGGATAATTTGTGAATTGAGATATTGCAAATTCCATAATCTGATTAGGATTTATAATTTAGGGTTTAATGGTTATAATTTGAGAGAGAGTAATCCGCCCTAGGATAATCTAGAACTGACACTCTATTGATACATAATTGACTAAGTTAGCATTAAATGATAAGTAAAATCTCCTTTCTCATAACTTGGTAAACTCTTTGGTTGATTTCCATTGCGCATGCTTATTGCTCAATTATTAATTCCTTCGTATTTAATTTCTGATTCAAGTGGTTGAATTCAATTATTGTGATTAGTTTCACTGCATTGTTTGTTTTAAGTTTCATATATTACTGGACGTAGATTTTAGGATTAGATTAGTTCCCCTCCACATGGGATCTGTTGGCCCTCGAAATTTTTTCTTATTATTTTTATTGAGTTAAGCATGACTTAAATAGATTTTGAGGTCTTGATAGATTAATTTTTGTGGATTTAATTATTATGTTAATGTTAGTAAGATTATATGACATAGGTTAATCGAATTAAAGTGTTAAGGTAGTAAGATTGTATAAGGGTATTTTTGGTTGTTCACTTAAGGATAAAAACTATAAGCCATATAAGGAAAGGTAAAATGGACATTGCACACTCATTAAGGGTAGGATTGGAAGATGAAAATTTGGTCTTGCATTTAAGAGAAGGAGAAAACGTGAATTGATGGAGAAGAATGAAAATAGAAAAGAGAAAGAAGAGAGTGTTGTGGAGAAGAGAAAAAAGAAGGAAGTTTGAGTTAGGTTTCAATTTTTCTTAGCCTTCAACAGAGATTTTGAGGTGGTTCAAGAAGAGAAAAAGGAAGAGGAAGATACGAGCTTCCATTAGAGCCAAATATCTCTTTATTTGGTAAAGAATCAAGGTAAGCGCATTTTGAATCTTTTGAATTTTTGGATGGGTTTTAGTTCAAGAAGCTTAGGAAATGCATGAGTTTAAGCTTTCTAAGATCAATTTTATGCATATATTTCTTTGGGTCCTCAAATTGGAGTTCCTATTGAATTGGGAATTTTGTAAATGTTAAGGGAATCAAAAGAGGCAGGAGGAGCAAAAAGAGAGGTATTTTTTAGCAAGTCTTTAAGCAAGGAATTCAAGGTGGGTTATATGTTTATAATAGATTTAATGAGCCATTAAATTTTTCCTTTAAATTAAGAGAATAAAATGTTTTCAATTGCTTCATAAATATTGCATTTATTGCTTATGAATGATTTGAGAAATTGCTATATGTTTGGTATGTGAATTTGGTTGATGAATTGTTAAATGGACATCGAAATAGTTTTCGAAATATTTTATGCTCATGAAAAACAAGTTTCTGAAATGTGTCATTTAGGGCAATATGTAAATGCCATGAATAAAAGTTATGTGGGTTTGTGGTGGTCCATTCCATATGTTAAGTGCACTTCAACTAAAAGCTTCTCTTGCCTGCCCGCTAGTGGCATGGAGCTCCTTCATGGACTCCCCTAAGCTCACGACTATGTAAATCCATTATGTGAAATTGCGATAATACGTTCTATTCATGGCTATACAAGACCATGTTATGGAATTATGTTAGTATGTTCTATTTATGGACCTACCCAAACTATTCTGATGTGCTTATGTGCTCATGATATGTTGACAAGATTGATGCGTACGTGATTTGTATTATTGTGATTTTGGTTGAGAATTTAAGAACTATGTGTTTGTTTGAATTCAATATGAATTTTCTATAACATAAGAACAATTTCAGGGTTTTGCTTATTATCTGTTATAAACTATTACTTAGGAGCTTTTAAGCTCATCTCCATTCCTTCACATCTCCAGGCGAGGAGCAAGAGATCGAGTGACAAAGAGTCAAGGCATCACTCTGAATTTGTATGTTTTGTTTTGTTTTGGAGTAATTTATGTAAAACAAGGTTGTAGTCGCATTTTGAACAATATCGTTCAAGTGGCTTTTGTATTTTGGGATTTTGTTAAATGATGTATTGTGACTTGAAATGTCTTTAAAGCTTTGTAAACTCTTATCTTTTGATGATAATGAAATATGATTGTGTTTTGGCTCATCACTCTCAAAGTTGGTACATTGCATTTTCAAGTCTTTCACAAGGGTAGAATATATGTTTTAACTTCAAGGAAAAACTATATTAATCTAAGTTGAATTAGACAAAGTTTTCTTCTTTAAATTGTAGATTATCTTTCTAGCTTTCCATTGATATAAAGTATGAAATTTTTTGATATCAGAGTTGAGAGATATGATCATTATAAGTTAGTAATGCTGCATGAGGTGTACATACCAGACAGCTACATTAAATTGAAATTTTGTTTTAGAGGCAAAAACCTTATTAAGAGTCTCATTGAATTATAGGTCTAGAAGTTTTCTTCGAAACAGTCTAAGAATGACCTTAATCTGACATCTCTAGTGAAAGTTATATCTATTTTTCCAAAAATAGGTCTAGTAGAAGAAAAATGAAGAGTCACGATCGTGACTCTTCAAAAATTTTCGAATGTCACGATTGGGGTTTACCAAACCTGAACATATTCGACTCTTTTGGCTATAACTTTGTCATCTGACCTCTAAATGACTTGATTTTTAAAGCAATAGATTTGTAACGCATTCCTCTATCTCTCTATAGAAAAAAGCTTTTGGTGTTTATTTGAAAAAGATTGATGGAAAGAAAGTGAGTGTATTGGTAGGAAGAGCATAAGTTGGTTATGAACATACTTTGGCTTTTTAATTATATCTTGATCTATAAAGCTCCGCATGAGATGGTTCTTATTTGAAAATAAACCAGAGACATAGTTGTCCTAAAGAAGTCAATTTCAAATTTTGTTGACTGACTGGTGTGGGCTCATCCTTGTGAGATGCACGTTCGGATGTTACTTAGGACGTGGGACTCCTGTCTTGCAAGGGTGCTTTCCTATAATACAATTAGGCTTGGAGGGAACTTGAAATGTACTTAGTAGAGAAAATACAAATGAGTGATATGTTAGGGTGATGATTGAGGATATAAACATATGAATGGATTATCGTATGCATATTGATCAAACAGGAAACTTTTGGGATGCTATAAGAATGAAGATAAACTAATGAGGGGTAATGAGATTGCAGTGAAAAAAACCTACAGGATAAAAGAACGCTCACGTTTCTTAACTCCAGAGTTGGGCTCCAGAAACGGGGTCCTACATGTATGGTATCAGAGTGTCAGAATTGGCATCTTACATGGGTATTTTTTGAAATAAGTGTCAAGTTACGTGTCATGTCATAGTAGACAGTAGCAACTGATCCCTGGTTTAGGTCACATGTGTATGAGTCACATATATGAGCAATTGTTAAGAGTTTGAGATGATAGATTTAGTGAGAAAAATGATACTCTTTCATGATATGAGAAAATGAAAGTTGTGGATAAATAGAAATGGAAAATAGTATATGGGTAAATATGATAGATAATGATTCAATGTATTTGGATTGGGGGATGCATTATTAAACATGACATCAATATTATACTGCGGTGATATATCCTCAAGTGTGAAATAGATGTGAATAAATTGTCGTGGATTGATTGAGGAAAATAGAGATATGGTATAAATGAGAAGATTTTAAAGTGTATAAGCAAAGTTGGATGAAAAAAAAATTTATTATGATCTTATAAGGATGAACTTATATTTGAAATGGTTGATTGATTTACATGACAAGAGTTACGATCCACTATAAGAATGTTTGAGTGGAATTGAGATCAGAATTTCATGATGATTGTACATCTATCATTTTGAATTGATTACGAATAAACATATGTAAGATGTAATAAGGATAATTGGAAGAGATGAATGATAGCGACATATATAGAAATTCAAAGGTTAAGTTGAATTGTTATTGTGAGTACATATCTGATAATGGGATCACCATAACAAGTGAGAATATTGAGCACATATGTATTATATGTGTGGAGATGATATAGGAAGCAATCTATGACTTATTGGATATTTGTTAGTTATAGTTCCCATAGTTTAAAGTCCAAGAAGAACTAGAGTAACACATGAAAGTGCTTATAATGATCAATTGGGGATAGATTGAGACTGTTGATGATGTTACAATGAGTGATGAATTCGACGAAAAAGAGGGAGGGCACAATCGTAGCATAGTCCCCACGATTGAGGACAAGTGAAAAAAGGGAAGTGTTGTCAGAATTAAATGAAATTAAGTTATCCTTAGTATAAGTTATTAATTGGTGAATTGTCATAAACACTTCTTTAGGTAAGATGCAATGATCTTGACAGTATATACCAAGGGATAAGAGTAAATGAATCCATTTAATGCTTCACTGAGCCTTATTACAAAGTATATTCTAATCACATAAGTTATGGAAAAGATTGATCTTATTGAGATATTGTGAATAGTAGAAATTGGTCTTCTTGAGGTATTAAGAATGGTTGATAATGCGATGATAATAACAGTTGATTGATAAAGATTGCATGAACAGTATAGATGATAGTAGCAAGACATCTTATTTTGAAGAAGAATTTCATTGAATTAGGTTAAGCATATCAGATAGTTTATACTAAGAATGATCAATGAAAGAACAAATCAGAAATGAATATGCAATGATTCAAAAGTGAGTATTAGAGTCCTATTCCTAACAGAGATACAAGCATAAATTGTAGAATATGCTACTGAGAGTGTATGCATTATGGTTGATGTAAAGTATCCAACTAAGTGATTGGATTCTCAAAATTGAGGTGGCATTATTGCTAATATGAGGAGACATACCCCAGCTTGAATTTCGAGGACGAAATTTATTAAGAAGGGGAGAAATATTGGCCCCTAAATTTTTTTCTTATTATTTTTATTAAGTTAAACATGACTTAAACAAGTTTTGAGGTCTTGATAGATTAATTTTTTTGGAGTTAATTATTATGTTAATGTTAGTAAGATTATATGACATAGGTTAATTCAATTAAAGTATTAAGGTAGTAAGATTGTATAAGGGTATTTTTGGTAGTTCACTTAAGGATAAAAACCATAAGCCATATAAGGAAGGGTAAAATGGACATTACAAACTCATTAAGGGTAGGATTGGAAGATGAAAATGTGATCTTGCATTTAAGAGAAGGAGAAAACTTGAATCAAGGGAGAAAAATGAAAATAGAAGAGAGAAAGAAAAGAGTGTCGTGGAGAAGAGAGAAAAGAAGGAAGTTTGAGTTAGGTTTCAATTTTTCTTAGCCTTCAAGAGAGATTTTGAGGTGGTTCAAAAAGAGAAAAAAGAAGAGGAAGATAAGAGCTTGCATTAGAGCCAAATATCTCTTTACTTGGTGAAGAATCAAGGTAAATCCATTTTGAATCATTTGGATTTTTAGATGAGTTTTAGTTCGAGAAGCTTAGGAAATGCATGTGTTTAAGCTTTCTCGGATCAATTTTATGCATATATTTCTTTGGGTTCTCAAATTGGAGTTCCTATTGAATTGGAAATTTTGTAAATGTTAAGGGAATCAAGAGAGCCAGGAGGAGTAAAAAGGAGAGGCATTTTTGAGCAAGTCCTTAAGTAAGGAATTCAAGGTGGCTTATATGTTTATAATAGATTTAATGAGCCCTTAAAGTTTTCTTTTAAATCAAGAGAATAAAATATTTTCAATTGCTTCATAAATATTGCATTTATTGCTTATGAATGATTTGAGAAATTGTCATATGTTTGGTATGTGAATTTGATTGAGGAATTATGAAATGGACATGAAAATGGTTTTCGAAATATTTCATGCTCATAAAAAACAAGTTTCCAAAATGTGTCATTTAGGGCAATATGTTTATGTCATGAATTATATGTTATGTGGGCTTGTGGTGGTCCATTTTGTATGTCAAGTGCACTTCGACTAAAGGCTTCTCCTACTTGCTTGCTAGTGGCTTAGAGCTCCTTCACGGACTCCCCTAAGTTCACGACTACTCAAAACCATTATGTAGGATTGCGATAGTACGTTCTATTCATAGCTCCACAAGACCATTTTATAGAATTGTGTTAGACATTCTATTTATGGACCTACCTAAACCATTTTGATGTGCTTATGATATGTTGACAAGATTAACGCATACATGATTTGTATTATTGTGAATTTGGTTGAGAATTTAAGAATTATGTGTTTTATGAATTCAATATGAATTTTCTATAACACATGAACAATTTCAAGGTTTTCCTTATTATCTGTTATAAATTGTTACCCACGAGCTTTTAAGCTCACCCCCATTCCTTCCCATTTTTAGGTGAGGAGCAAGAGATCGAGTGACAAAGAGTCAAGGCATCACTCCGAATTTGCATGTTTTGTTTTGTTTTGGAGTAATTTATGTAAAACAAGGCTGTAGTCGCATTTTCAGCAATTATCATTCAAGTATCTTTTATATTTTGGGATTTTGTGAAATGATGTATTGTGGCTTGAAATGCCATTAAAGCTTTTTAAACTCTTATCTTTTGATGATAATGAAATATGATTATGTTTTTGCTCATGACTCTCAAAGTTGGTACATTGCATTTTCAAGTCTTTCACAAGGGTAGAATATGTATTCTGACTTTAAGGGAAAAACTGTATTAATCTAAGTTGAAACTAAGTTGTATTCTTGAAGTTATAGAGTATCTTTCTAGCTTTCCATTGATATAAAGTATGAAATTTTTGGATATCGGAGTTGAGAGATATGATCATTATAAGTTAGTAATGCTGCATGGGATATACATACGGGACAGCTACATTAAAGTGAAATTTTGACCCTTTTGGAGGCAAAAACTTTCTTCGAGGTCTCCATAGAATTTTAGGTCTAGAAGTCTTCTTCGAATAGGTCTAAGAATAACTTTAATCCGACATCTCTAGTGAAAGTTATATCTATTTTTTCAAAACAGGTATTGTAGAAGAAAAATGAAGAGTCACAATCGTGACTCTGCAAAAATTTTCGAAAGTCACAATCAGGGTTTCCCAAACCTGAACATGTACGACTCTTTTGGCCATAACTTTGTCATATAACCTCCAAATGATTTAATTTTTGAAGCCATAAATTCCTAACACATTCCTATATCCCTCCATAAAAATTAGTAGCTTTTGGTATTGATTTGAAAAAGATTGATGGAAAGAAAGTGAGGATATTGGCTGGAAGAGCATGAATTGGTTATGAACATACTTTGGTTTTTTAATCATATCTTGATCTATAAATCTCTGAATGAGATAGTTCTTATTTGAAAATAAACTAGAGACGTGGAGCTACAATTTTCCTGAAGAATTCAATTTGAAATTCCACTGACTAGCTAGTGTGGGCTCCCCCTTGTGGGATGCATGTTCAGATGTCACTTAGGATGCCTAGCCCGTGTCTTGCGAGGGCACTTTCCTATAATACAGGCTTAAAGGGAACTTGAAATGTGCTTAGTAGAGGAAATACAAATGAGTGATATGTTAGGGTGATGATTGAGGATATAAATATATGAATGGATTGACGTATACCTATTGATTAAATAGGAAACTTTTGGGATGTTATGAGAATGAAGATGAACTGATGAGGGCTAATGAGATTACTGTAAAAAAAACCTACAGGATAATACATATGCTCACATTTCATAACTTTGGAGTTGTTGATCCCTATTTTCGAAGCCCAACTATCGATCCGGAGTTATAAAGCGTGAACGGGTCTCCTTGTAGGGTTATTTCAATGAACCCTCACTTCCTTTCCATCACTCCTTTTTGGATTCAATAACAAAGGTTATCAATTTTGGTGTAAAGGTAGAACGATATATTAGGAATCTATCGCTTCAAGAATCACCTCATTTGGAGGTCGGATGATGAAGTTATGGCCAAAAGAGTCCAACATGTTTATGTCCTTAATCATTTTGTACCTGTCTTGGCGCAATTGCTATACCTTTTGCTACAGATGTTGGATTTATGTCTTTTTAGACTTTTTGAAAGATGACTTCTATATCTACAACTTTCATGAAGACCTCAAAGTGAGATTCTGCCTCTAAAATAGCCAAAATTGTGATTTACTGTAGCTATCCTGTGAATGTCCATTTAACGGACATAGACTGGCTTGAGAGCCATTTTTACCTGAGAAGGTCCGTTTAACGGACCTAAATATCCGTTAAATAGACATTGGGGTTCCCCAAAATCCTCCAATGCCTCTCCAATGCTTCCAACATCCTTTCTAACACCATAATCACTCATAATCTCTCCAAAACCAACCCTTCTAGTGTAAAACCACTTCATATCCATTTCCCTACTACATACATCCCATTAACACTTGAATCTCAACTCCAAAAGATTCATAACATACAATCTTTCTAATCTCCAACATGCTATTCTAACACTAGCAATAATTAGCAATCTCAACAACAGAATATGCACATCCATCATACTCAAAATTTAAAATAATATAATCATATACAAAAGGAACTTTACAAGTTCTCATTCTCATTTCTAAACAAAATGAACATTTGACAAGATTTACTTACATATCAATATACCCATCAACTTAATACAAAATACAAAAGAATGCTCATGTTTGATATGCCTATAAAGCTAGCCAAATTAGTCACTAACTTAGCACAAAAGGTTTCTAACTATCTTGGAGTATCCGAATGCCTTACAAGGATCACTGATCTTCACGATCTGCACCTGAGGAGGGAGAAATTGTGGGTTGAACTACACAGCTCAGTGGCTAATATATTTATAGCCATTGACGATGAGCCACACAATCGAACTTATATGCATCTATTCATATAAGCATATTCATCTTATCTAGATCCAACGATGTAAGTTCAACATTCATAACTCATAGTTCAATACATCACCACATTAAACATATTTGATGTAATTTTGTCATCCAAGCGTAACACACAATTCGCATCATAACTAAACATGTCAAAATGCAAATGCACAATCAAATAGCTCGAGGGTTTCGTGGAACAAAACGGAGAAATCGAAGTTTATACCGTGAATGAAATGAGTCCACTTTTCGAATCTCGTGGGTCACAAGCAGGCAACCGGGAGAAGGCTTTATGTCGACGTGCACGTGACTACAAAACAGTTCCTCTCTCGGCCAAACACAATCAAATCTCATGCTTAATTCAATCATTCACAATCTCATATTCTCATGCTTTTTCTTTTTGCAAAATGCCATGACTCAATTCAATGGCATAACATGATCATACACACTATTCAATTGTTTTATCACAATGTCATATATCATAATGAAATTTTCATATCACTACATTTCAAGCAAGTCATTTTAACACACATTACACACACAAGGCATTTTGCCCATTGCACAATAACTATAAATAAATTACCCACCTTATAATTCTTGAAAATCTAAACTCAATTTGCGCCCTTCCTCTTGCTCTTGGGTAGGTTGTTCTTGATTTCCTAACACAACCAAAATTCTCATTCAATTCTAATTCAAATGAAAATCCCCCAAATTTTCATAATCACCACAAAATGGAATTAACACAAATCAAGTTCAAACTTAACCTACCCATAATCCATCTAGGTTAGAAAATCCAAAACCTAGCTTAGAAACCCAAAATCAAATGGGTCTCCTTTCTCTCTCTAAAACTTCTTCATTCACAACACAACAACCCATTTCTTTACTAAGCAAGAAGAAAAGATGAAGAACTTACCTTAAGAAACATGATTCCTTCTTCTTCCCACGATTTTCTTCTTCCTTTCCCTTTTTTCTCCACGATTTTTCTCTCTTTTCTTCTTCTTTCACATTTTTTTCCTCTTTGGATGCTCACGAATTCTCTCATCTCTTCTTCTAATTTTAAGACACAATTTAACTTATTCTTCCAATTATGTCCCTCACTTACTTAACCTTTCCCATTTTGCCCTTCTTTTGTCTTTTATGGCTCTACTCTTTTAATCTACTTAATACCACATTAATTCTAACAAGTCCCAATCTCTCCAACTAATTTCCAATCTTTATTCATGCCTACTAAATTAATAACCCAATTCTAAAAATAAATAATTAAATAAACAAACAAGCATGAATAAATCATTAAACAATTAATAAGAAATTTAAAATAATTCAGGATCCAATAGGAGTTGGGCTTCGAAAATGGGGTCCAACATGAATGATATCAAAGCGCCAGAATTGACATCTTATATGGGCATTTTTTGAAATAGTTGTCAAGTTACATGTCATGTCATAGCAGGCAGTAGCAACTGATCCCTAGTCTAGGTAGCATATATGAGTCACACACATGAGCAATTGTTAAGAGTTTGAGCTAATAGAATTAGTGAGAAAAATGATACTCTTTCATGATATGAGAAAATGAAAGTTATGGATAAATAGAAATGAGAAATAATATATAGATAAATATGACAAATAATGATTTAATGTATTTAGATTGGGGGATACATTATTAAATATGACATCAATATTGTACTGTGATGATATATCCTCGAATGTGAAATAGATATGAATAAATGTCGTGGATTGATTGAGGAAAATAGAGATATGATAGAAATGAGAAGATTTACAGTGTATAAGCAAAGTTAGATAAAAACATAAATTTATTATGATCTTATGAGGATGAACTTAGAACTGAAATGGTTGTTTGATTTATATGACAAGAGTTATGATCCACTATAAGAATGTGTTAGTGGAATTGAGATCAGAAATTCATGATGATTATACATCTATAATTTTGAATTGATTACGAATATATGCATGTAAGATGTAATAAAGGATAATTGGAAGATGGGATGAATGATAGCAGCATATATAGAAGTTCAAAGGTTAAGTTGAATTGTTATTGTGAGTACATATCTGATAATGGATCACCATAACAAATGAGAATATTGAGCACATATGTATTATATGTGTGGAGATGATATAGGAAGCAATCTATGACTTATTGGATATTTGTTAGTCATAGTTCCGATAGTTTAAAGTCTAAGAGGAACTAGAGTAACATATGAAAGTTCTTATAATGATCAACTATATTAATCTAAGTTGAATTAGACAAAGTTGTCTTCTTGGACGTTGTAGATTATCTTTCGAGCTTTCCATTGATATAAAGTATGAAATTTTTGGATATTGGAGTTGAGAGATATGATCAATATAATTTAGTAATGCTGTATAGGGAGTACATATGCGAAAGCTATATTAAATTGAAATTTTGACCCTTTTAGAGCCAAAAACCTTTTTCAGGGTCTTCAGGGAGAAGTCTTCTTCGAAACGGTTCAAGAATGACCTTAATCTGACATTTCTAGTGAAAGTTATGTCTATTTTTCCAAGACAGCTCTAGTAAAAGAAAAAATGAAGAGTCACGATCGTGACTCTGCAAAAATTTTAAAAAGTCATGATCGTGACTCTGTGAAAATTTTTGAAAATCACGATCATAACTCATCATAATCTTGACCTGTAGGGTTTCCCAAACCTAAATATGTTTGATTCTTTTGGCCATAACTTTTTCATCCGACCTCCAAATGATTTGATTTTTGAAGCAATATATTCCTAACACATTCTCTATCTCTCCATAAAAATTAGTAGCTTTTATTGTTGATTTGAAAAGTATTGATGGAAAGAAAGTGAGGGTATTGGTTGTAAGAACATGAATTAGTTATGAACATACTTTGGCTTTTTAATCATATCTTGATTTATAAAGCTCCGAATGAGATAGTTCTTATTTTAAAATAAACTAGAGACATGAAGCTATAAGTGTCCTAAAGAACTCAATTCAAAATTCCACTGACTGACTAGTATGGGCTCCCTGCTTGTGGGATGCGTGTTCAGTTGTCATTTAGCACGCCAGGCTTATGTCTTGCAAGGGCGCTTTCTTGTAATACAATTCGGCTTGAAGGGAACTTGAAATGTACTTGGTAGAGAATACAAATGAGTGATATGTTGGGTAGATGATTAAGGATATAAACATATGAATGGATTGATGTATACCTATTGATCAAACAGGAAACTTTTGGGATGCTATGAGAATGAAGATGAACTAATGAGGTGTAGTGAAAAAAAACCTATAGGATAATACATACGGTCACATTTCATGACTCCGGAGTTGGTCTCTGAAAACAAGGTCCAACAGGATCGACACCTCTTATACTATAATTGCGTCCCATGCACTTGTGGTATTTGAGGGCTTATAAATTTTACAACTTGAATAACACGATCAAGTTTTTGACATCATTGCCAGGGAGGGTGAAGATTAGTTTAGTTCTCTTAGTCTAAGGCATTTTAGTTAGTTTTATTTTTTTCTATTCTTCCCATTCTTTCCATGTGTGTCATGCTCTTACGTAAACACAAGATTTATATGGAGTTTGAGTTGCATACCTAAAACTGTAGAGCTTGAAATCACTTGTTTAAAATGGTCAATTAGAAGAGCTCGAAGTGAAGAAGAAAAAGAAACCGTAAAAGCAACAATGGCTTAGGAGTTTTAGCACGAGTTGGATTAAGGAGCAAACTAAGAGCATCAACAGAGAACCCTTATGGACTTCATAAGACCAGGCTTCAACGTAGCCAATCAAGGTGTAGGCAAGCCACCGTGCAAGCCGCTTCCTTTAAAGTCAAACCAGCTCTCCTAAACATGCTTCAACAAAATGTGTAATTTTATAGATTAACATATGAAGACCCGAATGCACATATTGTTAATTTACTTGAAATCTACGATACCTTCCATTATCATTAGATGTCGGAGGATGTTATAAGAATTAAACTCTTCCCTTTTACCTTTAGGGATAAAGCAAAAGTTTGGTACCATTCCCTCAACCTAAATAATGCCACCACTTAGGACCAATTAGCTTGTGCCTTCTTAGATAAGTACTTTACCCTTACCAAGACTATAAAGATTATCAAAGAGATCATAAAATTTCAGCAGGGTAATGGGGAATCAATTTATGAAGTGTAGGAATGATATAAAGACTTGCAAAGAAAATGTCCACATTATAAGCTACCTAAAGAATTTCTTTTGCAAACGTTCTATAATAGAGTAACCCCACATATGAGAGGCACAATTGATGCGACTCAAGGAGGATCACGTATGAGGAAGATGGTAGATGAAGCAGAAGAGCTGTTAGAAGAAATGGTGAGTTAATAGTTATTTATAGATGAACAAGCGAAGTAAACAACCTACAAATCTTCGTGAGTAAAACGGAGTTATAACTATGGACTAAATGACAGAAAAGCAAGCTAAAGTTGATAATTTAAGACATAAATGCAGGACAAAATTGATAATTTAACTCAACAGCTAAACAGCATGAAGGCTTCATCCTCAAATATAGTAAAAGTTGTTCAGCTAAAGTATGAGCTTTATGGGCAGATGGATTATGATACAATCGATTGCTTCTTGATGAAGGATAATGGATCAGAGAAAGCAAACTAGATGGGAGCTCAATACAGTCAAGGAGGGGAAAGCAATCCTTACTCCAACACATATAACCCTGAGTGGAAAAGTCACCCAAACTTCTCTTATTCAAACAATTATGGAGGATAGTTCAGATATCAAGGACCACTAGGCTTCCAACAAGACAAATTGAGTTCAATGGAATCCAAGCTAGACAAAATTTTAGATAAAAATGGAGGTATGGAGGATGCATATAAGAGGCTTGAAGGCAAGCTCGAGTAAGTTACAAAGAATCATGCCTCCTTGATACATATCCTAGAGGTCTAAGTAGATCAATTGGCAGAAGCAATAACGACTCAAAATGTAAAAAACCTTCCAAGCAGCGTCGAGTTCCTTCTGAAAGAATGAATCATGGCCGTTATACAAGCAATTAAGGAGGAATCGCACCAAGCTGAACACAATAAAGAGAAGGACAAAAATAAGGTTAATAAGAATGTTTTTCAAAGTGAACTAGAATTAAAAACAACCCAGAAGCATCAACATAGAAATCCCTACCTTATTTTAAAACAATAAAAGTCAAATCCATATAAGGATAAGGGGGAGGCAGAGGTATAAGAGAATAAGGAAGGCTCTATGCTAGCAAGGTATAAAAGTAATAACCTTTGATTCCATTCACGATTAAATTCATGAGGAAATCAAAGGAGCCTGAGCTGAATGAAGTGCTAGACATGATCGAGCAACTAGAAGCATGACTTACACTAATGGAATCAATAAAGGGAAAGGTGAAAAAAGAATTAGAGGAAGAAAAGAAATCAACGACACCACCAAAAAAGGAGGATCTAGGGGACTTTTATATCCCCTACAGTATTAAAAGTGTCAAAATAGAGAGAGCCTTCACTGATTTGGGAGCCAGCATAAACATGATGCTATGTTCCTTATATCAGAAGCTGGGATTCGGTAAGATAATCCCCACCAAGATATTGGTAAAAACTGTAGATAAGTTAGTTCATCATCCGAAGGGTATTATACATAATGTGCATGTTCGAGTGGAAAAGTTTACCTTCCCCATAGACTTCTTCATACTGGACATAGAAGAAGATGCAAAAACTCTAATTATCCTCGAGCGGCCATTTTTGGCCACTGCCCGATCAATTATTAATGTAAATGGGGTGAGCTAACTCTAAGGCTATGTTTAGTTAGATGTAAAGTTTTTAATGAAATTGTTTATAATGGAATGAAATGTAAATAGATGTAATATTAGAAAATTGTTATTTGGAGAGATGGAAGGGTTCATAATATAATATAGTGAAATGTTGTTTGGATGATGGGTTTATAATGTAATATAGTGTAAAGTTATTTATCATTTTACATTCCATCCTAAACTCTCCAAATCGGAAGTTTTTCATTTTTACTGTTTATGATGGAATGAGATGTAATATGAAACTCTCCTCTTTCATAACATCCCATTCCATTTCATTATAAAACCTTCTCTCAAACAATGGAATAATATTACATTCCATTTCATTTCATTATAAAACTCTCAACCAAACATAACCTAAGAGTAGGAGAGGACAAGTATCTTTCACCGTAACCAAGAATAACAGAAGTCCTCTCCAACCCATGGCCATCATGAAGGGAATAGATCTTAGTGGAGCAAAAGTGAAGATAGTGATCAAAAATGTTCTCTAGAAAATATTGAACCTCAAAAGAGAAGAAGAAGAAAGAATCAGGAAAAAGAAAGTGGCAACATAAGTAACCAGGTGGTGAGCATGCATTTTATGGGATTGATAACCATGTCACCACTGAAGAATTCTCTTGAACCACCTTGAGCAATTGGAAGGCAACCCATGGTTTTAAATTACTAGTTATTTCTTTGATTTTAAATAGTTTGAACTCTGCAGTTAGGATATTTAGGTTTCAAATAAATATCGTGTAATAATAAGGCATTAATTTTGATAAAGATGATCGGAAAGGAAAGTGTAATAAGGTGATAGTGCTAAAAGAAGTTAGGAAAGGATCCCGGGGATGTGAAAAAATAAAAAAAATGGTGAAAAATAAAAAATGATGATAACCTTCATCAAACATGTAGATAAGATTTTGATTTATAAACATAATTAGAAGCTCTTCATAGATGAGAAATCTTAATAGGTTAGATGTGTGTGTATTAAATTCTTATAAATAATGACTTTTTGGCTTATTCAACTTGATATTAACACCTCTTGCACCTTGAGACAAATCTTTAGCACAAAGGAATTTATTAAAGACTTTATAAAGATTAAAATTGAGAATGATAATTAAGTCTCTTTTTTGTTTAACAATTTGCATCCCTTAGTCCCTTTGAATAGATTCATTTTGATTAGATCTCTCACAAATGGATTGGTTGAAATTGTCAAAGTAGACTTTGTGATCTTAAATGCTAGATGAACTTAGTCGTTACAAAATTCTAGAACCTTTTCCTTAATAGGGACAAATTTTCTTTTTACTCTCAAAATATTGAAGTGGAGGAAGCTCCTTTTTTATGTCATCATCCGTCAAATAAATTAAAAAATCAGTCCCACTTGAACATCGAAAACACTTATTACAAAAAAAAAAGGTTGGTATAAATCCTTCCTAAACTTAGTATTACTTTTTAACTTAATATTAATAATAGGCTTAAAACAAAGGATCACTTGCCTTTCGATTCCCTTACTTCATCAATTTCTTCACTTTATCAATTTAGAGAATAAACTTCTGATCATTTATTATTATTATTATTATTTACTATCCTTACACCTTTTTCATATGGAATTATTTGATGAATTATAGTAGCAAATCATGAAATACTTCTACTTAGTCCTTAGCAATTGAATGAGCTTCTTCTATTGCCAATTCTAACTTTGGAGACACTATATTTTTCAAGCTTAATCTAAGTTGTTTATTTATGATATCAATAAAGAAATGGATAATAGAATTTTTTAAGTAACAAACAAAGGTTGTTATTGAACTTCTTAACTAGACAACAAACTGAATTAGAGAAAATCACTATAGCCAAAAGAATGTCTTATCATTCTTAATTTTGTTGAATGCTTCTAGTTTCTTATAATGTTCTTTTAGTACAATATTAATGTAACAACTCAAGCAATTCCATATTTTTTAAATTTCAAAATTCAAGCTTCGGATTGGAATGGATCAAAAAATGTTTTTATTTAAATTAATAATTAAAAATTAAGTAAATTAAGTTTAAAATGAAAATGTTCAAGCTTGGATTGAGCAGTCGATCTTTAGGCTAGCCGAGACCTGATTGGGGTTAGGCTCTCATGACCTTTTGCCCAAACTTAATTCAGCTAAATGTTTACTCTTAACTATGTTTTGTTCCGAGTAATATAATTGTGAGTTGTAACCAACTTTGTGACTAAACTCGTGTTATCCTTGTTGCTCCCTTTGGCCACAATATATTTTTACTTAAGAAAAAAGACAAAAAATTAAAACAGAATGGAGTACTAAAATATATGTTTATCTTTATATAAGAACGTTACATTTTAGCATATACTTGTATTGGCTTAATATACTCGTCAGGTTATCATTTGTTATGACTTAGTACGAAATAAGTTGCATAAATTAATTACTTTGTATAGCTACAACAACAAATGCATAATATTGTAACCCATTTTTGGTTAATATTGTATTTAATCCTTCTGCCGTCTCAATCCATTGGTAAGGCGATATGTCAAATCCGTTGTCTCATGTACCAAAGCAAACGGTCTTTAGATGTGTTGCTTTCTTTTTCCAAATCGATAATTGTATTTTAAAAAAAAGGATACAACCGCCAAAGTGGGAGTTTAAGGTAACAAGTATTGTGCTCTACCAACCAGATTACAAGAGTTCAGCTGAGTAAAACATCTAGGAGAGTGACTAAAATACTAAGACTGTAAAGGTTGAGTTTGCTTTATCATGCCTGCCTTGGTTTCCTGGAGTGCTATCTAAGTTTGCACCATTCATAGCATTCAATTCCGAGTTATCATATTGTTTAAGAGCATAGAACTAGCAGTTGTAATCACTAACGGAGTTGTATCACTGGGCCCCCTAAGATTTAAAAAATTAAATATTTTTTATTTTTAATTAATATATATATATATATATCAAAATCTTTGATAACTGAACAAGACCCTCTCTTGAAGTGTGCTACGCCGCCATCGTCAATGTGATTTGTGAAAGATTGTACGAAGAGGGGTGTTTCAAAAAAAAAATTTCACATGGAGGTGATTAGACATTAACTCCACAAGATTTTGAACAAATTTTAAGGACAGACCAGTACCAATAACGACATGGAGAGCAGTCATGGGCTTTTCAGTGACATCAGCAGTTATTGAATCGGGATCTTTCTTAAAAAAGTTAGAAGCGGTGGTTCAATCACCTTCAATGGCAGCTTTGTATAGTGGCAAGTAACGATCGACACGAGAAGGTAAGGCAAGGTTGGCATGTCTGACCGTTTTTCTTGAATTTTTATTCTTCCGTCACGTCTGTTTTTTATATCGATAAGTTTTATAATATTTATTCCACGACAAGATTTAGGGATGTTTCAACGAATGCATGTATTGTAGGGCCCCGGGCCCCTACCGCCCAGCACTCCACAGGTATTGTCCTCTTTGGTCTTGAGGGGGAGAGCCCTCTGGGTATGCACCACCACTCGAACTCAAGACCTCAAGGTTTTGTTGCACTTTAAGTGCACGCCT
>JANVCQ010000001.1:9385197-9400164 GCA_025531925.1 Erythroxylum plowmanianum
TGGGGAATGAAATTATAAATGGGGATGGGGGCGGGGATCGCATAATCCGCCCCAAACCCGCCCCATTGCCATTCCTAGCTTCTCTTGTCATGTTTACTAAAGTAGAGGTAGAAACGTGGTCAGGTTAATAATTTTGTTCTAATCCATATAATGTATTTGGTACTTATTTTTCGTACATAAAAAGTGCAGAAATTCAATTAAAATTTTAATTCTACTGGTATAAGCCCCCGATGAGGGCATGAGTTTATTATCAATTTTAAAAGCTATATAAATTAATAAATATAATATCTTGTAGATTTATATTTTAATTGTATTATATTAAATAACATTTTTAGTAGTTTTGCAATATAATAAAAATACAAAAAACTTACTAATTCTATGTTAATTGATCATACTTTATAGAAAAAGTTGAAACACTTGAATATAATTAAATTTAAAATAATTTATTTTGATGATGAATTGTAATTTATTATAAAATATTTAATCAAACGTTAACTCACATTCTTACATATTCATATGCATACATAAACTTTAAGTTAAAATAAAGGTAACAAGTCTCAAATTATAACCTCTTACGTTTTCACACATTTAAAAAGTTTATACTTTTTACAATTTTTTAAAATTAAATGAAATTCATTAATATATAATGAATTGTGCTTATAAATTCTTAATCCAAAACTGTATTTATTAAGTTATAATAATCTTATTTTAAATGTTTAAAACATACAATAATTTTCTGTCCAATTTGGCGTGTATTTATTATTTAGTGGCCATTTGCTGGTGCCTCTCCATTCTTCTTCTCCAGTATCTCATGCTTCCCGTCTTCATTGTACCTAGTAATAACGTTATGTCCTATGCTTCTTGACTTCATCTAAAAATCTTTTTTAATTTCAATTTCCTAATCCTATATTTCTATACAGGCCTAGATCAGTGGTTGGCGTCTAATTAAGTATTGCCAAAGATGACTTCTTCGTTCAATATGGCGCTTCGACCGAATTGCTGCCCGGAGAGGCCTTCAGTTTCATGCAGTTTTACTCGTACTGTCAAATCTACTATCTCCTCTACTTTGAAGGTAAGTAAGGAATATGATTCGTGGTCTCTCCCTCTCTATCTCGGTGATCGGACATGTTATAGTCACAAAGAAGTGTGTTGGAGTTAACATTAATCTCATCATGAAAATAGCCTTTGCTGGGAGATCAGTTGCTGCATCAATTCCCCATTCCATTTGATGTTATGAAGCTAATCAAGGACACTTCTGCGAGACTTTTGGATGCGTTTGTAGATTCTGCTTTCGAGTTCGCTGATCAACCAGTCCTTCCATCCCAGGTAAGGCTTGAAGTTGGACGTTCTGCATGGGGATCGTATATCTGTTTCTGGATAAGCTATCATTAGTTATGTTGTTGCAGGGTAACTTTGCTCCGGTGGTGGAACTAAAGGAATCAGTTAGTATCACCGGAAATATTGAAGGGACAATTCCGGATGATTTCCCAGAAGGCGTTTATGCAAGAAATGGTATGTTTTAACTTCAGTGGTTAAACTATGGTCAAGTAACGTAAATCAATAAATTCATGTTACATGAAAATGTTGTAAAGAAAAAGCCAATGGTGAAGACAAAACTCCCGAGCTTGCTTACTTATGGTTGGAGTGTACACCTATAAAATCACCAAAACAAAGCGATCATATTAGGCTGCAGAAATGATGCTGCGTTGATTTTTTTTCCCCTTTCTTTCTAATAAGCGCTTTGTGTGTGTCAGCTACTTGATTTATTACTATATAATAGGTACAATGTCTTATTATGGCCAGGAACATTTTTTATTATTAGTTTGGACTTGAAAGCAATCCTGCTTTATCGTTACTGGTTAACGCTATTTATTATTGAACCAAGAATTAGAAAATGTACTCACTGGTAGAGGTGGACCAACTGTAGGACCAAATCCTGCCTTTGGTGGATTTAAAACAAGTGTCTCTATGTGGGGCAAGACGAGTCACATTTGGGTGGAAGGAGAAGGAATGCTTCACGTTTTGTACTTCAAAAGATCTAGTGATGGAAGCTGGACCCTTCAGTACGACAACAGACACGTTGAAACAGAAACATTCAAGCTAGAAAAACAAAGAAATAAGCCATGTTTTCTTCCGGCAATAGAAGGTGATTCGCCGGCAGTATTGTCCGCATACCTTCTAAACCTGGTGAGCATCCTCTCTTCCAACCACTCCATAGAAATACAAAAATTCACAGGGAATCCCCTTACTAGACTGAAACTGTTCTAAGATATTGTTAGATATGGATCCCTCACAAACAGGGCACCAATTTTTTCAATAAATACGGCACCAAAATTAGTGCCGTATTAATTGAGAAAAAAGAAGACTGCTGCAAAGGAGTGCTTATATAAGGTATTCCCTACTTTATACATACACAACAAAAACATAAAAGAAAACCAGAGCAAAGTAACGCTCTAATGTTAAGAAATATTTTCTTAAAGAATTGGTGAGTGATAAAATAGTGAAGTTAGTATTTTTAACATTACAAAAAAAATAAAATTTGGCGATGGAAATTATCGACGGAATTTGTACACATTCTGTCAGTAAATTTATTTAGCGACAAAATTTATTAATGAAAAAAGGTGTCAAAAATACGATCGTAGGAAAATTTATCGGGGAAAATTTTTATACCTTTAGTAAATTTACCGACGGAAATTTTGTTCGATCGGTAAATTTATCAAAGAAGAAAATTTTTCTGTCAAAAATTTACAACAGATTTCGTTTTTCCGTCAGTAAATTTGCTAAAAACTATTTTTAAAAATTTATCTGCAAAGTGTTCAGTTTCTCTGAAAGCCACCATGAAGAGAAATTTGCTAAATCTCTTCGTACCAATCGCAACACTTATTATATTCTGGATCTTGTAGAAAGTTAAGAAAATAATTCATACTAAAGAACTGAAATTATGAAATTCATACTAAAAAAGAATTGAAAATAAAGAACTAAAATTATTTTTTCAAAGAACAGACATTTCATCAAACACCTTACATGCATCTGAAATTTATCCCAACATCACAACTAAAATCATATCTTATCCCTTCTATCACTAATATTTAGATCTTAAAGTTGCTTTCAATCACAAAATATACAAATAAAGGAAAGTAATTAAATACCCAAATTAACTTTCATTCAATATACGAAAAAACACATGACAGTTGTTGCAAAAATACCTTCACCAAAGAACACGATGACAATGGCTGGAGAAGATAACGCCGACGAGCAAAAAAGGAGTCTACAACAAAAAAAGCAAAGAGAAAAAAGAGGAAGAGGAGACGTAGGAAGAAGGAAGAAGAAGACACAGGTGGGGGGAGATGTAGGGTGAGTTTAAATTTAAAGAGATTTTACCGACGGAATTTACCAACGAAAATTTTCGTAGATAAATTAAAAAAAAATTTATTCTGCCAATAATTTTCTCCTTTTTACCGATAGATATCTTATACCATCGCTAAATCTTTTACCGACGGAAATTTTGTACCGTCACTAAAATCCATCATAAAATTTGTCGAGATGATTTTCCCTCATATTTAGCGATGGATATTAGTACCATCGTTAAACAAAAATTTTCTCATCAATTTTACCTACAGAAATGGATTTTCGTCGGTAATTTGCAACGGTATATTTTTCGTCGGTAATTTTTTGTCGTTAAAATTCATCGCAAAATTTGTCAGAATGATTTCTCTCTATATTTAGCAACGGATATTAGTATCGTTGCTAAACAAAAATTTTCTCGTCAATTTCACCTACAAAAATGAATTTTTTGTTGGTAATTTACAACGGTATATTTTCTGTTTGTAATTTTTCGTCGCTAATTCTTGCTTTTCTTGTAGTGTAGGATGAGAACCTTATGAGCCACTATTTCAGTTTTATCTCTATATACCTACTATTTGTAATAGTGGAATAATTATTATGAGTTTTGTCCGTGGATGTAATCCAAAGTTATGGGTGAACCACATTAAATATTTTGTGTCCATTTTACTTATTTTATTTTTCCTTTTTAAAAAATACCCGCTGCGTTCAATAAGTGGTATCAGAGATATGTTTTCATTGAAGGTATTTTTTGAAAAGAAGCACGTCATAGGGAAAACAAAATAACAACGAAATTTTTGGTGTGATTCGTTTAAAAAGTTGATGTAAAACTGACAAAGGTGATGAATAGTATTCTAAAGTTTGTTTTCAAGAAATTTGCAAGGTGAGTGGCAATAGTAACTGGGTCCTGCGGTACTATTTGTGATACTATTCATAAATTAATATTTATCGAGTCCCATGGTACTATTTTAGTGGGGTTCGATGATACTATTCTAGTGAATACTAATCACAAGTTACTATTTATCGGATCTCGCGATACTATTCTGGTGGGGTTCAACAATACTATTTCGATGAGCACTATTCAGAAGTGATTATTTACTGAGTCCTGTGATGAAAATTTAAAAGATATCTTTTCTACCAATTTTTGATGTTTTGATTCCATCTTTGAGGTCGGTTTTCTCAGATTTGGTTTAATTTAGCAAATGGAGGTGAAGACGAGTAAAATAATTTATCTAAACAATATTAACTACCGTATATAGTGAATCAAGATGAAGAATCTCTTGATGATTACAAAATTGCATTTGTTGATATTTTCGATAACTAAATCGGAGGAGATGTCCAATGATGATTGGGAGTTTGAGTATGAATGAACGTGTGATTATATTCAACAGTTTGTTGATGATAATGTGTATAATCACATTTGTAACGAGACTCATGCAAGAACATTGTAAATCACAGTATGCAACCTCTTCATCACATTCAAATGTTCTGCTTACAGAAAATAGATAAAGGAGTCAATCCAAAGGTCCAAAATCTAGAGACAAGAGCAAAGGAAAGTCAAATAGATATGTAAATATAGAATGCCATTACTGCAAGAAGAAAGGCCACATTATGAAATTTTGCCGAAAGTTGAAGAAGGAAAAAGGTAAAAATATGCAGAAAGAAGAAAGTAGTGATGATGAACAAAGTAACATTGATGATGTATTTAATCTTGTTATTGATATAGAGATAGTCAGCTTCGTGTCGCAAGAAACAAGTTTGATAGTTAACAGTGGAGCTCCTATTCATGTTACATTTCACAGACAATTTTTCTCATCTTAAACACCTGGGAATTATGGCGTTGTTAAGATGAAAAATCGAAATCTGTCAAATGTTGTTGGTAAAGGAGATATTTCTTTAGTGACAGCGAATGATTTAAGACTATTACTGAAAGATGTCAGGTACATTTCTGATATGCGTTTAAACTTGATTTCTATAAATAAGCTAAATGATTAAGGTTTCCGAAATATTTTTAGAAATAGAAAATGGAAGCTTACTAAGGGCTCTTCAGTAGTAGTCAGAGGTCAAAAGCTTTCAAGACCTTATATGATGTAGGCAAAGCTCTCCAGTGATGTTGCCAATACAGTGGAGAATGATAATACAATTGATTTGTAGCATAAAAGACTAGGCCACATTGGTGAGAAAGGGATGACTCAGTTTGTAAAAAGGAATATGCTATTTGGTTTAAATCAGATACATCAGAAGAAATGTGTAGATTGTCTAGAACAAGATTTCTTTCCAGAGTTCTCCTCCATCCAGCATAAAGAATATTCTAGATCTTATTCACTCATATTTGTGTGGACTATTGCCAAAATCATTTGGTAATGTACAGTACTTTGTGACTTTTATTGATGATCATACTAGAAAAATGTGGGCCTATACTATGAAGATTAAAGATCAAGTGCTGGATGTGTTCAAACAATTTCATGCCTCAGTTGAGAGACAAACTGGGAAGAAGCTGAAGTCCATTAGGATAAATAATGGCGGAGAGTACATCAGATTAGTTGATACTTACCGTAAAAAGCATGGTATTCGACATTAAATGACACCACCAAAAATACCGTAATTGAATGGCGTAGCTAAGAGGATTAATAGGACTTTGATGGAAAGAGTCAGATGTGTACTTTCACATTCAAAGTTGCCTAAGGAATTTTGGGGTGAAGCTTTACTTGCAACTATGTATGCATTAAATCGTTTACCATATGTTCCTCTCCAGTATGAAATTTCAAAAAAGGTGTGGTCAAGAAAGGATGTTTCCTATGATTATTTTTGGGTCTTCGGTTGTAAAGCCTTTGTCCATATTCCTAGAGATGAAAGGAAAAAGCTTGATATCAAGACACTATAGTGTGTATTCATTGGCTATGGTCAAGATCAATTTGGCTATAAGTTTTATGATCTGGTGCAAAAAAATCTTATTAGGAGTCGTTATTCTATATTTGTTGAAGATGAAACAATTGAAGATGTCAACAAAGTGGAGAAGGAAATTTCAAGCTCTGATAATGACTCAACAGGTTTCTGATTGAATCCTCCAACAGTGGTGCTTAGACAAGTTGGATATGAAGTGCAGAGTGATCAGCTAGAAGTTGATAATGCATATGCCCCTAGTAAAGTTGAACCAGAGGATGATGATGGTGTTCACATTAAACACCAGAAGATTCTCTAGTCTCATTATTAAGATTTAGTAGAAATAGACAACCATCTGCTAGATATTCAGTTGATCAGTATGTAATGCTGACTGACAGGGGAGAACCATAAAGCTTTGATAAAGCCATGAATGATGAATAGAAGAAGAAATGGAAAGAAGCCATGTAAAACGAGATGAAATCCTTGCATGAGAATAAAATATTTAAGCTGGTGAAGTTGCCAGAAGGCAAAAGAGCACTCAAGAAGAAATGTGTGCTCAGAATCAAGCATGAAGAAAACAACAATCATCATCGATTTAAAGCAAGATTAGTGGTCAAAGTATTCAGCTGAAAGAAGGGTATTGACTTTGACGAGATATTTTCATCAGTGTTGAAAATGACATCCATACGTACAGTGCTAGAGCTAGCCGCAAGTTTTAATCTGGAGGTTAAACAAATGGATGTCAAAACTGCCTTCCTACATGGGATTTGGAAGAAGAGATATACATAGATCAGCCAGAGGGTTTCATAAAAAAGGAGAAAGAAGACTATGTTTGTAGACTAAAGAAGAGTCTCTATGGTCTAAAACAGGCACCAAGACCGTGGTATAAGAAGTTCAAGTCTATTATGGGGGAGTAAGACTATAAGAAGACTACTTCAGATCACTGTGTATTTGTGAAGAAATTTTCTGATGATGATTTTATTATTTTATTACTCTATATGGATGATATGTTGATTGCTGGTAAGAATGTTTGTAAAATGAACAATCTGAAGAAACAACAGGATAAGTCTTTTACCATGAAAGACTTGGGATCAACAAAGCAGATTCTTGGCATGCAGATTATCATAGACAAAAGCGCCAAGAAACTATGGTTGTCATAAGAAAAGTACATTAATAAAGTTCTTCAAAGATTCAAATTAGACACAGCTAAAGCGGTTAGTTGTCCTCTTGCTAATCACTTTAAATTGAGTTCTAAAGAGTGTCCTTCTACAGATGAAGAGAAGGAACAAATGTCCAGAATTTCATATGCTTTAGCAGTTGGAAGTTTAATGTAAGTCAGGTTTGTACACGGCCAGATATTGCTCATACAGTTGAAGTTGTGAGTCGTTTTCTTTCAAATCTTGGAAGGAATATTGGACTGTAGTCAAGTGGATTCTTAGATATCTTCGAGGGTCATCCAAAATATGCTTATATTTTGGAGGAGTAAAACGTGTGTTAGCTAGTTACATAGATGCATAAATGACCGAAAATATTGACTCGAGATAGTCTACATCAGGTTATTCGATTGCTTTTGCAGGAGGAGCTGTGACATAGTAGTCAAAGTTACAAAAATGTGTTACATTTTTTACAACTGAAGCGGAGTTTATTGCAGCAACAAAAGTCTGTACGAAGTTGCTATGAATGAAGAAGTTCTTTACTGAACTTGTTATCAAACAATAACAATATTAGCTTTTTTGTGACAGTCAGAGCGCTATTCGCCTTAGTAAGAATATCTCTTTTCACTCACGATCAAAACACATTGATGTGAGATATCACTGGATTAGAGATGTGATGGAGACAAAACAATTATAGTTATAAAAGATCTATACTGATGAAAATGAATCAAACATATTAACCAGGATTCTACCAAAAGGCAAGTTTAAGTATTGCCGATCAGTAGTGGGCATGAAAGAGCCTTCCATGTAATCGAGAGGGGGAGATTTGTTAGATATGGGTCCCTCATATATAGGGATACTAATTTTTTCAACAAATGCGGCACTAATTTTGGTGCCGCATTAGTTGAAAAAGAAAAGAAGACAACTGCCTTTGTAGCTGTTTCACGCGATGGAGTGCTTATGTAAGGCACTCCCTACTTTATACATACACACAACAAAAGCATAAAAGAAAACCAGAGCAAAGCAACGCTCTGATGTTAGAAAATATTTTCTTAAAGGAATGATGAGTGACAATAGTGAGGTTAGTATTTTTAGGTCGGGAAATACCTTGTGAGCCACTATTTTGATTTTATCTCTGTATACCTACTATTTATAATAATGAAAGAATTATTCTGAGTTTTATTCGTAGACGTAGCTCAAAGTTAAGGATGAACCATGTTAAATATTTTGTGTCCATTTTGCTTATTTTATTTTATTTTTTCAAAAATATACCCGCTGCGCCCAATAGATATCGCAGCGAAAGGCTGGTTATTAAGACAAACAGATCAAGGTTTGCAATGCTACATTTAAAAGTTTGCCAAAGAGATAATTGAAACCTAATAAGAAATATGCTAGCTAAGAGTGTTTTAAGCATTAATTGTGAGCTAAATTTGTGAACCTCCACCTATTCAGCTTCGATTTGGAAAAGCTAACAAGTATATAAGCAACACAAGTATCATGAAATTCGCTGGGAAGTTCTACACCACTTCCGAAAGCCACATTCCTCAAGAAATCGACATCTTCACGCTTGAAACTTTGGGCAATTGGACTGTAAATGGAGCTTGGAATCGACCTTTCACCAGTCACCCAAAGGTTGTTGTCCTTTTAAGAACACAAGTAATTAAGTTGCTGTGTATTCCTAAATCATTTTGTTCCTGTCACAGAAAGCTCCAGGAACAGGGGAACTTGTCACAATGGGGGTACACCCTTTCAAACCTTTCATGGAAGTGGGAGTAATTTCCGGTATGTGAACCAAATGGAAATATTTATGTGAAAAATGTGCATAACAAAGCTTCTAAGGGTGCTAATTTATAACGTCCAATATATAGCTGATGGGAAGAGATTGATTCACAAAGCGGACCTCAAATTCCATAGATGCACTCTCTGTCATGATATGGGCGTTACACAGAGGTTAGTGATGGTACGGTGTCATTGAAAGTAATATAAGAATGGAAATAACATTTTGGGAAATCAGATTTCATAAGAATATTGATCAAATATGTTTTGCAGGTATAATGTGATATTGGATTTTCCATTAACCATAGACATAAATCGACTTCTTGCCGGAGGCCCGTGAGTATAGAGACACCTCTATATGTATACATAAATACACACATATCCTTTTAGACTTATTCATCAGCAGAAGATTTTCAGTGTGATATATTATAGTTAATGAATTCGCTAAGCTGTGTTTAACGCATAGATTGACAAAATATGACAAAGAAGATTATGCAAGGATTGGTATTATGCCTCGTTATGGTGATGGAGACTCAGTCCGATGGTTTAAGGTGGAGACAAGTTCAGTGTTTCACATTTTTAATTGCTTTGAGGATGGTAATGAAGTAAGTATCCTGAAAATTTCAGACAACAGGTACATATAAATACATGCATTAAAATCTATAAAATATGACAACAGGTAGTAGTTTGGGGTTGCAAAGCTCGTGATTCAATAATCCCAGGGCCTGACATGGGATGGAACAAATATGAATGGTTTTCAAGAAGGTTCAAGCACATAGAATCGGTTGACGAAAATACGAATCCTGAAGACGGGTTACTTTTTGCTCGTTGCTACGAGTGGAGGCTAAACATGGAAACGGGGGAAACTAAGGAAAAGTATCTAACTGGAACAGAATTTTCCATGGAATTTCCATTCATCAACGAAGAGTTGACAGGCGTTAGAAACAAATATGGCTACGCACAACTTATTGATTCGGATGCCAGCTCTCAATCAGGTGATCCATCAGAAAAAAGGACTTCTTTGACCAATAATTTTAATTTTGACACGGCAGTCTTACAAATTTATTGATTTCAGGCATGGCAAAATATGGTGGTTTAGCCAAATTACACTTCGAAAAACGGGAGACAAAGTCGACGAACGCTTTGGTAGATAAGTTATTCAATGCTGTTTTCGTTACCCTTTTTCTGTTTTCTCCACGTCCAGGCATCGGTTAAGTGAAATTTGATTCATTGAAGCAGACGACAGAGGGTCCATTTGGAGAGCATATAAAGGTGGAGTATCATAAGCTCGAAACGAACACATTCTGCACTGGAGCTACCTTTGTTCCAAGGCAAGGGGGCCTCGAAGAAGATTATGGTTGGGTCGTCACTTTTGTTCATAATGAAAATACCAACATTTCTAAAGTGAGTCAAATTTGACAGCTATAAGTCTGAAATATAGAAGCTAGTTTTATTGATTTTTCTCAATTTTTGTTTCTTGGTTTTCAGGTTTACATAATTGACGCCAAAAAATTTGTAAGTGAACCAGTGGCCAAAATCACACTACCTGCCAGAGTCCCTTACGGTTTCCATGGAGCTTTTTTTCCAATACCATTCCAAGATATGGAAGGTTCATGAATTCTGTTATACCAACATGTCCTAAACATTTGTTGTTAGAACTGTATCCATTAAAAAGCAACGTTTTGGGCTTTATGTAGAGTATATACTAATATATTCATTTACTTGCATGTCCGTTTCGTAAAGAAGTTGAACATAATCCTTTCAGTCACCACCATACTGAGACTAGAATCGCAGTAGTTCAGACGATAACATTTTGAATCGTTAAGGATTGAGTGATCTAACTATTATAACCTAGATTTAATGGGCGCCACCCTACTCAGACTAGAATGCTAGAAGTTAAAACGATAATATTTAGAATCGTTAAGAGTTGGGTTATCTAACTATTATAAACGAGATTTAATAGGTGGGTTAATCCACGGATTAACCCACCTATTAAATCTCGTTTATAATAGGTTAGTTTAGGTCCTGTTTGTTTTGATTTTTTTTTCTCATTTCTTGTTGTGGTTTGTATAAAAAATGAAACTTCGCTTAAAACACATTTGGTTCTTTATTGTTTTATTATGCTATTTTAAAAAATAAAAAACTACAATCTTTTCACGAAAACAGAAAAATTACGTTTTCGTAATATTTCACAACAGAAAATATGTGTTTCCTAACACACAAAAATCTGTTGTTTTTTTCATCAAAACTAGTTTTCTCTCTACGCCGACTTCAGTATCTTCATAGTCTTGCTACGATATTTCTGACAATTAATCCAGGTATGTGTTTATTTCTATTGCTTGTTATTGTACTGTATCTTTATTATTCTGTTTCACGTATTTCTTATCTGGGTGTGCTTTCGTATCTCTTGTTATTAGTTTTATTTGTTTCCACAATTTCTCTAGTCTTTTCATTGCTAGAATGATAAGTTGTCTCGATTAAGATGCAAAGGTGCTTATAGTGGTGGGTGGTTGGTGATGGCTTTTTGAAGAAAAATTGATCAGAAAAAGGACATGGCACTAGCAGGTTGATCCAAAAACTTATGCATAATATTTTTGGATCCTAGCGTTGTAGGGTTGGTAATTAATTAGTGCTGGTTCAGGTGCCAGTGCGTGAACAGTTAATGGAGAAGGATACTCAGGTGAGAGACGCTCTTTCTTTTCAGTTTCTGAAGCTGGAACATAGTAATACTCATTAGAGACTGTTTCATTGTGCTGTTGTTGTGGGGTTCTACTTGTAGCAGAAGAATCAGATGGGTTCACGCCTTTGGTTTGGTTGGTTAACATAACTGAGAGCAATAAGAAGAGAGAAATGTGTTTTAAGTACTAGATGCAACATGGCTTCTGTTGAGCAACAATCTGATATAAGTCAAGAGTTTATTATAGAAATGAACTTACTTTGCATGTCTTCACATAATAGCTCCTGTTAGTGCGTGAGTTCTTCAAGATAGTGTTGCCAAAACCTTATATTTACGTGCCTTTCATGCAACAGATACGTGCCTTTCATGCATTAAATGCATCTATTTACGTGCCTTTCATGTTTAATGCATTTCTACATAACAGATACTGTTGAAACATTAAATGCATTTCTATTTACGTGCCTTTTTTAATATATTTTTTAGACTAAAGTTGCTTGTAGCAATTTGCAGTTCACGCAATGAGAACCTCTTCACATGACTAATATCAAATTCATAATCTTGCCAAACTACAAAGAATATTGGTCATCAATCTTTCATCACATTCATCCCAAAGCTCCAAAATTTTTTGACAGTTTAAGAAAGTTAGGTAGACAATTAGTACATAAGGACGAGGATTTACCATATGGTGTAAGGTTTAAATGAGATCTATACCAATGCACCCAGAAAAGAAGTAGCACTACATAGTTATTGTGTATTGCAAGCCTTTGAATGACGATGAGCTCAGAGTACATACTTTAGTGGTGATTTCATGTAATGAGGGTAGAAGGGAAGTTACTACTATTCAGAATATAACTAACAAGTAGATTGATAGAACCTTTCTATTTGACAAGGTTTTTGGACCAACATCCCAACAAAAGGACTTGTATGGTAATGCAGTTTCTCCCATAATATATGAAGTTCTTAAAGGTTACAATTGCACCATCTTTGCCTATAGTCAAACAGGAACAGGGAAGACTTACACTATAGGAGGAGGAGTAAGGAAAAAGAATGGGTAATTTCCTAGTAACGTAGGTGTCATCCCAAGAGCAGTCAAACAAATTTTTGACATATTGGAAGCTCAGAATGCTGAATATAGCATGAAAGTAACATTTCTAGAACTATACAATAAGGAAATAACTGATCTTCTGGCTCTAGAAGAAAAATCTAAAAAACCCTTAGCGTTTATGGAAGATAGAAAAGGTGGTGTTTTTGTTAGAGGCTTGGAAGAAGAGATAGTGACTACTGCCAATGAGATTTACAAAATTTTGGAGAAAGTTTCTACAAAGAGGCATACAGTAGAGACCCTCCTTAACAAGCAAAGTAGTCGTTCTCACTTAATATTTTCCATCACTATTCACATCAAAGAATGTACACTTGAGGGTGAAGAGATGATCAAGTGTGGAAAGTTGAATCTAGTTGACCTTGCTGGTTTGGAGAATATTTCAAGGTCAGGTGCAAGAGAGGGCAGAGCAAGGGAAGTAGTAGAGATTAATAAGAGTTTGCTTACACTTTGTTGTGTCATCAATGCTCTGGTCGAACATTCTGGTCATGTATCTTATAGGGACAGGGACAGTAAACTAACAAGGCTATTAAGGGACTCATTAGGAGGGAAAAAAAAGACGTGCATAATTGCAACTATATCTCTGTCAGTACATTCCTTAAAAGAAACTCTAAGTACTTTAGATTATGCACACCATACCAAGAACATCAAGAACAAGCAAGAGATTAACCAAAAATGATGAAATCTGTTATGAATAAGGATCTGTACTCTGAAATTGACCGAATGACGTAAGAGGTTTATTCTGTAAGAGAGAAAAATGGAATCTACATACCACGATATAGATACCTTCAAGAAGAAGCTTAAAAGAAGGCAATTGTTGAAAAAATGGAGCTCATATAACTTGACTCAGATTCCAAGGATAAGCAAGTGATGGAGCTTTAGGAACAATTTGATTCCCAGCTACATTTGATTGAAGAATTAAGTGAGAAGCTTGAAAAAATCGAGAAAAAGCTTGAGGAGACTAAGAATTCATTGTCTGATTTGGAGGAAAAACACAAACAAGCAAATGCAACAATAAAAGAGAAGGAATTTTTAATATATAATCTGCTCAAATATGAGAAAGCACTGATGGAGTGTGCATTTGAGCTCCAGGTTGAGTTGGAAAGTGCTGCATCGGATGTGTCTGGATTATTTGCAAAAATAAATCGAAAGAATAAAATTGAAGATGGGAATAAGGTGCTAATTCAGAAATTCCAGTCCTAGTTAACCCAACGACTTGAAGTGAACTTACTCTATATGTCTTCACATAATAGCTCCTATTAGTGTGTGAGTTTATTACATAAGTGAACTTTCTTTACATGTTACATAAGTGAACTTATGTAAAACCGTTAGGATGTGAACGTAATTACATAAAGCCATTGGTTCTTGTCCTCTGCATGATAAAACCGTTGGTTTTTGCAATTGTAAGTGAGTTTGATGTGACCTTACTCTGCATGTTACAGAAGTGAACTTACATAAAACCGTAAGGATGTGAACGCAACTACGTAAAACCATTGGTTCTTGTCCTCTTGTCTTCATATGTTAGGATGTGAACTTACTCTGCATGTTTTCACATAATTGCTCTTATTGAACCGTTGGTTTTTGCATTTGTACATGAGTTCAAAGCCTATTCTTGTCCTCTTGTTTTCACGTGTATTCCTATTTTGCTTTGCCACATGACTTTATTGTCTTCACGTAATACCTCTTGTTAATGTAGAGAACCGATGGTTTTTTTAATGTGACGTACAATGCATTGTCACATGTTTATTTTAAACTATATTTAGCATTCAATACTTTGTAAATATTATTATGATTGATGCCACTTATATGATATTACATTTAGTTATGGAAGGCTTGAACAATATCAATAATGATAGTGATTGTATGGAAGTAAATGAAAAAGATGGGGTATGGAGTGATACTATAGAGATGTATTTAATCTCCTTGAAGGTTGAAGAAGTGAAGAAGGGAAATCAAACGACTACTACCTTTTCGAAATCTGGTTGGAAGAATATTAAAGCAAGGCTTCAAACAAAGTTCAATAAGGAGTATACTGA
>JANVCQ010000001.1:9403267-9423342 GCA_025531925.1 Erythroxylum plowmanianum
TTGAACTGCAGTGAGTCGAACCACAGGAGAAAATATTTCGTTAAAATCCACACCTTCTTTCTGAGCATATCCTTTTACCACCAGTCTAGCACGATATCGCTCCACTTGATCATTACCACTTCGCTTGGTCTTGTAAACCCATTTATTGCCAATATGCCTTCTTCCTTGTGATAGTGATACCAGCTCCCATATCTTATTCTTATGCAGAGCTTTAATTTCTTCATGCATTGTTGCCATCCACTGAGATGCATCTGAACTAGTCATTGCTTCTTAAAGAGTTGATGACTCTCCGTATTCAGTTAAAAGACAATATGCAATATTGCTCTCCATAATATAATCTGAGTGCCAGCTTGGTGCTCTTCTTATGCGAGTTGATCTCCGAGTATCTAGAACATCATATTCAACTGGTTCTTGGTCCTTGTACTTTGGTGCAGCTTCAGAAGAATCATTTTGATCAACTTCTCTAACCACTTGTACTGTTGTAGTTTTTAGATTATCTTGTACAGTGTCAACATTTTCTGTTTGCTCTTGATCCTTATCTTCTATGAAGATAACATCCCTACTGATAATAATCTTGTGGGTAGTGGTATCCCACAGACGATACCTTTTCACACCTTCAGCATACCCTAAGAAAATACATCTTCTAAATTTTGGGTCCAACTTTGTAATTTCTTGAGCATTGAACATCACATAGGCCAGACTTCCAAATATATAAAGGTTGGAATAATCCTCTGGTTTACAAGTCCACATCTCCATCGGTGTCTTCAACTCAATTGCAGTTTATGGAAATCGATTCACCACATAACAGGCAATATTGACTGCTTCTGCCCAGTATTTCTTATCTAAGCTTGTCGTTCTCAATATCGCTCTGATTCTTTCCAACAGAGTTATGTTCATCAGCTCTACTACTCCATTTTGTTGAGGAGTGTATGCTGTAGTGAACTACCTTTTGCTGCCTTCTTGCTTGCACAATTCATCAAATTCTTTCCCAGTATATTTACCTCCATTATCTGAGTACAAATACTTGATCTTCTTACCAGATTCAAGTTCCACCTGGATTTTGTAAGATTTGAAAGTTGGAAACACATCTGCCTTCCTCTTGATAGGAAACACCTAACATCTCCTCAAATAATCATCAATGAAGGATACAAAGAAATTTGCTTCTGATACAAAGAAATTTGCTTCTCCTAGGGACGTAACTGGTGATTGCCATACATCAGAGTGAATCAAGTCTAGAATTTCTTTACTTCTGAACTTTGATGTGTTGAACTTCAATCGATGTTGCTTACTCACAATGCAACGCTCACAGAAGGGTAATGTTACCTTTGTGAGTCCTGGAAGTAGATTCTTCTCTGCAAGTATCTTCATTCCTTGTTCTGACATATGTCCAAGCTTCTTATGCCACGTCATTGCAATTTTGTAGTCTGGACTAGTCACTGCAACGGATGCCTCTCCTTCTTGCAAAGTTACTCCCTTCAGCATGTACAGATTTGCAACAATCTTCTCTGCTTTCATAAATACTAGCGCTCCTTTAATCACTTTCATGATCTTGTTTTGAATCTCAAATCTGAAACCGAGATCATCCAGGTGTCCTATAGACAACAAATTCTTCTTCAGGCCCTTCACATGTCGCACTTTTTTAATAGTCTGAGTTATCCCATCATATAGTTTTAGCTTGATGGTGTCGATACCAACGATCTTTAGAGCTTGATCATTACAGCTATACATAGATCCCTCAGAGATAGATTAATACTGATGGAACCATTATCTTCAAGAGGTCATATGAAAAGTAGCTACTGAATCGAGAAACCATACATCAACAAATCTTCTCTTACCTCTAATAGTCGTTGCTGCTTTATAGACCATTGCACCTTCATCATCTGAAGTATTTGTCGCATTTCTTTGAGGAATAGAATCTTTATTATTTAGATTCTAACAATCCTTCTTCAGATGCCCTTTCTTACCACAATTGTAACACTTGAAATTTTTCTTACTCCTGAATTTTGATCTACCTTGACTATGACTCTCACTTGGGCCACGTTCCATTGATCTTTCTCTCGTCACCGCCAAGGCCTCTATTTGTTGCGAATTTGCTAGCCTATCTTCCTTACTTTTGCGTCAATTCTCTTCTTCCAAAATAACAACTGCAATATTGTCGAAGACTAGAGCATCTGTGTTGTTTGTTAAATTGATGATGAGTTAATCATACGAATCTGGTAGACTTTGAAGTAGAAGTTTTACACGTTTACTTATCTCTATTGTGTGCCCCAATGATGTGAGTTGAAAAAATAGAGTATTTAAAGTATTTAAATGCTCCATCACCGAAGTGGATTCTGCCATGCGTAAAGTGTATAGTTTCCTCTTCAGAAAAATTTTGTTGTGGAGTGATTTGGCCTTGTACAATTTTGTGAGATGATCCCATATTTCCTCTGTAGTCTTCTTTTCGTATATGCTGGATAATACTCCATCAGCTAAAGCTAGATGAAGATTAGCTACAACATTCATGTCCATCTTATTCCATTTTTCATCTGTGACTCCAGCTGACCGTTCACTAATGGCCGCTAAACAATTATCTTTCCTAAAGATTGTCTTTATCTTCAACTTCCACAATGAGAAATTACTCCCAATGAACTTCTCAATCTCAAATTTTGCTTCCATTGCTTCTATTACGAACAGAATTTAGCTCCCACTATTTCACGTAAATAGTATCATATGTATGAATAGTATCGTACACATCAATAGTACTGTATGTATGAATAGTACCGTATGTGTGAATAGTAATATATACTTGAATTACAGTAAATACACATTATAATGCAAAAATTAAATGAATAAATAGTTAACTTTTGGTTACTATTCACCAATATTCACTGTGCTCACCGGAACTCCGAATGGATTATGCCAAAAAATTCGTCGTAATTTTCTAACCTCGCTCTAATACTTCTTGTTGTGAAAATCAACCGGATTAGAGCAGATTCGCAGCTAAATAAGACTGAGAGAATAGTAATAAATACACAAATTTTATGTGGAAACCCAAATAAGGGTAAAAACTACGGGCAATGATAGAAGACTTTTACTACTGAGAAAAATTAGAGAATTACAAGGAAAAACTAGACTAAAAAATACACAGGATATTTTTGACCTCTTTTTTTCTCTCTTTTCTCTCTCACCTCACTCTGTCTCTTTTATTTCCTCTCTTTCTTGCTTCTTGCTCTTCATGCTACTCCTGCCTTTTTATAGGCAGGAGTGTCTTGGCTGTGTTAGGCATGGTAGGCACCGAATTCGGTGCCTTTCAGCCAACAATTATTGACTATCAACAATTGCAGCCACTATTGTTAACACTCCTCACTCTCCAGTGTGAGGTCTGAGGATGAGGGAGCAACAATGGGTGACGTTTTACCAATAACAGTAACCTATCAAGACGCGAGTTTATGGGAAATTTAGGTGGGCCACCAGAAAAGAAAAAGAAAAACAGGAAGAAGTGAGGTGGGTTCGACAAGTAGTGACAAGAAGAGGAAAGAAAGACAATGGGTTCAAAGAATCATAGAACACATAAGTTTTCATAGCTTAGTATAGAGAGAAAGTAGAGGAAGGACAAAGTGAGAGAAGCCATTTCACTTCTTATCCTTAAAGATGGTATCTTATACTTAAACCGATGATAGCAACTAGAGACACCTCTATTTTTGTTGTAGAATTCTCAATATAATACATTCTTAAAATGTCATATGTTCTTCTTAGTGATTAATAATTATTTCAACATCGAATAACGATTCCAATTTAAATATTTAGTTGTCTGATGGATAAAGATACCTAAATCAGTGATAGGACCTAAAGACACTTCTATTTTTGTCCATATACTTACAAGAGGTTGTCTTCAAATTACTATATTTTTAGGAACTATTTTATATTAATCACTTATTATTGTCACTCAATAATGTTATGAATATCATCCTATTCAACTCTAAGTAAATAGAATCACTAACTTTTAGCTAACTTAAAACTTACGGGACGAATGTTTTGGATCGAAGCTCATTCACTGCCAGGATTAAAGTTGAAATAATCCTTCAACCCGTCTGGAGACACAATAAATAAATAAACTGTTTAACGTTTAGATGGATTGACCGGCCAATTTAATTAACTTGTCCTCTCCATGAAGAAGAGTCTTACAGATATTTAAATTAACAAAACTCATTACAGAAGTTAATAATTATGTCAATTTAAATAGGATGTTTTTCATATATGAAAAGGCTACAGAACGTTAGAAGCAAATTTAAATGTTGATAAAAATTATTAAAACTAAAATTTACTTTCTTTACCCTTTCACCTTCCGTACCGATAATATGTGGGAAAGGGATTTAAGTTGGCCATTGCTTGCTCACAATCAGCTGATAAACCTTTTTCGATATATTTCAGAAGGCAGGTTCACAACTTGAAGTCGCTAAAATCAATTGTCTAACAGCGACCATAAGACGATTCGCAATTTTAAGAAAAAGAAACTCGGTAAAGCACTAGACGAATGAGCAGAAGAATAGATTAGAAAAAAGTGGTGCACATAGAATAAAACCTTGTACTGGTATTATTGGGAGCTGTCTCACAATAGGCAAAACCTCAAGAAGGCCAGCATCCGTTTTCAGTTTGACCAAAGTTCCTAGATCCACATTCTCCATTTAAATTGGGTTCCGTCAATGGACACTTCAACAAGACAGTTTCTCTCTATTACAGAGTGGTTTTGGAGATTGATTCCCACGAGTAATCAAAACTTTTGGTCAATTTTGTTATAAACCAGGGGGTTTGAGAAATGGAGCAAAGCCAAAGATCCCGTCAACATCCACAGGAACTCTTAGGGCTTGTTTGAGAATCTCTGGCGGGCTCGTCTTGCCTATCCAAGTGTTGAACCACGGACCTCCTCCAACTTCTACCGCTGCCATGTCACTTGTAACATCCAGTATTACCTTCACATGTAAGGATATCATATGAAATTTATTTTGTTGAAAATTGAATCAACAGGATCAACTTCATTTTCTTAACAAAACAAAGGAAAAGTATCCATTTAGGAGTTCAGATCATGAAAGGAGAAACATGGAAAAGTTATCCTTCCATTAGGTAGCACCCATTTATTAAGCATATATGTTCGTCCACAGTTTAAGAGTCTTACATGCTGAGATAGAAGAAAGCAGCACATAATAATCAATAGATAACAGGAAATTAAAAGCACACTTTTAAAATAAAACTGCAGAATGTTTATAGTCCTCCTAGAATAGAGACCCAGACTGGGATTTGCAATGGTATAAAAAATAGGCAACATTTCTCGAGGAGGAGATGGTAGGCAACCAGAGATGAAGATGGCATAAGCATCTCTTTCAAAAGGTTACTCTAAGGTATTAAGACATAACATGAGAAAATTCTATAAGGCAACGGCTTTAGATGCACCAATGTAATGAATTAACATTTGCTCTGGTAACTCAAGGGATTAAGACATATAACATGAGAAAATTCTATAAAAACATCCCCCGCATCCAAGCTCCAACCAAGTCACTTTAGTTGTTGGCCTTCACCAAAGTAAAGTGTTTCATACAATCACTACAAGGTGCCATGATGATGCTGAAATTACAAATAAAATGCCTGCAGAATGTTACTAGATTATGAAAACTACGTGTCTCATGCAGATCCTTTGAAATAGACCAATCAATGATAGGCTCAATTTTATCAGGATCCATCTCCACTCCATGTAAGGACAATAAAACTCAGAAATACAACACTTGATTGCATGAAAGAATACTTCTTCTAAGTTAATATAAAGTTTCTTTTTCCTCAAAGTACTCAATACTTGTCGTAGATATAATAGGTGGTCTTTTTTAGTTTTACTTAAATTAATATATCATCAAAATATATCATTAAAAATCTGCCCATAAATGGTCGAAATACTTTATTCATCACACTCATAAAAATGTTAAGTGCATTAGACTCAAAAAACATCACCAACCATTCATAAAGTCCCTTATTAGTCTTGAAAGTCATTTTCCATTCATCCCCAAGTCTAATTCTAATTTGATAGTACTCACTTCATAACTCTATCTTGATAAAGATAGTAGCTCCAGTCAATACATCTTAACATGTTATTAAGGCGAAGTATTGGAAATTTATACCTTACTGTCATCTTATTTATTGCCCAGACAATCAATAGACTTCGCCAGCTTCCATCCTTATTAGGAGTCAATAGTGTTCGAACTACACACAGACTAAAACTTTCTTGAATAGATCTTTTTTTTAGCAACTCATCTACTTGTCTCTTCAGCTCTTCATTTTCAATAGGATTCAAACAATAGGCTGGACGATTGAGTAGAGTAGATCCAAGTAACAAGTCAATAACATGTTGAATATATCATAAAGGAGGTAATTCACCTGGTAAATCATCCATGTAAGGTCTGAAAAATCAGCCAACAACTCACGCACTTCTTTTGGTAAGGGATATTTCAAATACTGCTTTTGTTACTTCTCTCACTAATATTGCAAACACAATTCTCTTCTCCTTGTTAACAGCTTCAAATTCTCTCTCCTTAAGGATATTAAGAGGCTTCTTCTTGCATTTATGGCTATCTTGTTATTTCCTGTTTATTTGTCTAACTTAACTACCTCCATAGACATCAAACTTATCTTCTTTCCATGAAATATAAACTGATAGGTGATAGCTTTTCCTTGCACATCTCACTCATAAAGCCATGGTCAACCAAGTAAAATATGAGATACTTTTATAAGAATAACATCACACCAAATAGAGTCTTCATATATTCCTTCCTTGAAAGACACTAAGCACCTTTGAGTGACCGCTATAGCACTATCATTCATCTAAGCAACTTCATAGGGATGTAGATGTTTCACCGCAATTGAATAGAAGTATTAACTAGTAGCTAAAAATCATCGATATTAGATTTTTGGAATATCAAGTTTTAAGGCTGAATTTTGACAATAAATGTTGAAATTTCAGATTTGATATAGTTAGATTTTTTAGGGCTTGATTCCTATAAATTTAGGCTTAGAATTTCAAGATTTAATATGGTTGGAATTTATGTTTAAAATGGCTGAAATCTAGGTTAACTTTGCTAGAATTTAGTGAGGAACAAAAACAATGAAGGGTAGAAAACTAGGAATCACTCATAGGGTCTAAAAATCACTCTTAGAAGAAAAAACATCACACCTAGTTAAAAACTCAAGTTCGTAGAAAATTTTCAGATTATGATTTTTAAAGGACTAAGTATACACATATTTATAGAGGAGTTATTAAAACCCTTATTCTAGTAGGAAAGGGTTCATAACAAATTTAAATCTTATTCTAATAAAAATTCTATAGATTTAAGTCCTAAACAAGTGGGATAATATATCTAAATAGAACAACATATTTAACTCACCACCACTTCTTATGTAATAAGAAATCCCAATATAATCTAAACTTCAACACTTATTCTTGTTACCAACTCTAATTATCAATCATCATCCCGTCGAATTAAGGTTTATAGTTGACTAATTTTTTCTCTTTTATTTTTTCTATAGACTTTTTCTTTTGCATCAATTCTCCCCAGCTTGTTTGAAGTCATCTTCGATGTAGAATGTGAGAAATATTGATCATATAAATGTGGATTCAACTTCTCAAATTCATATTGTAAAATCTAAATATTGTCAGAAATTGCTCTTCCTTTCCACTTGATAAGAAACTATTGATATCCTCCATCTTTGTTGGAATTCTCATAGCTATATTAGGAGATTGCATATTATGATATCCATGATAAATAATTAAGTTCGCAACATTAAAGATAGGATGAATTCCCATGTCACTTGGGAATTCCAAAACATGAGTTTAGCACTTATTTTCTTAAGGATCTTATCAAGTCCAACACTTCGCGAATGAATTTTCTTATATTTCCCGAAGAATCCTAACCATCATCATATCTGTTGAATGTTGAAGATACTTGGTATTTCTTGTATTGGTGTACATAGGACCAAGGGTTTATATACAAAATTCCTAGGACTATCTAGGAAGTAATCTAGCTATTAACTCTATGAAATCTCTTAATTATAGGAGAGATTATAGGTGTAATTATAACAATATCAATGCTAATAATCTCTGTTCAACACTCCCCCTCAAGTTGGTGCATAGATATCGCACATGCCCAACTTGCAAACGAGGTTATGAAACTATTTGTTGTAGAATCCTTTGGTGAAGACATCTACTAGTTGTTCATTTGACCCCATATGGAATAATTGCAGAGAGCCATTCACAAGTTTACCCTTCACGAAGTGTCTGTCAACTTCTATGTGTTTTGTTTTATCATGTTGAACAGGATTATGAGCTATACTAATGGCAACTTTGTTATCACAATAGAGAGATGAACTTCCTTCATCCGTTAGTTGTAAGTCATTCATCAGCTTCTTTACCCACAATAGTTTGCACATACCTTGAGCCATAGCTCTATATTCAGCTTCTGCACTGGATCTAGCAACTACATTCTATTTCTTGCTCCTCCAAGTAATTAGATTTCCTCTTATTAGCATATAATAACCAGTGGTTGACCTCCTATCATCTAGAGATTCAGCTCAATCAGCATCTGTAAATGCTTCTATCTTAAGATGACCATTGTTAGTGAACATAAGGCCTTTTTCCTGGAGCAGACCTTAGATAGCGCAAAATGTGGAATATAGCTTGTGTGGTTCTTGTGGATCATGCATGTACTAACTTACCAGACTAAATGCAAATGCTATGTCTGGCCTAGTGTGAGAAAGATAAATGAGTCTCCCAACTAACCTCTGATATCTTCTCATGTCCATTGATGTAACCGTTCCTGCTTGCAGTTTGTAATTGCTTTCGATAGGGATTCTGCTAGTTTACAACCCATCATACCGGTTTCTTCTAATAAGTCTAGGACATATTTTCTCTAGGAGAGAAAAATTCCTCTTCTTGATCTAGTGACTTCAACTCCCAAGAAATATTGCAATTTTCTTAGGTCCTTAATTTCAAATTCTTGAGCAAGTAGTTTCTTCAGCCTAGCCGTCCCTTCTGTATCACTTTCAGTTACAATAATGTCATCAACATAGACAATAAGAAGCGTGATCTTATCTTGGGAGTGCTTGATAAATAAGGTATGATCCGCATTACTCTGTTGATAACCAAAGGAGATCATAACCCGATTGAACTTTTCAAACTATGCTCGTGGTGATTGTTTTAGCCCATACAAGGCCTTTTTTAACCTACAAACTTTCCCTTGTGTCTTCTCATCTTCAAACCCTAGAGGAATGTCCATATACACCTCCTCCTCCAGATCCCCATGAAGAAATGCATTTTTAGCATCGAACTACTGTAAGTCCCAATCCAAGTTAGCTACACATGAGAGTAAAATTCTGATTGTATTCATCTTAGCAACAGGAGCAAAGGTTTCTTGATAGTCCACTCCATATGTTTGAGTAAAGCCTTTAGCCACCAATCTCGCCTTGTACCTCTTAATAGATTCATCTGGCTTACGCTTCGTTGTGAATACTCATTTGCAGCCAACCGTCCCTGTTCCTTCTGGAGCAGTGACAAGTTCCCAAATCTCATTTTTTGCCAGGGCCTTCATTTCTTCAATCATAGCTTCTTTCCATTAGACAATTTTCATTGCTTCTCTCCAATCCTGTGGAATAGACACAGAAGAAACAGAGAAGACAAAGGCTCTATAGGTAGGAGATAGTGAGTCATATGTAACAAAGATAGAAATTGGGTGCTTAGTGCAACTTGTAACACCTTTTTAAAGAACAATCCTTATCTAAACTAAGAAGCACAGACATGGACACGCGACACGCGACACGACACGGACACGTGACACGGGGACACACCAACTTCTAAAATTTGATGGACACAAACACGACATATATATATATTATAAAATTTAGAATTAAGAAAAAAATTCGGAATTCATAATATGATATATATTGATTGATGTGTTTCAAGACTTCCAACATCTTGATAGTTCATACATACTTGGTTCTTTATAAGCCCCTCTCAAAAAAACATGGAGCATATATTCTATAGAGCATATATTCCATTAAGCAATGTCCGAGCGGTTTCCAGACGTGTTCGAGCTGTGTCGATCGCGTGTCAGTGGGTGTCTGACACGGACACGGCTCCATTTTGCCGTGTACGTGCTACATAATATCTAAATCATCAAATAAATCATATTCTAGCTCACCAGTATTTTCGAGGGAAGAGGACAGCATTGGCATAGATTACATGATGGCTTTTTCTGTCTTATCTTGCCTTAGACATAAGTCTGGTCTATCTAAGCACCGACTTCGATCCTCTTGAACAAAACTAGTTGTCTCCCCCAAAATTGTTCTTTTTCCTTGAATCACATCATCTCTAGAGTCACGCAACACTTCGTCTTCAATCTCATTCTCCCCTTGAAGAGCAGTCGAGGATGTGATGAAATAGGACTCATATTCTAGAAAAGTGACATCTATACTTACAATGTATTTCTTAGACAGGAAGTGATAACACTTATATGCTTTTTATGTGGGAGAATATCCAACAAACACACATTTCAAAGCCCTTGGCTCCAACTTGCCAACATTCTAAGCATGAACAAAGCAAACACACCCAAAGACTCTTGGAAGTACAGCATAAGAGTTTGTACCCTGTAATATTTCAATAAGGCTTTTAAAATCTAAAATTCGAAGTGGCATTCTATTGATAAGATAGGCGGCTAAAAGGACTGCATCACCCCAATATTCCTTTGGAAGATTCATTGTGAACATGAGTGATCGCGTAACCTCCATAATGTGTCTGTTCTTCCTTTCCGCAACTCCGTTCTGTTCACTAGTATAGGCATAACTAGTTTGATGTACTATTCCATTAAAACCTAGATAAGCACAAAATTTGTCATCCATATACTCCATTCCATTATTTGACCGTAAGATTTTAACTCTAGCATCATGTTGAGTACAAATCATTTTGTGAAAAGATTAGAAGCATGAAAAAACTTCTTGGTTTTCATCAAATAAACCCATGTCAATCGAGTGCAACAATCAATAAAAGTCACAAACTATCTATGGTTAGAAAGAGAGGGAGTTTGAGTAAGACCCCAAACATCGGAGTGAATGGTCATAAAAGGAACATAACTCTTATTATTTGATAAATGATAAGAACTTCTAATGTATTTAGCAAGTTCACATGCTTCACAGAACAAAGAATTAGAAGTTCTTTCAAACAAGTTAGGATAAAGTTTTGCTAGAACAAAAAAACGAGGGATGCCCTAACCACCTATGCCATTGTAGAATTTCCTTATTAATCACATCATTTCTAAAAGACACTTGATGTGCAACTATCTGGCGCTCTTCTTCCAAGAAATATAAGCCATCATGCAGTCTACCAGTTCCAATCCTCTGTCCTATGTGAAGGTCCTGAAGAACACAATAGTCAGGAAAAAATTCAACAATGCAATTAAGGTCCTTAGTGATAGACCTAATAGAGAGAAGATTAATAGGAAAACGGGGTACGTGAAGTACTGAAGATAGGGTAATATTCGGGGTACATCTAACAGAAGCTGTACCAGATACGGAAGTAAAAGACCCATCTGTTATTCTAACATTATCTCTTTTGTTTCCATGAGAGTATGTTAAAAGTTTCTTTTGAGAGCCTGTCATATATTTGTTAACTCCAGAGTTTATAATCCAAGGATTATCTTTAGAATTGTAGTACTCAATACTTGATTTGGTAAGGTTTGATGTACCAACTGTGAAAGCAGAGTCTGTTTTTAAGAGAAGCTGTCTTAAGGCCTGAAGTTCCTCATTGAATAATCCCCCAACTAACGATGTTTCAGACACTTCATTTCCATCAGCCGAGTGAGTCTGACCCCTTATCACTGAGCCGCCTCATTTTCCATGACTCTGATTAGGCCTTCCATGCAATTTCCACAGGTTTCTCGAGTATGTCTTGATTTTTCACAATAATCACAGTGTAAGTGATCCTTATTATATGAGGTATTTGTAGGTTTCGGCTTTTCAGTAGAACTTGCTACTAATCCTGCTTTTTCAATGATAGGTGTATGTAGTATAATATTTCGCCTACTTTCTTCTTGCTATACTAGAGAATGTGCGAGCTAAATAGAAGGGAAAGGATCTTTTCTAAGTATTGTACCTCGTATATGATCATACTCTAGATTAAGACCTGCAAAAAAATCAAATGTCCGATCTTCGTCTATCATTTTTTGGAATCTAACAACGTCTTTTGAACATTTTGCTTGAAAGTCCTAATAATAGTCTAACTCCTAACAACCCACATAACTCCACAAAATACTGTAATACTGTTAGGATTGATATTAGGGGAAGGGATAAAAAGGGGAATAAACCTAGTGTTTGGAGAGTGTGCTCAAGGAGAAAGAAAGAGGGTAGAGGGGGAAGTTAGTTAGTATTAGTGAGCTGGCATAACAGAATGGTGAGAGGGGGTGAGAGGTCTGGTTTTTGTGCGGGAGGAGAGAAGAGAATGGTAAGAGAAGTGAGGTGTGTCATTTTGGGGAGAGAGAATCGATATTCTCCCTGAGGAGCATTTCTTCCTCTGGTTTAGAAAGAGGTCTGGGGATCATCTTTGTAATAGCAGTGCTAGGCATTGATTATACTAAATAATATATTGCTCACTAGCTGATTAAGCTAGAGCTTCCTATCAAATACAGTCATATCTCCATGCTTCGTGATGTGCAATTTATTACGAATATAAAAAATTTGAGCTTTATTACCTATTTGAGAATATGTCAGAGAAGTAGCTTTCCATATCTTTGCTACTGTGTCAAGTAGCAAGTATGTCTGAGCAATCTCCGGCTTCATTGAATTGATGAGCCAAGACATGACGACAAAATTCTCGAACTCCGACTGATTGTAATCAGAATTATTGACATCGAGTCTCTTACTGTCATCATTAATATAACCCTGTAATCCTCTAACTTTGATGAACAACAAACAAGATCTTGACCAAGCAAGATAATTAGTTCAAGTTTTACGAGATTGATTTGAAGTGAAGGATTATCGGAACTCAACATAATTACCTTATTTCCTTCCATCTTCTTTAGTGCTCCTCAGGACAACCAACAAAAAAATGCCAATAGAGTAAATAGAAGTTGTTCAAACAAATGTGCTTCTGGCATATAGGCAGAAAAATTACCAGACGGACAGAAACACAAAATACACCGAGGAGAGGCAAGGAAGCAAGGGTACTAGCAGAAGGTAAGGATACGTCTGACATCACCAGAGGTAGGGATGGCAATGGGTAGGGTTCGGTTCGGGTATTACTCTACTCATATCCATATCCATTTTTTATGACTTAACCCATATCCAAATCCATATTCATCGGTTTTTACGATTTACTACCCATATCTAAATCTATTGGATTATTCGAGTTTTTGGATATCCATCGAGTTATATAGCACACAAAAATATAACTTCTAAATATAAAATATAAAGAGCAGATTTATGCAAACACTCTAAATCAAAATTATTTTAATAATAATAAGTCAAGATTTTGATTTGTATGTCTTAAAAAACTATAAAATTGGAATAATAAAAATCATAATGTCTAGTGTAAAGACAACAAATATTTTTCACAATCAAGAACTGGAACAAAGACTAAAATATCCAAAGCTTCAAATTGTATTTGCGTGAACTCTACAATATTCAAAACTCCATCTCCATATCATTTGCATTATTATCATCCTATAATAAAGTAAAATATGATAAAAAAAAGGTGAGGATTGAGGAGTAAAGTAGAGATTTTAAAACTGTTTCTTCTCAAAAATATTAATATTTTATTATATTTAACCATAAATATTCAAGAAAAAAAAGAAAAATAGAGTTAATAAAAAATGGGTAGGGTATGGGTATCCATCGGTTCGGGTTGTCACTAGACTCATATCCAAATCCATATCCACATCCATTTTTCAGCATCCATTTAAAATCCATTTTCTAGCCTCCATATCCATTTTTTTGGGTCGGGTAGTGTGGATATTAATCGAGTTGAAAACCCATTGCCATCCCTAACCAAAGGAGAGGCAAGAGGCCGACGACCTTGATGGAGAAAGAACGGAGACGAAATACTGGCCGGAGGGTGGCACGTGGTGCTCACGCGCGGCGATGGTAGAAAGTATGTGATGACGCATGACGGTACAGTTGACGTCGGGTCTTTCACAGTGGAAGTCGCCAGTAACAACTGAAGCAATCTAGGTGGGTGGTGAGAAGAAAAAAAAACACGCTGTTGTTTGGGCAAGTACACACGCAGCCAGTAAAGAACAACCTAAAAAAAAGGAATAGTCCTTAAATCAGATAGGGCTCTGATACCATGTTGAATGTTGAAGATAATTTATATTTCTTGTACTAGTGTACATAGGAGCAAGGGTTTATATACAAAATTCCTAGGACTATCTAGGAAGTAATCTAGCTATTAACTTATGAAATCTCTTAATTATAGGAGAGATTATAGGTGTAATTATAATAATATCAATGCTAATAATCTCTGGTCAACAATATCCCCTTCACTGAATTCCACCAATCAAAGATGATGATTAGCATGTTCTTTATAAGATAAGTTGCTAGTTATTATCTTTTGTTGTACCTCACCAAAGATGTCCCTCATATGTTGGGCAAAACCTTCAGCTTCAAAACTAACTCATGCTCAAATCAATAAGCTTCCTTAGTTGAACTCCCGATATTATCTTAAAAGGACTCTTACTGATTGACATATTTATAAAACTATTGTATTCAAATTTTTCCATATGAAGAATTAGATACCAATTATTTACATTATCTCCAACCAAACATCTTTAACAAGTCTAACAAGCTCCTATTCACCACCTTCATTTTTCCATTAGTTTCAAGAAGTAAAGAACTTGAAAATTGAAGCTTTTTCAAGTATAGTGCTCAATATTTTCCATAGAGTTATCCAAAAAAAAATAGTAAACTTTACATTACTATCATAAACGATGGTTAAAGATAATCTATGAAGACGTACAACTTCTTTGAAGAAGTGTTTAGCAATGTGAATAGCATCATAAGTCCTGACCATTGTATTCCATATGGCTTCTCTACCACACACGCATTAAGAAAATACATATTGTTGCTTTACGTTGTCAAATGCATGAACTTGTCATCATTGCTGAATTTTGAATTTATAAGTGCACTCACAGCTTCTTTATGCGTATGTCATGTTGATTTTGAATTTTTGTTCAAATCTACTTCTCCTTCACCACCCACCATCATTTTCTCAATACCAGGATATCATCAAGTTTTGAACTAACATGCTCCAAAACCCCAAGTAATTGTTGGTTAAACTTTCCTCTCCCTAATCAATACATTGATCTTGTATTTTAATTTGTTGTTCAAGAGTTTCATCCTATCATTCAAGTGTTTGAATTTGTTGTTTAAGTGTTTCAACTTGTTCAGTCTTTTTAATATTTAAATTTTGCCAAATAATCCACTTCATTTTGCTTTTACTTCATCCTTAACAAATTGATCATCTTCCACTGTCAAACTCTCCATGTCATCATTGAGCATCTTCTACATGTAAGCTTGAAGATTCAAGTTGAGTACACACATTTATAGAGAAGTTATTAGAACCCTTATAGTAGTAGAAAAGGACTCCTAACAAATTTAAATCTTATTCTAATAAAAATTTTATAGATTTAAGTCATAAATAATTAGAATAACATATCTAAAGCATAATAACATATTTAACCCACTACTTCTTCTTATCTAATGATAAATCCTAAAATAATATAAAATTTAACCCTTATCTTTATTGTCAACTCTATTTCCAATCTTCATCCCCAAAACTTTCGACTTGTGGTTGACTATTTTTTTTCTTTTATTTCGTCTATAGGCTTTAAGCTCTTTTGCATCACTTTATCTCAGCATCTAACTTGAGTAAAGAAAATAGCAATATGAAGCCATTTTCTTCTGCCCTAGGGGTCGTATGCGCCTCACTACATTATGATTTGTAAGACTAGTAAGTTCATCACTAGACTCTACTTCCAACTCCTCTCCAGCTTCGTGTTCACACACAAATTCGTCATATTCTTCCTCATCTTCTTCTTCCATCATCTGCGAACCTCTATTTGTACATATAATCTTCCATCATCTGCAACCACATGAATTTGTTGCTCAGGGGGAGTTAGGGAAAGTGTGCAAATTACGGAGGTCTCTGTATAGCTTGAAGCAATGTCCTCGTGCCTAGTTTGGAAGATTTAGTACTGTAATGATTGAGTTTGGCTTGCGAAGGAGTGCATATGATCACTCAGTGTTCTTTGCATCATCTAGTTCTAGATGCATTTTATCGGTTGTATATGTGGATGATATAGTGATCATTGGAAGTGATGAAGCAGGGATCACAAGGTTGAAAGCATTCCTTGGGACTCATTTTTAGACAAAGGATTTAGGACCATTCAAATACTTAAGAATTGAAGTTTCTCGCAGTCATCAAGGGATCTATCTATCTCAAAGAAAATATTGTCTGGATGTACTAAATGATGCTGGTTTTATCGAGGCAAAGACATGTGATGCGCCTATGATACCAATTGTGAAGTTAAAAGTTGAAGATGGAGACTTGCTTGAGAATCCTAAAAAATATAGGAAAATTGTGGAAAAATTGAACTATCTTACTATCACTCTTCCTGATATCGCCTGTCCAGTAAGTGTTGTAAGTCAGTTCATGTCATCTCCTAGAACCTCACATTGGGATGTTGTTATTCATATTTTGAGATATCTAAAAGGTGCGCCAGGACGTAGCATCTTATATCGAAATTATGCTCACCGCATTATAGAAGGATTCACAAATGCTGACTATATACGAGATCTTTCAAACAGGCGCTCTAGCATAGGTTACTATGTTTTTGTTGGAGGCAATCTTGTTTCTTGGAAGAGTAAGAAATAGAGTGTTATATCCCGATGATAGTCCTATAGGTCCGGATAGCACTATGAGTCCTAAACCCATACTGACTTATTCTAGGAAAAAGAGGGAGAAGGGACTGAACATGGGCTTCAAACCCATGTTGACATACTCTAGGACATTCAAGAGGGGTGAGTCATCTAACGGTTAGAGGGGAATTAGTTAGAGGAGAGAGAGTATTATGTAAGGGAGGAAAGTAGGACAGAAGGGGTATCTTTGCTCTTGTACTGTCTCAGCTGAATTGCTTGAGGGGCCATTGTTGGCTGATAGCTTAGTGCTTGTAGAGTTTCCTACGAGGCTATAGCTAATTATAATAAAATCACTATATTTTCATCCATTTGCTTACCATTGGTGCTTTCATTGAGAAGCCCAGTGTAAGCAAACAAAAATGGCATCACGGAAGTGGGAAGCAATGGATGCTCATATAATCACAGTAGAAACGAAGTTGTTGGACCATACGGTTCAACTGGGTAACTTACATAAGGGAGTCGACAACCTCTCCAGGGCATTAGCGGCGATGCACGCTGAAATGAGAGAGGGGTTCCAACGACAGGCAACGCATCAAACACCAGAGGCAGGGTCGAGTTCGGTGGAACGTGGGAAGTCGATTCACACGGTAGTAGAAGGCAGCGGCGTTACCTCCATGACGTCGGAAGAACACCAGCTCCGAGCGAAGCAGGTAGAGCTCCCTCCATTCCAAGGTGATGACCCGATAGGGTGGGTCGTCTCACGTGCCGAACTGTACTTTGTCATTCAGGGAACTCCTCCGGAGCTTCGAGTTCAGCTGGCACAGATTTGCATGGAGGGCATGACATGGCACTGGTTTAAGGTCCTCCTAGCATCGACGCCCGAACTGGATTGGGAGATCTTCAAAAGAGCTTTGTTCGACCGGTATGGTGACCATTTCAACGGGAATCCTTTCTCCCAGCTGAAGACGTTGACGCAACAGGGCACGGTCGATGAATACGTGGAGATGTTCGAAATGTTGATGGCTCAAGTCCCTCCTCTTCCTGAAGATCAGTACATGGGTCTCTTCCTTGGAGGACTGTGAGAGGATATAAGGTTGGAGGTGGTGGCGCTGGATCCTCCTCCTCGTTATCGACTGATAGCAGCAGCATGAGCGGTGGAGCGTAAGCTGACTCCATCGACGCACCCCAAAACGACCGTGGGTTGTAGATCCATGGGCGTCCCACGAGTCGGGTCTCCCAACCCGACAGTAGGAGGACGCAACTGGGTCGGATCCCGACCCGGACTGGCCCAACCCCAAGTGCCCACCAGTGGAGGCGCAAATCCGTGGGTCAATCGAGAGGGAGGAGTTGATCGGCGTTCTGGCATGGAGAGAACCACCGAAGGACGTCCAAAAGGGACCAGAAACCTTTCTTACCAGGAGTTGATGGATCGGAGAGCCAAAGGTTTGTGTTTCAAATGTGGCCAACATTACAGTCCCACCCATATCTGCCCCGATAAACATCTTCGACTACTGATTTGGGAGGGAAATGAGGAAGAAGAAGGATCACCTTCTGGTACGGGTGACAAAGAGGAAACCGATATGGGAGAGGCATGGGAGATGGTTTGTCAAGTCGCGGAATATGGGGAAATAGCTCAGTCCAAGACTCTTAAGGTTGGGGGCAAATTGGCAGGGGTCCCAATCTTGTTCCTCATCGATAGTGGGGCAAGTGACAACTACCTTTCGCAAGAATTGGTGACTACCTTGGGGTTGACTGTTATTCCAACCGCAGCCTATGGAGTAAAATTGGGGAATGGGACAACATGCTTCTCACAGGGTCGGTGTAGGGGACTTGTGGTGTTAGTAGGGAATGTGGAGTTGAGGATCGATGCTTATATTCTTCAGTTGGGAGGAATAGACTTGGTTTTGGGTGCCGAATGGCTGGAAACCTTGGGAGAGGTGAGGGTGGATTTTAAGCAGAAAACGGTGAAGTGGGGATTTGAGCAGGGAAAGGAGGTAGTCACCTTGAGAGGGCAGGGCAGTGAGCAGCCCCAACAGCTTTCGGCCCTGCAAAGCATGCTATAGTCAATTGCCATGGATTTCCAAAATGAGCAGCAAGGAGGAGAAGCTGGAAGGCTAGTTTCGGAGACTAATACCACCTTGCTTCCACTTCAGATTCAGGAATTGACCTTAGTTTTGCAAGCAAGTCAGTTGGTGTTCCAAGAACCGGAGGGACTTCCTCCTTCAAGGAGGCACGATCATGCCATTAATCTGGTTAGTGGGGCTAATCCGGTTAGCGTCCATCCTTATAGGTATGCTTATCACCATAAGGATGAGATTGAGCAACAAGTCAAGGAGTTGCTTGCAATTGGAGCTATCCGACACAGCACCAATCCATTTTCTAGCCCGGTAATTCTTGTGAAAAAGAAGGATCACTCGTGGAGAATGTGTGTAGATTACCGTGCTCTGAACAAGGTAACAATTTCGGATAAGTTCCCAATCCCTACTATCAATGAGCTTATTGATGAGTTGCATGGATCCAAGTATTTTTCTAAGATTGATTTGAAGTCCGAATTTCACCCAATCCGAATCAAGAGTGAGGATGTTCATAAGACCGCTTTTCGGACTCATGAGGGCCACTATGAATACCTTGTCATGCCTTTTGGGCTTATGAATGCTCCATCCACATTTCAATCTACCATGAATTCGATTTTTAGACCACTATTGAGGAAGGGTGTGCTAGTCTTTTTCGATGACATCTTGATCTATAGTGACAGTTGGCAGCAGCATCTCAAACATTTGGAGCAAGCTTTGCAGCTCTTGATTGACCATCAGTTCTTTGCTAATCACAAGAAGTGCTTATTCGGGCAACAGTCTATTGAGTATTTGGGGCATGTAATTTCAGCTGAAGGGGTTGCAATGGATCCTACCAAGATCCAGAGAGTTAGAGATTGGCCGACTCCAAGGAATGTAACCGGGGTTCGAGGGTTCCTTGGTCTCACCGGGTATTATAGGAAGTTCATCAAGGATTATGGGAAGATCGCTCGGCCCCTCACTGAACTCACTAAGAAAGACAACTTTTCTTGGGGACCCGAAGCTCAAGGAGCCTTTGAAGAGTTGAAGAATTGTCTAGTTTCTTTTCCGGTCCTCACCCTACCCGATTTCTCTAAGGAGTTTGTT
>JANVCQ010000001.1:9441829-9459747 GCA_025531925.1 Erythroxylum plowmanianum
ATTCTTGCTCTCAAATTTATCAATAAAGTTCTATTATTCAGTTACTTCTATTGTCTTTCTTTTCTGGTTTCTATCAGTGGGACTCCATCCGGCAGACGTACTCAGACTTGGAGAATTCTTCACAGATTTTTGAATTAAAATCAAGGCTTTGGCAATCCAAGAAAGGAGATCGTGAGATTACTGTGTATTACAGTAAGATGGTGGCTCTTTGGTTGGAACTAGATCAATGTTATGAAGATGAATGGGAGAATCCAAATGATTGTGCAAGGTTTAAGAAAAGAGAAGAGAATGATCATGTCTTTATGTTCCTTGCAAGAGTTAATAGGAGCTTAGATGAGGTCAAGGGAAGAATTCTTGGCAGAAAACCACTTCCCTCAATTCGTGAGGTTTCTTCGGGGTTACGGCAAGAAGAAAACAAAAGGAGAATCATGCTCAGCAATGCTGCACCACCAACCGAGGCTGAGAACCTAGCTCTCGTCTCTCGGAACTCAGGACTGATGAAGACGGAGAAAGGAAGAAATGGCTATGGTGTGATCTTTGTAGAAAACCATGTTACACTAAAGAAACATGCTGGAAGATTCATGGGAAGCCAACACATTTAAAGAGAAAACAGGAAAGGAATGGCAGGGCACTTCAAACCACAACTGATGATTCTCAAGAGCAATCAATCAACTCGAATGAGCAACCTTTCACAAAGGAATAGTTACAGCATCTACACAAACTTTTTAAACCTCCACAATTCTCTGTTACTCCTTCATGTTCTCTTGCAACCCAAGTTAATTCTTGTGTCACAACCCTCTCTAGTTTTGGTCTTTCTCCTAGTCCTTGGATTATAGATTCCAGAGCAACAGATCACATGACAAACTCCCAACTGTTCTCATCATATAATCCATGTGCAGGAAAAAAAAAATTAAGATTGCTGATGGATCTTTTTTGACAAAAACCGGGATTGGTTCAATCAAAGTTTCCCCGCTAATAACTCTTTGTAATGTGCTTCATGTTCCAAAATTGTCTTGTAATCTTCTTTTTGTCAATAAAATAATCTGTGATCTAAAGTGTCAAGCTAATTTTTCATCCAACTCATTGTGAGCTTCAGGAAATAGCCTCGGGGAGGATGATTGGCAGTGCTAGGGAAAAAAGAGGACTGCATTTCTTTGAAGATGGAACAATCCCAAGTAAACTACCAGTCAGTGGTTTATGCTTTGAATCTGAATTTTCTTCTAGTAATCATGAAATAATGCTATGGCCCTGTAGACTTGGTCATCCAAACTTTCATTACTTAAGACAATTATTTCCTCCTCTTTTTATTAATAAAAATCCATCTTCATTTCAGTGTGAGATTTGTATGTTTGCAAAAGTAAACCAAGCCTCGTATCCTCCAAGACCATACAAACCCTCTAAACCATTTTCTTTAATTCATAGGGATGTTTGGGGTCCTTCAAGAACACCAACAATTCTTGGGAAAAAATGGTTTGTCTCATTTATAGATGATCACACTAGAATAAGTTGGGTATATTTATTGAAAAAAAAATCTAAGGTTGAAGAAGTTTTTAAAAAATTTTATACCATGGTCCAAACACAATTTGATGAAAAAATTTAGATCTTTAGAAGTGATAATGGGAAGGAATTTTTTAATAAGACTTTGGGGAGTTTTTTACCAAAGTAAACTTGATCCTAGAGCTATGAAATGTGTTTCTGTAGGATATTCACCAATTAAAAAGGGCAACAAATGATATGATCCTACTTTGAAAAAAATGTTTGTTTCCATGGATGTATCCTTTTTTGAAACGACACATTTTTTTAAGTCTCCTCTTCAAGGGGAGAGAAATAATGAAGATCCCACTTGGGATCAAATCAAAACCTTTGTGAATGAAGATCTTTTCTATATTTAGAATAATTCAATATCTAAACCTGTGTCAAACATCTCACCAACAAAGTCTGTTTTAACTCAACTCGAACAAGACTAAAGTGAAAAAACAGAAGATGGGCCATGTCTTGTCCCAGCAGAAAATAATAATTCCTTTAAAGGAGATGAACGAAAGAAAAAATTCGGATTGGTTTACACCGGGAAAAACTTGACTGAGGAAAAGATGTCCAAAAATTCCCAGCAAGGCCAAGATTCCAACTCGGGGTAGGACCGAAACTCTTTGAGTATGCCTCTTTCAGTTCAAAACTCTCCAGGTGATACTCCCTACTTACATTCTATTTCTAAAGAAAAACCCATTATAGATCTTTATATTCCTGTTGCTCATCGGAAAGGGTTTAGGTCGTGCACTAAACACCCAATGTCAAAATTTGTCTTATAAAAACCTATCTCCTGCTTTCTCCTTCTTCACTAATCAAATGTCACTTGTGGAGATTCCAAAAAATGTTCAAGATGCTTTACAAGTTCCTAAATGGAAGGAAACAATTCTAGAAGAGATGAGAACTCTTGAGAAGAAGAGAACATAGGAAGAAGTGGATTTGCCAAAGGACAAGAGGACCGTAGGGTGTAAATGGGTATTTACGATAAAATACAATTCGGATGGATCCCTAGAGAGATATAAAGCCTGGTTAATTGCTAAAGGCTTCACCCAGACGTACGGAATCGATTACGTAGAGACGTTTGCTCTAGTAGCAAAACTTAACACTGTAAGAGTGCTTCTTTCATTGGCTGCCAATCTAAATTGGCCTTTACAAAAATTAGATGTCAAGAATGCATTCTTCAATGAAGACTTGGAAGAAGAAGTTTACATGGATGCTCTACCAGGCTTCAAAGAAAAATTTAACTCGAAGGCATGCAAATTAATTAATTAAGTTCCTTTATAGTTTGAAGCAATGTTCTTTAGGCACTCATCAAGTGGAAGAATCGCAGCCTTAATAGTCTATGTCAATGACATTATCCTGACAGGCAATGACTTAGAAGAGATGTATCGCTTAAAGAAGAATTTGGCTACAGAATTTGAAATCAAAGATTTAGGTTCCCTCAAATATTTCTTAGGAATGGAAGTAGCAAGATCAAAAGGGGGGATTGTTGTTAGCCAAAGAAAGTATGTACTAGATTTGTTGAAAGAGACAGGGATGAGTGGATGTAAACCGGTAGATAAACTAGTGGATCCAAATGTGAAACTAGGAAATAGCAAAGAAGGATGCCCAATGGATACAACAAGATATTAGAAGTTGGTAGGCAAGTTAATTTATCTATCTCACACTCGACCAGACATAGCCTTCGCAGTCAGCCTTGTGAGTTAATTTATGCACTCACCTACAAAGGAACACCTTTAGGCTACCTATTGTATTCTACAGCATCTGAATAAATCTCCAGGAAAAGAATAATCAATTTAGGATCGAAATCTACACTGATGCAGATTGGGCTAGGTCCTCTACTGATCGAAGATCAACAACGGGATACTGTTCCTACGTGTGGGGTAATTTGGTAACTTGGAGAAGTAAAAAACAATGTAGTAGCAAGAAGTAGTGCTGAGGCTGAATATAGAGCAATGGCCAATGGTGTTTGTGAACTACTATGGCTACAACGGATATTAAAAGAGTTATAGTTGCCTTTAGAGACTCCTATGAAGTTACAAAGCCGCAATCAATATAGCAAATAACCCAATGCAACATGATTGAACTAAACACATTGAAGTTGATCGACATTTTATCAAAGAGAAGCTAAAAGGAGGATTAATTTGTATACCATTTGTTCCAACGAAACAACAAACAACAGATATCCTCACAAAGGGACTGAGCAAGCCATCATTTGACTTCCTTATTAGCAAGTTAGGTTTGCATGATATCTATGCACCAACTTGAGTGGGAGTGTTAGAAAATAAAAGATTTAGTTTGATTTCCATTCCCAATTTCTAGTTGTTTCTATTTTTTGAATAAAGGACCAGAATCCCTAAATTGGGGTTAAGGATCCTTAGAAATAAGGTAATGTACATTTTAGTTACTATATTTAGATTATTTACGTTTTTATTAGTCTTTTCCAAGGTTACAAAGTACCCTATAAATTCAATGTATTTTATCATAGATATAGATGAGAGAAAATAAAGTTTTCCTAAAAAATCCTACAATTGGCATAATACTTGTTTGAAGCATTCATGCAAAAAGAAAATAAAGGTTCAATTGAGAGAGCCAAAGAACCAACTCCATAGGGCTATTCAAGAGATCCTGCTAACAAAACTAGATAGAAAACCAAAAATGAGGTTTTTTTAATTCTCTACCTTTTATCACTTAACTAATACATCTTAAATAGGAAAAAATGCAACCAAAAAACATAGAATCCCTAATAACGTACAGCATCCTAACTATTTAAGCGTTAATTTATCTTATCTTGAATCTAGGATTAGATATTCCTATTTTATTGGGATCATCATCTACCAAATATCAACATCATCTACCAAAGATGTATATCATGCCCGAATTGCTAACTTGAAATTCAAATGGTTGCCTTAACAGTACTTTAGTGAATACACCTGCAACTTGTTGCGTAGTAGGAATGAATGGATTACAGATTATTCTTGCTTCAAATTTTTCCTTTATATAGCGCTCATTAGTTTCAACGTGTTTTGCCTTATCATGAAGAACAAAATTTTGGGCAATACTAATGGCTACTTTATTATCACAATACAATTTCATACGAAAACTCACTAGAATTTGAAGATCTTCCAAACACTCTTGTAGCCATAAAACTTCACATACACCTTGAATCATTGATCTAAACTATACATCAACGCTGGTCCTAGCAACTACACCTTGTTTTTTACACCTCCATGTAACTAAGTTGCCCCAAAGGAATGTACAATACCCAACAGTCAATCTCCTATCAGTAGTTGATCCTACGTGGTCTGCATTAGTATAAACCTCCATTTCTCTATTTCCTTTTTTTTTAAGCCCTTTTCTAGGAGTGCTTTTTAAATATCAAAGGATCCTATATACAAGTTCAAGATACTCTTCGTATGGGGAAAGCATAAACTGAATAACCATACTTACAGCAAAGCAAATATCAAGCTGTATATGAGACAAGTAAATCAGTCGCTCCATTTGGTACCTCCTTGTATCTATTGGAATCACATCTTTAACATCTCTAGGAGTGTATGAAGCTTGCATCCAGTCATTCTAGTCTCCTTTAAGAGATTTAAAATATACTTCCATTATGAGACCACAATTCTCTTTTTGTATCTTGCTACTTCCATTCTAAGAAATATCTTAGTTGGCCTAAATCCTTAATTTCGAACTCCTTGGCTAGATATTCCCCCTTTAAATATGTTAAATACATAGTCTTTAGGAACTAAAATATAATAGGAATCTGCTAACTTATTATCCTACTAAAAGTAGACTTCCTAAATAAGATAACTACTATAGAACATATGAAAACTTCCTAATCAACTGCTACCATCAACTCCTAACTACTCTCCTTATATAAAGAATGCATCTTGTATATCAAATTCCCAAGAAAAAACTATAAGGCCATGACAAGAAATAGAAGGAAAAAAGAATTTTCTTCTTACAATTGATATAGGATTACATGGTTATATACATCTCAGTGTAGGAGGAAAAATAGGAAACAGTCTCCTAGAAAAAGAATCAATCTCTTAGGACTCCATATTCTCCTACGATAGGAAAACAATATCCTAAGATTCCATACTCTCCTACAAAAGGAAAACAGTATCCAAGGATTCCATGCTCTCCTAGGGAATGAAGACAATCTCATAGGATCCCACAATCTTTAGGATATCAAGAAATCAACTTTTCTAAAATGGTATACAGCTAAAATACAACTCAACACAAAGTATCAAGAATCTTGCAAGGATTAAAGTTATGCACAAAGCAAATTGATTCTAACGCCTAATGATAAGTAAAACCAAAACGAGGAAAGAATGAAGGGTGAAAAATCTTCATTAAGGTTAACTTCTTACCACCTTGATTTTTTCTATTCGCAAAAAAAAAAAAAACTAATTGACCCGAAAGTCAAAAAAATGAATATTTAAACATGATTATAACCACAAAGTACAAGTATTTACTAAATAGTGCAAAAAGATTCCTAAAAGATATAAAAAGGGGAATAGTTGATGCCTGTTGAAAGTCCGCCTGCCATGCATATTTGCCAATGGGGTTCAAATACAGGAAAAGCTGCAAGCCATCCAGCTGTAGATTTTTGTCTAGACTCAGTATCTCCCCATCCATAAATGGGTCGAGTGTTATACTCCCAACGTGCAGATTTCACAGTATCCACATAATTTGACCTATTAATAAAAGCCAAAAATAAGGTCTAGTTTTTATCCACAACCCATAGCTTAGGTACTTTAATCACTAAAATAGCTTCAGATTAATGCAAAACCTAAAGATTTAATCTAGAATATATCTGTCAAGAGTAGTTCTGATATTTACCATATTCTAAAGTCTTCCAACATAATATAATACATTGTATAAATAAACCAAAAAGCAAGCCACAAATTTTTCCTTAGTTCAATTTAAAGTTTGAGTCATAACCAAGGACCATGTTGAAGTTCATGAAAAGAATCAAAATTGAAGACGTACAAAGTTTTGCAATATGTGAAGGTCCTTGGATAAATTTACAGATTATCCATCATACGTATAATATACATAACTTTCAAGAATATATTATCAAGGTTATATTTGTAATTGTAAATTTAACAAACTCTTAAATATAATAACAATGGTGAACAATAAGATAGCTGATTCACCTATTTTCATCACATGTTCGAAACCAAAACCCTACATGTAAACTCAAAAGATTGACAAAGTACTAGTTCATTCATCCTCCTAGTTGTGCAACCTAGCAAGCTTGTTAATAAGAACAACATCAAACTAGGCAACTATCTGTCTCTTATTTCTTTCCTTTTCGTGATTGAAATAGTATAAGAAATCCCATAGGATCATAGCTTATTACAAGAGACGCTACACATCAATACCACGGGCCAACGGATTCGTGGTGATAAGGAAACCATTTCAACACAGTAAGTCTTGTTGTACATCACCAAAACTTCAAGTTCTTTGAAATTGGGCACCAAAGTGTACTTCCTATCCAGAGAAAGAATCGAAGCATATGGTTGGACAAAGAGATTCTCACTATCCTGGTCAAAGTTACAATAAACTCAACAGCACTATTGCTGGAGATAGTGCAATAAGCACTAGAAAAGAGTTTTTGAAGCTAAAGGTCGCAACTAAGACCAAGGCAACTTTCAATGACAAGGCCAACTGGAAAAAGTGTAGAGTTGATTAGATGCTTTACAAGTGACGTATTATGCTAATGACAAGGCCAACAAAAAGGAGTACATATCTTATGAGATGCTTTAGAGATGCATGAGAACACTCTTGACAAGGGCGATGATGAACTTACCAAGAAAAGAGAAGAGGGATTAATAGAGAACAAAATTTGTGTTGATAGTACAATTTATTGATGAATATTACGAGCCTAGACACATTGATACAATTGTGAGTCTAGTCAAGCTCGATGGGACATGATAAAGCAAACATAGGGGAAGTCTTTTGAGCAAAATAAGGGCTACCATTGCAAGTGGCGGTCAACAACAAAGGTGACACCAAGAGTGATTATAACAACGGTGGGTTGGAAATAAGTTAGGGATTTATGCTATAATATCATGTTAGAGTGTGTGAATATGTTGTTAACACAGTCACCATGATCATATTGAATATACAAGAGGACACAATACATGGTAAATAAAAATAGCTTCCTATAGTATACAAATATAATATATTACCAATACAATTAACAAAACTATTAGCTTTTTCTTTTAAATTAAGCCAATTCAACCGCCTTTGATCATGATTATCTTTTTTCAAAAACCCAAACATTCCCAGATATATGAACACAACTAATGTTAATGGAGAAACTATGTCTAGCAACAACTCTATGAATGGAATTCTGGATGGTAATCTCAACATCAAAACTATGGTTATAACAAATAAGATTGAAGTTACCTGCCATCATCACAAATAAAACCTTGATGCCAAAATGGGCTGACTTGGAAGCCTTCTTGAACTCTTTTATTAAATTCCTAGACAAACAAAGAAAACGTAACTTATCATTTAGTTCGTTATAGATAATTAATACACTTATATAGGATCGAGAAAAGAGCCATAAGGAGTCAGCTAATAGATACAGATAGAGACAAAATAAAATAAGAAAACAATAGCATCATAGTCAATTATATAAGAACCATAAAAATGAAAATTGCCACAATTGTTTCCACTGTACAAAGATGATCATGGAAGTGTAAGCAAATTCTATTAATATCCCAATTAGATTAGTATAATGTATAGACTTAAACAATCATACGGTGATCAAGGCCAACATAATTTATAGAGCCCAAAAAAATGATATGTTAATTTGGAATAGCAAAAATATGCAATAATTCTTGGATTTGGGTTAAAACAAAGCACCGACCAAATTGTCCAAGTCAACTTCTTTCTCAACAATCAACATTTTATGTGACGTTGCCCATAGAGACCATTAATGCCTATAATTCCAATTTTACATCTATGTGAAGTGGACCTCTAAGAAAAAAACCAATATAGTGTAGCCAATTTCCTATTTGAGATCATCTCATTGGCTACTATATAACAAGGTTCAATACACGAAAACCAATAGAATATGCAATTTTATGTTGTTGAGAACTTATGAGAAAAATAAACAAGACAAAATTAAGAAGCCAGAATGAAGCGTGATTTTGATATTGTTTCCTTATATGTGAACATCTTGGTGTATGTAGGCTTTTTATATGTGAATAGCACGATACTCTTTATTACTAAAATTAAGTGTTAGTTATGAAACTCTTTTTTCCCAATAAGGACTGCAAAAAATGGGCCTTATTTCTAGAATCAAACATTTCCCCTTAGGAGCATGTTATCTTTTCTTTCTTTGTTTTTTTTTTTTTTTTGAGTGTGGATTAGTTGTACCTTATCATTTTCATCTTAGAAATATTGGATCTAATAGATGGAATAAAAGAGATAGCAAAGTACGTAAACAAACTTCTAAAATCACCTTAGTGGTGTTGTTGAGTTATAAAGACTAAGAATCCAGAATTCTAAAAAAATGATGAACACAAAAAAAATGTGATTTTAAACAAAAGAGGAACAAAAACATGAATTCAACATGCACATTCAAATAATGCATATGAACCTTGGGAGTGACCTCCTTGTATGGAGGCTGCATGCCTTTCTGAGCCACAAAAGTATTTCCCAAAATCAATTCATGCCTGCCTGTGCATGAACGAATCAGTCGGAGATTGAAGACAAACTAAATTCATACAAATGATTTGAATAACTCCATACCAAAGTGAATTGAGACATTTGATTGAAAAACTTACTTCCCCAAAAGTTATGAGACTGTTGAGAGTATTGACATATGTACTTGTCATAAGCACCAAGAATTTGAGCTCCAACACCAACTGATCGAGGTCCATACTGTGCCAACTCAAATGGGGTCAAGTCCTTTTGAAAAGCCGGGTTCTCCACAGAGTACATGAAGCAGAAACTCTGCCTGCTCTCAGGAATAGAAACCTTGAAGTACCAACCCTCAAAAAATTTCCTTGAACTTCCGTCAAAATGGTACCTGGTTTGAGAAAAAAGAATGATTTCTTTTAAACAGACAGGATGAGAAAGAAAAAAGTGAAATTACCCGCTGTGAGGAGTTCGAAGGGGGCGAGTAAGAGGAGTAGGCACATAAAGAGGAGTAACGGAGGAAGAGCCAACACTTTGACTTTGGCTTGAAGAAGCAGCAACCCAATTGGAATGCCTGCTGACGCTTGTCGTAGGAGAAGAATATGGGCATAGTTTGAGATTGGCTCCAAATCCAAGGACATGGTGGAGATAGTTTACCATGGAGGAGAACCCTTCTAATGACTTGATGAATGAACGAACGAAGCAATGAATAAACGAATGTTACGTACCCATTACATGAACAAGATGTGAGTTCGATGGTGGCGGAAGCAGCGGCCGGTTTTCCAAATGAAACACGTGGCGGAGGCTTGTCCGAGGAACTACAAAAATCTTTTCCTTACTAATTTTTATTTTGATTTTACGTATTTAAACTAATATTTTATAATTTAAAATTATTTAAAAATATTTTATGATCTCAAGATAAAAGAAAATATTTTTGAGAAATTAAATTAATTCATTAAACACAGAATTATAAAGGGAGTACACATGAAAAGCTATTAGCAATAATAAGGGGGTGCTTGTTTGGAGGGCATGGGAAAAGAGGTATGAGTATGGAATGAAAATTGATGTTTAGTATGAACCTATCATTGAAGACCTAAGAGTTTCATTCCTTAATTTTGGGCAATCTCTCATTCCTCTCATAATCTAGAGGAATGGGAGAGAGGAATGAGAAAAATGAGATTAATTAATTAATTAAAATATAATTAATTAAAATATTTTAATTAATTAATTAAAATATAATTATTCATTAATTAAAATATTGTAATTAGTTAATTAATTAAAATATTATTATTATTTATTTACTTACATTATATTTAATTAAAATGTTATTATTAATTAAAATATAACTAATTAGAATATAACTATTCATTAATGAAAATATTATTATTACACTATAATTAAAATATAACTATTCATTAATTAAAATATTATTATTACACTATAATTAATTAAAATATTGTAATTTTTATCAATTAATTAATTACAATATAATTAATTAAAATATTATAATTTTAATTAATTAATTAATTACAATATAATTAATTAAAATATTTTTATTATTTAATTAATTACATTATATTTAATTAAAATATTATTATTAATTAAAATATAACTAATTAAAAAATAACTATTCATTAATTAAAATATTATTATTATTAATTAATTAATTGCAATATAATTAATTAAAATATAATTCATTTTGTAATTAATTAATTACAATATTTTTTACAAACCAACCACTATCAATGGTAATGGTAATCATTCCTTTTTCTTAACCAACCATCATAATTATAATGATAATATTCTTTCTCATTCCTTACTATATTTATTCTCATTCCTATTACCATTCCTCCATGCTAACCAACCGCCTCCTAAGTTCACACAGCTTCATTTTTAAGCTATCATGGAACATTAGGTGGGTTTCTTAAAACTCAATGCTCCCATTTGTCCAGCATCACAAGGACGCAAACTAATTGTCTTCATTTTGAGAGAGTTAAGAATTCAGTGTAAGTTGCTCTCTCATTCGTGCAGGTAATTCCAAAAGAACCTAGTACATATGCTTTTATTTTCCTTAGAATATCAAAAGATTTCTTTCTTTCTAAATCTCATATATCAATCTGCCAAGAAAGAGTTTAAAGTTGGTGTAGTATTCCTCTTCTTCGAATAATACATAATACAGATCAATATTTCAAATGAGGATATTGATTGGATATAGTTTAAGGTATTCGGAGGTAACTGAGTAACCAATAAAGGATTCACCACACCTGATAGAAGCAGATGATACCCATGACCTCTTGTCGGAATCATTACTCGGGAGTCTCTGGCTAGAATAGATAAAGACATTTTTCATTATTTTGATGTTCATACATTTATGAATTTGATATTAATCTTAAATTTATTTAATGAAATCCTTGATACAAAACATAGCATTGAGGAAATCATGATGAGATCATGATAATGAGATTCTTATATTGTGTAATTATATTAGTATCTAAACTTTCCCTAGTCATGCGATTAATGAGATGAGATATAATTAATCTGGATAGACTAACACATGTTATACTCCTTAATCGGATCAAGCAGTAGATCTCATAAGTTGTAGACATGAGTTATTTAGAGTTAACATGTGGATGCTTCCTAAGGATAATATATACATTGAATTGACATACTATGATACCATTATATGAATATTGTGTTCCAGTTCCAATGATCATGTGCTTTAACTCCTGATCGATGCTTAGTTGAGTCTTTGGATTACTTCCTTGGAAACCGAATCAAAAATTTATTTCAAGGAATGCAATATAGAGTGCAACCTCGGGTCGTCTCACTTAAACGAAACCTAGTGCAAAAGTTATAAGCTAGCCTAATTGTCATGTAATGCAAACTAGTTGATTAAGAGTGGGTTTTGGATTGTTGATAAAACTAAGAAAATTTAACTAAATGAAAGAAAAATGTATAAAAAGGTATTTTTGGATTTTTGGGAAATGAAAAGTGAAAACTCAAACAATGATCAAATGTGATAAAATCCTCTTGAAAACGAGCTTTGGCTATCATGGTTCAAAACTAATCTTTTGGGAGCGAAATTCACTAAGTTTTCGAATGATAAACCTTAAAGAACTCTTTAAGTCCAAGATTTTAATCAATGAACTTCATTTCTTAAAACCTTGTTGAATGCATCTTAGTGTGTGTAATGGGCAAGTTAATGCAAGTGGTCAATTTGGATCAAGCATAATCTCAATATCAAACACAACTAGGCAGATAAAAGAGAATTAACACAATCACCAAAAAGACATATATGAAACTTCAATATTAAAGTTCAAGGTTCTACATCAACCAATCCATAACACAATACATAGTTCAATACTTGATTGAACTATAATCAAGAAAATCCAACTATAAACCATAAATCCTAACTGAGGAGTTCATAACAATGTAGTCAAACATAAATGAACTACTTCCCTTTGAAACCCATTAAACTCAAGCCATCACTACATCTTCAAGAGGAAATGGTGCTTAGCCAAGCATCACTCCGGGAGCACTCACAAATGTAGACACACCGATAACATCCATGGCAGCAGCAACCAAGTGATGAGAGCGACGATGAGAGGTGAAAAACATTGATGGATGAAGGTCGAGAGTGAGGGATGAAGTGTATGTAGAAGTGTCGGCTCTCTTTGTAGAATGTCTCTGATAACCTAATTTGGCATGTTTTTAAATGTTGGGTTGCAGGTTGGGTCAGAACAGTGAGAGATTTTTCCAAATATATTCAGGTTTTCGACATTTCGCCGCGGCGATAGGCAAGCTCTTCGCGGCATACTTTTCCCGAAAGATTTTGAACATTTTCTAGATCCTTCGTCGCGGCAAAAGAATTAATCTTCGCCGCGGCGAACTTTTCCCGAAAGCTCAGCCTAGATTCCTTGTTCTACGCCACAGCGACAGATGGGCTCGCCGCGGCGAACTTTTCCTAAAGGCTATGATCTCCTATCGACTTCAATTCAACACGTTGACTCCCTTCTCCTTGAGGATCCTACAATCAAAAATAGCAATTTGCAGTATCAATTGTTCTTAGAAACTTAAGAAATGCAATTAATATCAAGGGCGGAGGCAATGGCGTTAGCTATATCGACTGGGCAACCGATCATAAGTAGATACAAATAAAGGGCTTGTTGTTTAGTGATGTACACCAGGTGGGAGGTGGGAAGGGTGTTGTTGCAAATGAGGTGGAGCTAAGGACAGGCCTCAGGGCGGAGGTCAAAACGCTTAAGATAGTGTTGGTAAATTCTAGATTGATGTCATTCGGCACCCTCAGGATAGAGGGTACGAAAGACATCATCCCAGGGGTAATGGTGGATAAGCTACTCATAGTGGTAGTGGAAGATGGGAGGCATGTCATAATGCTCGCGAATAGCGATGGCAGTGAAAGGGGTAGGGACAATGACATCCCAAAAATTAATTTCCAAGATGTCATAAAGGCAGGCATGAGGGTAGAAATGACGAATAAATGCGTCATTGCCCTGGTCCCTAGGGCGAACTAATCCTATGAGCTGAGAATTGATAATTTGGCAGATGAAAGGATTGTTATGAGGAGTCAGGGGAAAGGGACGCTCCTTAAGGATTGGCCTAGCATCGATCTTCTCAGCTAAGGCAGTGTATTCTGGGTTAGCTGGCTGAGAAGAAAGAGCAGAGGAGTGGGCAAAAGGATAGAGAGAAATCTAAGGAAGAGGTAGAAGATCGGCGGGAAGCGTTCTTGGTTCGAGGCATTTTCCTGTAGAAAACAAGAAAAATAAACACAAGGATTAAACAAATTCACTAAAAAATCAAAATCTGGAACTTCGCCATAGCGAAAACTGTGTGTCTCACACTGCGGCGAAATGGATCTGTCGCCATAGCAAAGCATGCCAGTCTTCCACGCCACGGCAAAAAAAGCTTTTTTGCCACGACGAACTAATCCTAATCGACAGAAACTTAAAAGAAAGGAAACCAAATGAAAAATATGATACTTACAAAGAAGGGCGAGAAGGAAATGAGCACAAACAACACACGAGGATCGGTGGAAGGAGGAGGAACACAATGAAAAGAGGGCGCTAGGTAGGTTGGATATGCCGCGGTGAACTTTGAATGTAGTAGGTGAAAAGAAGAGGGAAGGAAGGGGTTGGTAGGTTTAGAAGGAGGGAGAGGTGAAATGACAAAAAAGACGAAGGACATACGAAAGGTCTGAAGAACATTAAGGATAAAAGAGGGATTTCACGAGGAAATTTTTGTGCAGGTGGGTCTTTAACGACGGCGAGGGTATTTGCCACAGCAAAAGAATTAAATCACATCGCGGCAAGGCTACATAACACTATTCACCACGGCAAAAAAGTTGATTCACATCGCGACGAAGGTGCCTGAGAGGTGTTGTGCCCTGGCGACTGATGGGCTCGCCACGGCAAAATAATCAATTCATACCGCGACGAAAGTACCATGCCATGGCGTAGATTTCCCGAAGCACAAAAGAGAAAAGACATGAAAAATTCTAAGGGATACTCATCTCGTTTACAAGTCCTTAACCACTTCAACACAACATGCAACCCACCATCTACACCAATTTCCTTGATCATGAGAGATGTGTCATGCATCCACTAAAATGTAGATTTCAAAAGGGAGGAGGAATTATTGAAACAAAACAACTAAAGCTAAATCCTACTAAAAACTAAACCTAATCCTACTGATTAAGTTTCTCCCCCACACTTAGCCAACATACTCATGCATAACAATGTCATCTCATTTCCAATCAATATGTAGAAGTACATTGTAAGTGAAAGAAGAGAAACAACTTGTTGTTTAAGGTGGGTCCTTTAGCTCCTATCGGACGTGTTGCTCATAGCTATTCTGTGGCGAGATAACTCTGCCACTTTCTAGTTTCGTGCTATCATCCGCACTCCGTAATTCACCTGAAACATCAATAGAAAACACTTCCTCCAAGGAATCATCAGTCAATGGGTTCATCACCCATTCAAATTCAATGCATGCATGATCAACCACAACATCCAACATGTTCACTCCTAAAAGTGAATAGTCCTCATAGGGGTGTTTCATAACTTCATACATATTAAAGCTAACATGTTGATCACCCACCTCTATGGTGATCTTACCTTCCTTCATGCTGATCATGGTGCTGGCAGTCCTCAAGAATGGTCGCTCTAGAATTAAAGAAGTGTCCTGCACAACTTCAGAAGACATATCAAGCACATAAAAATCCGCTGGAAAAACGAAACCTTTTACCTGGACCAGAATGTCTTTGATAATCCCCACTGGATGCCTAAATGATCTATTAGCCAATTATAACACAATAAACATGGGCTGCAAACTCTTAACTCCTAAGGATTGATAGACAGACTTGGGCATCACATTAATTGTCGCCCCCAGATCTAACAAGGCTCTTCCTATGGTAACTTTCCCTATTGTGCATGGAATGGTAAAAGATCCAGGGTCTTGACACTTGACAGGTATTTGGGGTTTAAACGGGGCTGACACATTTGAACTCACTTGGACTCTCTCATTGGGCCTAAACTTTCTCTTGTTGGTGCACAAATCCTTAAGATACTTAGCATAGGCCGGAACTCTTTTCACTAAATCAAGTAAAGGAACATTGACTTCAACTTTTCCAAATAGATCAATTATCTCCTTTTCATGCTTAATTTCAGTCATACGCTTGCTCATTAAATATGAATTTGGAAAAGGAAGGTCTTGAAGATTTACCTCCTTACCTTTGGCTTCATGCTTGCTTGATTCCCCATGCTCAGCTTTGTCCTTGGAACTCTCTGAAGTAGCTCCTTTTTCCCTTGATGCAGACTTTCTTTCATTCAATAAGGACTCTTCCTTCAAACTTTCAGACTTCTTGATTTTCTCCTTAGCCAGAGGCAGTTCTTCACTCTCAATCTCCTCATCACATGCTTCTTCTTCTTTATCATTAAATCGCACTTGTTTCCCACTTCACAAGGCAATGGCATTAAGACTTTTTGGATTCATCACAGTGTTAAAAGGAATTGTTCCACTGCTTCTTTCTTAGTTCTCGCTCAAATTGTTGGACAACTGAGCCACATAAGAATTGATATTTTCCGCCTTTGTCTCCCATTGCTCCATTCTCTTTTCTAAAGCATTGAACCGAGCAGCTGTTTTAGAGGAATCTTACTGGATGAGAGTAGCTAGTGCATTGAATTGATTGATGTTAGAATTCTCCTTCATCAAAGTCATCATATTTTGTAGCAATTGATTGGTGTCCTCTTTCGTTAGGACAATCAGAGCTTACTGCTGGTTAGGAAACTGGCTAGTGGAGGTACCAGCTCCCCCTTCTTGTTGAAATCTATTTTGAGCTCTGCCCTCTTCATTCCTCCAACTAAATATAGGATTGGCCTTCCAACCCTTATTATAAGTGTTAGAGTAGGGGTCTCATTTTTGATTTGTTCTTCCCGGATACACTGCGGACACCTCCTCATACCGACCTGGGCAAACATTGGTTATGTGCATTACTGACCCACAAGTATCACAACTGGGTGCATTAAGATCCATTGAAGATCATGGTCGATGCACATTCGTGTTCTTCAATTCTGCAGTGATGAAAGACAATTGTGAAGTGATTCTGTTCTCCAATGAGTCTACCTTAGACTCTAGACTCTCCATTCTTTTAGCTTGGGCTGTTGAAGCTCCCAACTCATGTATAGCTCTGGTATCTCTCACACTATACTGTTGATGATTTAGAGCTATCTTCTTGATCAAATCCCATGCTTCCGAAGCTGTAAGATCAATCAAGGAACCTCCTGATGCCGCATCCAACATACCCTTATCTTGGCTCTTTAGCCCATCGTAAAAGTACTGCACTAACTCCTCATCAGGTATCTGGTGATGGGGGCATCTGGACAGTAGGTCTTGGAAGCGATTCCAATAATCATAAAGAGACTCATCATAATCTTGCCATGCTGAATAAATCTCCTTCCTCATCGATGAAGTCCTGGAAGCTGGAAAATACTTTTCCAAGAAAGCTTTCCTCAAATTGGCCCAGCTATAGTAGGTGTTCGCCACATGCCTTGGGAGGCTCATGTACCACTCCCATGCCTTTCCTTCCAGGGACAAATAAAAAACCTTCTATAGAACTTGATCTAGTGAAGCTCCCACTAGCTTCATACTCTGACAGACCATAGACAAGGATTGTAAGTGCATGTAGGGATCCTCTCCTACCAATCCATGAAATTTAAGAACAGAATTAATAAGTAATCCTTTCACTTTAAAATTAACATCAAAATTAGGACAAGCAGCAGTAAATGGATCATAATTCACATCAGAAGTTGTTGTTTCCCTAATGGTTCTCCGTCTCTAACTCCCATTGTTTTCTCCAACTCTCTCATGCTCTCCATTTCCTCTATTATCACCATTTCTAGGTTGGTTGGCATGAAAGTTAGGATTTTGCATAAAAGCAGGGTTCTCAGCTATGATCACTCTTTCTCTCGACTCACTCTCACTAGTAGGCTGATTCGACTCCTTTTCCACAACTAGCCTTCTTCTCTCTTGTTCTTTCCTCTCTTTTCTAATCTTCCTTAAGCGTCTCTCAATCTCAGGTTGGAAAGGAATAAGTCTAGCTCTCTGGGGCATGCACAAAAACAAGTCAAATGAAAGAAATTGTAACAAAATTTTACTCACAATCACACAAAATCAAACAAAAGGTGAGATGTGAAGGATGTGAGTGTATGATG
>JANVCQ010000001.1:9476848-9487687 GCA_025531925.1 Erythroxylum plowmanianum
CTTTGTTGAGAGCTTTGTCCTTATTTTTGCCTTTCTGTCGTGGTTTATTCTTACTGCTACTAGCACCTTGATGAAACATGAGATGAACGGAGTGTTCCTTTATTTTCTTCAATCTCCCTTCCTCTTGAACTAACATGGTCTTAATTTCTTAAAGGTTTCATTTTTCTTTAATAGTGTTATAATTCACTTAGAACTGGCCAAACTCTAGAGGAGGTGAGTTGATTATAAACTATACCAGAAAGGACTCACTCACATCCACACCCATAGACGTCAACTTTGTATCTAGGTTTGACATATGAGTTATATGATCATGAATGGGCTGTGACCATTCAAACTTCTTGGTCGTTAGCTCACTCAGTAAAGTCCCTACTATGGACTTGTCAGCTATATCTGATTGGGAGTATTACTTAAGCTTTAACATGAACTCCTTTACATTGTCCGTTTTAGGTATTAATGGCTTGACATTTTCTGCGATCGTCATTCGCATTAAATTCAAGCTCAGCCTATTAGACCGTTCCCAAGCCTCATAATAAGATTTGTCAGCTTTAAAACTAGTCTCAGTTATAGCTACAGGCCTTACGTCTGAAACTATGGCCAAATCCAAATCCATTACACCAAGTTGGAGCTGGATTTGTTCGGACCAATCCCCATAGTTCAGACCATTGAACTTAATCAAGCCATTGCCTAAGGCAAACAAACTAGTAGATGTTGCACATACAACATATAGTCCACATTAATGCTTTGAGTAAACCTAAATGGATTCAAACTAACTAATAAACTTTGATTATGTATTTAAATTCTTGGGTGAAATTTCAATACACAGAAGTAATCTATTATGATGCATATATAATACTATAATGGACAATCAAGCATATTACAGTCAATATGTATGTTATCTTTGGGTATACAATCATATTAACTAAATATGATGATAAATTCCCTTTAATGTTAGTAATTATAAGCAATGGTCCACCATAATTAATAATCTCAATTGTTCAGTTCAACCTTTATGTCATTTTAGCATCATATCATATTGAACAATTGAACAAATCACAATTAAATGCTTAATATTTTTTCAAACTAGGCCACTTTGGTGACTAACAAGTTGTATCTATGCAAGAAACATTTAATTGGTCAATTATCATACATGACAAATTTTAATTTGATTAGTTTAGTCACTTTGGTGACTAACAAACTATTCTAAATGTTCATAATGTCATGTATTACATTCAACATATACTTGTAAAATTTAATTCCAACTAATACATAATATAAAATATTCAAAGTACCAAAGAAATATATAATATGACACTAATTTCTAAAATTATATTATGTATAAATCAATTATGAATTAAATAATCCCTTATGTTCCATCCTAAAATTATTTTTCTTTGAGGTTAAAGTCCATAATTATTTACTAACCCAAAATGTTGTTCCTTAATGGCCCAAAGGCCTAAAATAGTCCAGAAATTGCTCATTGGGCCTAGAAGCCCATCTGGAGCGTGCAGCACGCGCCAGCGCCTGGAAGAGTGAGGGCAGCGTCTCCCCTCACCAGTAGCATTTGGCTGCACCGTTTCCAGGTGGGTGCGTCTTCTTCCTCATACACACATACCCTGGTTTCTGGTTCATACCTGTTTTTGTTTTTTTATTATCTCTTCTCCATACGGAAACCATTTCAAGCATGATCAAGAGCATAAATACAACACAACAAACACCCATAACAACAAAGACACCACAAACTCATCAAACCATCATGTTTGATTTTTTTTTCAACAACCATAAACACAATCAAACTCGAGTTTTGTGTTTGTCCATGTCTAATTGAAACATCCAACAACACAAAGGAAAGACACGAAAATGATGAAACCATTTATAACCGAAAATAATCGTGTTTTGTTCTGTGTTAACACCGTTAAAAACATTGCATACATACGAGAGGAAAAGGGTCTATTTGTTGCTTTCAACTATTAAAACCAAATACAGAACAAACCCACAGTCCAGAAATTCAATTTCTCTCGATTCTTTCTCGTAAAATGAAGCATCCAAACTTGCGTTTTTCTAAGCACCAAAACTTGCATTTTCTATTACTATGTGTATCTGTTCATTTCTGTATTCCTTTCCGTATTCCTTTCATAGCAATGAAACGAAAAAACTCATGCCATTACAAATACAGAAAACACTAATGGAACAGAAAACACAATTATATCTATATACGGTAGAAAATATCATAGATAACAAATCATGCAATACCAGGCTCTGATACCAATTGTGAGATCATTTATGAATCGATTCATTTTACATACCAGTATCCATGATTGTTTGTCGTTAGATTTTGATTTGCTTGAATGAATTTTATTTCCTCTCGTCTTCTTCCGTTAGAGAATTCTTCAATGATTCATAATGTGTAATGATTCAATAGGTTTTTCAACTTATATAGTATCACCAATGGACATGTCCTTTGGTAATTGGAAGAGAGAGAAAAAGGGTCTTTAACCTATTTGAGATCCATTCTATAATACCCAATAATTATTATCTTGAATGCTTTTCATTGGACTCAAATTTATAAGTGACATGGGACATAAAATAGTCTAACATCTCTTCAATGGTGAGTTTTGATTTTGCAGCATCTCTTATTATATCAGCTTAATGGATGGTCACTTTTTTGGGATTTGTTTGGGTTGAGTGGTTGTCCAACATTGATGTCTACTGTGTTATATGTTTTATTGACAAATAGTATATGAGATTGGGGGCAACTAAAACAGATTGGCTTTCATTGTGTTTTCAACAAAAGCTCCAAGTGTATTGGGTCTCTTGTATGTCTTCATTCTCAATTTTCCACAGTCCAAACACAAGTTACACCCTCAATTGTTGTGTTTGATGTTTATTTTTTGGTTTGGTTATCGTATAATTTGGAGTAAATAAATACACCCATCAACGAGTTTAATGATCCTAAGCTTATCCTAATCTAACTTTGATTCAAGTGTCATGCAAACTACAAACCTACTGGGTTCGTACTTTCGTAACAATTCTGGAAAGAAATGATCAATCCAACAAAAATATAATTTCATTAGAAGAAAAACATCATAATTAAAAAATATATTAAATTTGCCATGGAAAGATATTTACAAATCAACATGTTTTTTTTTGTCATATATATTATTAATTAAATTATTTATTTGAATATGAATGATTTTTACTAATTAAATTGGAAAAATCTTTTCTATAACTTCATATTTATAAAAAATAAGTCACATCCTAAACTTATTAACAAAAATATAATTTCATAAACATCATAATTAAAATATATATTAAATTTGCTTTGAAAATATATTTATAAATAAACACGATCCTTTTATTATCATATATATTATTTATTAAATTATTTATTTGAATATGATTGATTTTTAGTAATTAAAGATGAAGGATCGCAAACGCAGCGAAAATAAAAATTGCAATTTTATATTTATCTGTTGCGATTAACAAATATACTAATAAAAAGAATAGGCAAAAATCAATACTTAGAATATGAAGATTAATCGATACGGAACTTTGAAAATATAAAATACTTAGAATATGAAGATTAATCGATACGGAACTTTGAAAATATAAAATCTATGTGCATTTCACACTAAAAAATATGTCCCGCTTTTAACACTTGATATGACTATAAATAAATTTGAAGAATCTTTTCTTCAAAAATTAGAAAAGACAATTTTTCTTATTTTTTTCTCGTTTATTTTCACTTATAGAAAACAAAAATGCAAGAATATATCTATATATCACTCTGATGTTTTCACGTACTGAAAAATAAAAATAAAAGAGTATCCTTATTGTTTTGTTTTCAACACTTGTCTTCGTAAGATATTCACATATAAAAACTGAAAACAACGTATCTCATCCTCCTCCTTCACTTCCTTTTTGTTTTAACGTTGTTACTTTTAAAACTTTAAAACCGTAGCCATCGTATCCTTTTGTTGGGTTTAAAATGTAAAACCAAATATTATTATTTATAAAATAATAATAAAATTATTTTATTAATTTATTTTTGTACACGAGAATTTTCAATATTAATTATATTTTCTATGCTAGCAAAAAATATAATAATATGCTACATAGATTATTTAATGAATTATCTCATAATAAATTAAATAATCATAAACAGGAAATAATATATTCATAAGTGTGTGACTGTATAGGTTTATCACTAAATCGGTAGTAATTAATCTAATTAATTACTAATCAAGGTTGGTGTCTAACAACATTCCTCAATGATCGGATAGTGTGAAGTAACAACCTTACAAAGACGGAACCTAGTTAAGGATAATGTATTATTATCTTCCATCATTATAACTCTAGATTATCCTAGGGTACGGTTTAACTGTCAAACCCTATTAGATAATCAACTATGTTACATGTCAATCATTAATGATTAGTAAATGACTTAAGAAACTCCTTTCCTTACTCATTCAATTGCCTTGGCCAAGGTCTTAAAACAATTATTAAGATCAATGACAACATGGAGCTCAAACCTATTACCTAAAGTCAATGAATCCCATCTTGACTCACCACTAATCAGATAGATACTTAATTATATTCAATGATCATTCAACTACCAATTTTATACACTAGGTGTCTGACATCAAAACATAATAAATGACCTATTGATTACTATGATGATCTCAGATCAAAGGAAAAATATACATTTAAATCCTTATGAGAATATTCTACTTGATAGTTTATAGGTAATATTAACTATTGGGAATTCTCTGTTTGGTCAGTTCAATGATCATATCTCTATATGTATCATCTATATATATAAATTAGTAAATGAGATCTATTAATATCCATCCAATAGATACTATTACATGCATATTGATCTAATAGGATCATTAAAGTCCTTATTTGATGATTCTATGATTAAGAAAAGTTTTAAATTAAACCCTAAAGACTTGACTCTCATTATCATAATCTCCATTATGGTTACAAGTATATAAATTTAATCAATGACTTATCATATTAGAATAAAAAACAATAAACATAATATGATAATAAAATCATTTGTCATGTTATTAATCAAAATTAATAATCACAAAACTAAGGTGTTTAATCTATTACATAACGATTGGGTCATAGGCATAATTCTAATAATCTCCCACTTGACCTAGACCAAATCAATTATGAACTTCAATCTTATCTTCCACTTGTGCTTATCAAAGTCCTTTGATACAAGCGCCTTAGTGAAGGGATCTGCAACATTTTCATTTCCTTTAACTTTTTGAATTTGAACGTCCTCACGCTCAACAATTTCTCTAATCAGATGAAACTTCCACATAATATGTTTAGATCTTTTGTTTGACCTTGGTTCCATAGCTTGTATAATAGCACCGATATTGTCATAAAATAAAGGAACAACTTCCTTTATTGAGGGAACCATACTAAGTTCAGTTAAGAACTTTTTCATCCAAACAACTTCCTTAGCTGCATCGCATGCAGCTATGTATTCTGCTTCAGTAACTGAATCAACTACAGTAGCTTGCTTGGAACTTTTCCAACTCACTGCTCCTCCATTCGAGGTAAAAATATAACCAGAGGTAGATTTGCTATCATCCTTATCTAATGCAAAGCTAGCATTAATGTAGCCTATTAACTTTAATTCATAATCTCCATATATGAGGAATTGATCATAAGTTCTTCTCAAGTACTTAAGGATGGTTTTAACCACTTTCCAATGCTCCTTACCTAGATTACCTTGATACCTATTCAGTATTCCTAGCGTGTAGGCTATAGCAAGTCTTGTACATGTCATGGTATACATGATATCTCCCACTGCGTTGGCATATGGGACCCTACTTATATGCTCTCTTTCTCCTCCTAAGAGAAATTTTAGTGCCTATCGATAGATAATCTTTTTTGGAATTTTCCATGTGATACCTTTTTAAGATAGTATCAATGTACATGGATTGGGAGAGCCCTAATAGCTTCCTTAATCTATCTCTATAGATCTTAATTCTAAGAATGTAAACTGCTTCTCCCAAATCCTTCATGGAGAACTATTTAGATAGCCAAATCTTTGTCTTTTGCATGACCGGTACATCATTTCCTATTAGCAATATGTCATCTACATACAATACTAGGAAAATAACTATGCTCCAACTAACCTTCTTGTACTCACATGGCTCTTCTTTGCGTCTAACAAAATCGAACTTAGTGATTGTTGTATTGAAGTGAGTATTCCAACTTCGTGAACTTGCTTCAATCCATAAATAGATCTTTGTAGCCAACATATTTTATTATCACATCCATTTGTCATATCTCATAATCATAATATACATCTCTAACAAGTAGAATCCGAATAGATTTGAGCATTGCCACAGGGGAAAATTTTTTTATTATAATCAATACCTTCCTTCTGATTATATCCCTTGGCAACAAGACGGGCTTTATAGGTTTCAACCTTCCTGTCTACTTCAATTTTTTTTCTTAAATACCTATTTACATCTTATGTATTTTATATCCTTTGAGGGATCAACCAAAGTCCATACATTGTTGATTCTCATGGATTCTAACTCGGATTCTATGGCCTTAAACCACTTCTTATGATATGGACTTATTATAGCCTTTTCGTAAGCCTTAGGGTCATCATTAATATATGTGATATCATCAGTATGATTATCTCGTCACCTGGCACCATTAATTTTAATTTATTTGGTGTACGACAATCCCTAGTAGAACTTCTAAGCAGTTTATGTTCAATAGGTTCTTCCTCTACTTGATCTTGTTGTTGCATTAGTTCTTTAACATGTTCATTAACCGGTCCATTCTCTTCAACGGTTGAGGCTGGTACCTTATGTTTTTATTTCAAGACATCAAGTAAAGGCTGCTCAACATGCATCTAATGTCTTGAGCTTGTGTTGATTCATCAAAATCTTGAATTTCATCAAGATCTATTTCTACACCATGACTTCCTCCATTAAGGAACTCCCTTTCTAAAAAGGTTGCATTTCTGGCAACAAATACTTTATGTTCAGAAGGGTGATAGAAATAGTATCCCATAGTTTCCTTAGGATAGCCAACAAATCTACACTCGTCAGACCTCGCTTCAAGCTTATTTGATAGCAATCTTTTGACATAAGTTGGATAACTCCAAACTTTCAAATGTTTTATGTTAGGCTTACGTCCTTTCCACATCTCATATGGAGTTTTAGTGACTACTTTAGTGGGAACTTTGTTTAATAAATAGGCAGTGACTTCTAAAGCATATCCCTATAGGAAGATAGGAAGATCAATGAACCCCATCATGAATCTCACCATATCTAATAAGGTTCGATTTCTCCTTTCTAAAACGCCATTGTGTTGTGATGTTCTTGGAGAAGTACACTAAGACAAGATTCCATCTTGCCTTAAATAATCAACAAAATCATCACTAAGATACTCACCGTCACGGTCAGATCTTAGTGCCTTTATACTCTTATCAGTTTGGTTTTCAACTTCATTACGAAATCTTTTGAATAATTTAAATGATTACAACTTGTGTGTCATAAGATATACAAATCCATATCTTGACATAACATCAATGAAGGTGATAAAATAAGAATATCCACCTTTAGTTTGAACTTTCATAGGCCCACATACATTAGCATGTATGAGTCCTAAAAGTTTACTAGCTCTCTCTCCAGCTCCAGCCAAAGGAGATTTGGTCATTTTGCCTTTGAGACAAGATTCACAAGTTTCATATGATTCATAATCATATTGACTAAGGCATCCTTCTTTGTGCACTTGTTTACTCTTTTCTCACCAATATGACCAAGTTTACAATGCCAAAGGTACGTTTGATTTGCATGATTATCTCTCTTCCTTTTTTGACTAGAAACATTCATAATTGGATAAACAATTATTTTAGGTAAGACATAAAGACCATATTGTCAATAACCACTATTCCCACCTTGTTTCTTGCCTTTCAAAGTAGCCAAATACTCTGAGCAGTTCACTAGCTCTTCCAGTGTCCCTTCTTGGGCTTCTTTTTGTCCTTCCACTTACACTTAGAAGAGTTACCAACTAAGTTCACAGACCCTAACACTTTCACCTTCTCAGATGATGCTACTTGATTTTCATAATCAATCAACAAGTAAAGCATTTCATGAAGATCACAATCCATCTTGTTCATGTTAAAATTAACAATAAACGGTGAAAAATGTCAACAAGAGATTGTAAGATCAAATCTTGTGACAACTCTTTCCCTAATGAACACCCTAACTTCTCGAGTTGTTCTATAAGATCAATCAACTTAAGAACATGGGATCCCACAAGAGATTTGGACTTCAGTTCAGATTTGAATAGGGAGTTAGATAACTGGTATCTAGCAGTCCTACTTTGTAACCCATACATCTTCTTAAGATGCTCAATGATCTGTGGAGGATTCATACCTTCATGCTGCCTTTAGAGTTCAGAACTCATTGATGCCAGAATAATGCACTTGGCATTAGTACTTTATTCATTGTACTTAAAACATGCATTCAATGCATTATCATCATCAATTCCCTTAGGAGACGCTTTCTTCATGGGTTTATCGATCATATCGATAAGTTTTTCATGCATGAGAACAATTCTCATATTGCAGTACCAGTCACCAAAATTTTTACCCGCTAGCTTGTTAGCATCAAGAATGATTTTTAGTGATATAGTAGACATTTTGAAAAATCTAATAAAAGAGAAAAACACCCAAATAAGAACACAATTATATGTCATTAAGATATGAACTTTTATTTAAATGATATAAAATCTTTAAAACATGAATGAGCTTCTTGGTTGCCAAGTCGTTACTCATACATAATTAAAGAGTGATAAATTTTCTATTTTATCATATAAAATTTACAATAGGCTTAATAATATATTGTCCCCTCCTTGTTAGGTCGTTGCTTTTAGTATAATTTAATTTATTCATCTAAATGATGAAGAATTAATTAATATTATACTCCCTAGTACGCCAAAAGTATAAAATTAAATAATTTTTTCTGACACATGCATTATATGCAATAGAAAATATTATTTATCCCTGAACTACAAATTACCTGATTATCAGATCATTTCTTGTAAACAAAAATAAATATTAGTATCTTTTTGGGTAGAAAATTCTTTTTGATAAAATATCATATATTATATTAAAATAAAATCAAATGTTATTAAAACAATTTTAATAATGTTAGTCATCATATCACTTTTTTTAATAATAAAAAAATAATTAAAAATCTATATTAATTTGTACAAAAGCTTTTAACAAAAAAACTTGTAAAAAACTTCCATAATCCTCTCTTCCTTTTAAACGTATACAACATGTAATAAATGCATTAAATGAGTTTGTACAACATGTAATAAATGCATTCTGTGAACATGCATTATGTGAAACCAATTTCACAGTGGAGCCTTTTGACCACTTTCCACGTACTAAAATGAACGAACAATGAAGGAAGAAACAATCTATATATGTAACGCTATCTTCCCTTTTTAAGTCATTAACGTTTTCGTAACTTGAAAACAACGTCGTATGATGCTACATTTCGTTTGGGTTAAGAACAACTTTTACATGTTTAAACAAATAACACAACAAAATAAGTAAATTATTGGTCATTTTTTAAGTAATATAAACGCTAAATTACTTCTAATATCAATTGAATAATCACAAACGCAGAAAAAATAAAAATAAAAATAAAAATAAAAATAAAAATAATATATTTATTTATTACCTCTAACAAATATACTAATAAAAAGGAAAAAAATAATCTAAAATATGAGAACTAATCGATACGAAACTTCAAAAATATGAAATCTTCATGTACTCTATACTGAAAAATGTCTCGTTTTTAACACTTATATATATGATTATAGATAAATTTAAAGAAGCTTTTCTTCAAGAATTGGAGAAAACAAATTTTTTCTTGCTTATTCTCACTATTAGAAAACGAAAATGCAAGAGTATATTTATATGTTGTTTTCACATAAAAAAGAAAAAAAAAAAAGAGTATCCTTTCTGTTTTGTTTTTAACACTTTTCTTCGTAAGACATTCACGTATAAAAACCGAAAACAACGTATCTCGTCCTTCTCCTTCACTTTCCTTTTGTTTTAACGTTGTTACTTTTGAAACTTTCAAACCACAGCCATCGTATCCTTTTGTTTGGGTTTTAAATTGTAAAACCAAAACAACAATGATGCCTTTTTTAAATAATAATAATTATTTATAAAATAAAATACATTTATTTTTGTACAAGAAAATTTTCAATATTAATTATATTTTCTATGCTAGCAACAGGGACGGAGCTATGTTCATGGGGGCCCCCCCTTTCAAAATTTTTTTTTAAAATTAAGTATATAATTAAAAATTTTAAAATTACAAATATAAGTGGCCCCTCTTATATTTAAGTGGCCCCCTTAAATGTTGACCCCCGGCCCCCCCTTAGAGTTGAGTCTGGCTCCGTTACTGGCTAGCAATACTACAAGAAAAATTAGTTTCAGCAACTATTATTAATGGTTGCTAAAAGGTAGAAAATGGTTGTTAAAAGTTATAGCGACCAAAATCGGGTTGGTCACAGGTGGTCACTATAGGGTTGTTACTAAAAATGCTCAATGACGCGTTATTACGTTGGTCGCTAAAAATGCATTATTAACAACCATTTAAAATTGGTCACTAAAGGTATAATTATTAGCGATCAAATTTATACTTGCTAATGTAATTTCATGGTCGCTGTAATGTTAGAATGGTTGCTATAATTATGCATACTGCGACCAAATTATTTTTGTTGCTAAAAAATAATCTTATAGCAACTAAGTCAATGGTTACTATAGCT
>JANVCQ010000001.1:9507539-9519929 GCA_025531925.1 Erythroxylum plowmanianum
TGATGTAGCACGCCACCCTCGCAAGGCACGGACTCGGATATCACCATCGATGTCGGGTTCGGGTCATGCGGGAGTGGAGTGTTATATGTAGTCACTCCAAGTTTCCGAGTTGGAGTTTTTAAGGACCAGGCATAGAAACGTCTTGCTTATTTCTTTTAGTAAAACCCCTTTTAGGAAGAACTCATGCACTGCCTCCTTGACTATCCCCCCTAAACTATTCCAAGTTTCTTGATAGAAAACAACACCATGACCACCGAGTGCAATATATAATGCAGTACTATAAAATATAGTAAAGATTAACCATAAAAGATAAACTATGTAAATAAATACATAAATCAGGAAAAAAAACAAATACAAGAATAAATCAAACTAGTCATTGCAAGAAAATAATTAGACTAAGTAAGAAACTACTTATGCTAAATAACTAGAAGAAAAGTACTACATAATCAAAATATTACGACTAACTATAAAATGAGAGAATCAAAGAAAAATATTTAAAAGATTTAAGTGAACGAGAAAGATCTCTCTATGTGAGATTCTTTATCCGCATTTTAGTATGCCAAAATTTTCAATAACAGGTTATGTTCTCAGTATGTTCCAACAGAGCCATATCATTCTTGATTACTTCCTCCCATTTCTTCCTAGATCTTTATTTTTTCCTCTTACAGTCTTTAAGTATGATTTTCTCACATCCACTCACTAGAGCGTCAAATAATAGAAAAGGCCTTAAATTAGTGACATGAAGAAATCAAACAACTAGATAGCAGAGACTACACACGAGTTAAAAGTGAAAACGTGACACTAACTATTGTTAGTGATTTTTAATTGGGCAATTATTAATTATAAATTTTATAAATAAAGTTTAAGAAAATTAAATTTGATCCAAATTAAAGATAGTAAATAAGTCCAATATAAATTTGATTAAATGAACTAAAGTTCAGTAAGATAAATGAGCCTTATTCAGTATAGGCCAATTATACATTAGAATTGTGATGGGAAGACCTAATAAAGTTACTACAAACAGATGTTAAGTGTTGGATTGAAAGCATAAGCATACTAGATTTTATGAAACGTTAGATTTCAAAAACTTTTTCTGAAATCAAAATGCAGCAGAAGCATAACAACCAAATCAACATGTTTAATCCATACATGATATGGTATTAGAAAAAAATAATATAAAAGTTGGTATCCTTTCCTTGTTATTGTATCTTCTCCTTGCCATTGTATCCTCAACCAATCCGATCTATCACTTGTTTTCCTTTGACAACTTAGTTAGCAAGATCCTTTGATGGGAAAGGAGAACAAATATTGTAGAAGTTTACCTTAGTTGAAAGAACCAAAACTAAGAGACTCTCTCTTTGCTAATTTTGGTCATGAAAGAAAGAAGTGTAGAATTCCAACCAACTGACCACCTCTTTCTCTTTCTCAAAATGAAAGTGAGAGTAATAAATCAAACCATCTGATTTGTTTAATATGGCTAAATGAAAAGACAAAAAACTAAAAGCAAGACACTCACTTTTTGTTAACAAATGAAAGAAGGGAGACAAAAAATCAAATGCATTACTCCCTTCTTTAACCAGAAGACTGCTAAAAGGTTTACAAGTTTTTCTACATGCCAACATTAAATGACAACCATTAAACTATTTAATGATAAGATCATTAAACCATATAATGAAGATACCATTAAACCATTTAATGATAATGAAGCATGATAAAAACTCACTTTATATTTAGCAATTCAATGCTAAATGTGTAGCCATAAAATTTAGCACATAAAACTGAAAATTACATCATGTAATTTCGATTTTTCCCTCCTTTTTTGTCTTTACAAAATTTGTTTTAATTTAAACAATCTTATTAATTACATTAAATCAAAATCCGGCCCAATATTAAATGTTCACTTTGGCCTTCTAATTAACACTTAATTATAATAAGCCTAACTTTTAATCATAGGCTTAAAACCCAATTCAATTAACTCTTAATTAAATTATTCCGATATTATTATTAGGAATCTAATTCAGTCCTTTCTTCTTTCTTATTTTCAATAACCTCTATTTATATTTCTTACTTTGCTTAATAACCTTCCTAGAAGCCAAGTGAAGAATCTAATTAGACTTATATAATTCAAGCTCTAATAAGCCCATAATTAATTTTCTCTCTTTAGAATTAATTCCATATTGTTAACCAAATGCCATTCCATTAAAGAAAATTAGCTGAACTCTTGAATTACTAAATATTATGAGAATATCTGTTTCAAATAAGATGTCAAATTGCAAACTCTATAATGAACCATATTATAGCCATCCACACAATAAAGGGTAAAATTATCGTTTTGCCTTTATGTTAATTTTTTCTTTTAGATCTCTCGTTTTACTTTATATGGTGATTAACACACAAGATCTCATCTGGGTGTTAAGACTTGATGGGTAGCTAGTCCATCAAACTACTGGCGTCAGTTTAATCACCAATCTCCGTAAAATATCTAGAAGTGATGATGTCACTATAAACTCTTTATTTGAGTGAATGTTCCTTAATACATGTTTTCATTAATAATTCCAATATGCAAATATTGGATTGATACTCTATAAAAATTCATTCCGATCATATAAAAAATTATAATGAAACATATATGAGTTCATCGCTCATCAAGATTATGGTCCATAATAAACGAATGCTAAAGTGTATGTTTTAAGATTAAAGAAACGACCTAATTTAATATTCAAAAATATATGTTATTTCAGATTCATTTAATAGTGTCATTATCAATAGTCAACTACTATCTTGATATGAAACTCATTATTCCCTTGAAGTAAATTTCTTTACTTATAAGGAGATAAATTGCAACATTATAGTCTAAACCATAATCAAGCAACCAACTTAATTATTGAACTGTAAATCAACTAATTTAGATTCTAATAATATACATATTTCCCATACATCTCCATGTATATGTATGTTACTTATAAAAAAATCTTGATACCTTATAACGAGTTATATAATGTTCATACAAATAAAACCAAATTTTTTTATTTTATTAATAATAAATATTTTCATTATAAAAGTAACCGAAAGAAGATTAAGTTATATGTAAATACACTTGCTTTCTAGAGCACTATATTTACATAACTATAACAATCTCCCACTTGCCCTAAAGCAAGTTTGACATATCCCTCATTCCCATCCCTTCTAGGTGACCATCAAAGCTCTTTCGAGATAATGTCTTTGTAAATGGTTCAGCAAGGTTTTGCTTTGTAAGAATCTTTACCACATTCACCTTACCACATTGTATTATCTCCCTTATAAGATGATACTTTTGCTCAATGTGTTCACCACTTTTATCATAATAAAGTGTAATGACCTTTTCTGCCTTAGGAATTACCTCCAAATCATTTAGGAACTTTTGAAGCCAGACTGCTTCCTTTGTTGCTTCACAAGTAGCAACATACTTAGCCTCCATAGTCGAATCAACAACACAAGATTGCTTGACACTCCTCCAAACTATGGCTCCACCTCCTAAAGTAAATATAGAACTAGAAGTTGATATCCTTGAATCAACATCTGATTGGAAATCAAAATCTATATATCTTGTCAGAATAAGATTACTTCTAGAGTAAACAAGTATTAAGTTCTTCATCCTACGAAGATACTTCAGTATGCACTTGACTTCAATCCAATGCTCCATTCCTGGATTGGATTGGAATCTACTTACCAATCCCACTACTTAACAAATATCCAGCTTAGTGCAAAGCATAGCATACATAAAACTTCCAACTACCAAAGCATATAGAATGTTATGCATGCGTTCGACCTCCTTTTAGGTCTTAGATGCTTGCTCCTTTGAAAGTTTAATTCCATGTCTAGTAGGTGTGAAACCCCTCTTGGAATCCTACATGGCAAACTTATTGAGCATGTTCTCAATGTAGGTTAATTAAGATAAGGCTATCTGTTTGTTCTTATGATCCCTTATAAGTTTGATCCTTAGAATATAATTAGCCTCTCCTAGATCCTTCATTGAGAACTATTCGTTTAGCCATTTTTTGACTATAGATAACATTGCTACATCATTCCCAATGAGTAAAATGTCATCGACATATAGAATTAGGAAAATAACCTTAACCAAGTTGTCTAAGAAGAACAAGTGGTAGATCAGATTAGTCGAGGATACAATAATAAGGAGAGGATACATTGACGAAGGAAAGGATACAAAAGAGTCAAAGCTATAGTAAGGATTCAGAGAGGATGCACAAGTTAGGACTCAAAGCTGTAGCAAGGAGTCGGTATATTTCTACCACCTTATTCTTATGTAAATTATTTTCCTTATACCATATCAGGTATGGTTGAAACATGTTGATTTGGTATGTTATTTCTGCTACGTTTTGATTTCAAAAAGGTTTCGAAATCTACCATTTTAGCCAAATCTTGCATGTTTTTGTTTTCGATCCAACATGAGCAACGAAGTACTTGTAGATGCCTCGAATATCTTGACATTGTCGTCTTTGTTCTTTAGCTATCTCCTTTAACATCTTAGCGTTTGCTAAAACTGCCTTATTAGTCTCTATGATGGCATTAAGCACCTTTTCCAATCCAGCTACGTCTTCCTCTCCTGATTCTTTGATGGTTGATTCCTTCTTGTCTTGCAGTGGTGTCAAACTTAAACTAGCCTGTCCTGCCCTAGTCTTAATATGAGATTTTACGCTAATATCTCAAAGTTCCATATTGTGGGACTTTAAGATCTTAGATCTTGTTAGGTGATGAGTGTTAAGAAACTTAGGAAGATGTACAATTACAATTGACACCACAATACTCCACAATAACTGTAACCAAATATGTCATGCCCAGATTATTACTCCTCTTTTTTGGAGTATCAATAATAGAATTAAAGATATGGTTGGAGGTGTAAACTTGTATGTTATCTATGCACCATAATAAGAAAATTTCCTTAACTGAACACTTGTTGGTTTCTATTTTGTCTTACATTGTTTGACGCATACACTTGTGTAATAGCAAGTGCTTGAGACTACAAATTATATTATTGTGGGCATTTTTAAAATCAAAATTCTCCAACCCAGTCAATTCAGTCCAATAGTGTGTGGCATGGAAGTTGTCGTGCATGTATAATATGGTCGATTCAGGGAATCCATAGATTTCACACAGTGTCATGTAGTTCAATTTATACGGTTGACCCAGTAATTGAAACCATAGATCTTTAGGGTTACTAAGCTCATATTGGAGGGAGGTGAAGAATTCTATGGTAAGTTCTTCGTATATGACATAATTAATGCGCATGAATTTTTCCCAATGAATTCCTCCCCTTAAACTTTCAACCTATTCTCTCAAACCAATAGTTTCTAATATGTCAAAATCTAAATATCGAGGCACAATAATTCTTTCAGAATAAGGGTTTGGAAGCGTTTAACTTCCTCTTTTGTGTAAATTGGAAATAGTGCTTCATACTCTACAACCTGGTTCCTTTGTCCATGACCTAATACTTAGACCTTGCCCTTTGGTTGAGATCACTTGACCATTTGCCTAACACACAGTCCCACTGAAATGAGAGGTATGAGGAATTTAGATAGAAATAAAGACCTTAAGGATGGTAATAGAGAGACGTGAGAGTGAATTGGCTTCTTCACTTTAAAGAGAGAGTTAGAGAATGAGATGTGTAGGAAATATGAGAGTAAATGTAAATATATAGGTTAGGAGTGGGTAAGAGGGGTAAAATTGGGAGCAAATTTCATAAATTTGCATATTCTTGACTTGCCTCGCTGCAAGCCACAATCGTGACCTTGGAAATTTCTACATTCCTCTCATTTTTGCTTCTTTTCCTCGTTTCACACCCGAAGTCTTTCTATACCTTATAATTACATCATCACCTCATTGTTTCCCTTTCTAAACCATTCCCATCCATTATGAAAAAGATAAAAGTAAGAACTCCAAGCTCCTACTTATACTTGATCTTTTCCAAGTGTTTTACTCAGTTCAAAAGCACACACAAACAGAATTGCAAGCCTAATATAATACGAAAGATGAACAATTAAAGATTGAAAATCATTGATTGCCTCCTATGAAACACTTTGTTTACCATTGCTCGCTTGATGTTCTTTATTTACTTATGGTGGTTGAAATGATTCATGTAATGGTAACGCCACTATAACTTTCATGAGCTATGCTCGAGTTATCAAACTATACTTCTTACCACCTTGCTTATTTGTCTTCTTCTTTTTTGAGTCTTTTGCCGGATTGTGATCATTCTAATGAGTCTTTACAAGTGTAACCTTGCTAGACTTCTTCATAACATTCATTGCATTGTACAACATCCACAGATTTAAGAGAATTTCTCTTATCATTAGACACTTTAAATGACACCTTGTCATCCCCTACTCTCAGTGTCAATTCAGCCCCATCAACGTCTATGACTGACCGAGTGCTGGCTAAAAATGGTCTCCCTAGGATAATAGGTGTCCCACATCCTCTTTTATGTATAAGATTATAAAATCTATGGGAAAAGTGAACTTGTTGACCCTAACTAGAACATCCTTTACACACCTCTAGGATGATGGATTGATCAATCAGTTATTTGAACACACATCTTTGTGGGTGTTATTTTTCCTAACTCCATTTTCTTATATAAGTTGTAAGACATCATACTTATATTAGCTCCTAAATATGCAAATTCCTTATCCATTCTAACACTACCAATAATGCATGAGATGTTAAAATCTCCCAGATCATCTCACTTTTGTGGTAGTGTTATCACTTTAGTGGAGTTCTTTATGCTCAGCAATTCATTCTGCAACTTCCCTTTTATATATTCCATAAGAGTGTGTCGTTTTTTTAATTGTCCTATTATATCTAGAACTTTCTTTATTCAGTTCAGCTTCCTTTGAAACTGTGCAATCTAGAGATAGACTTGGATAAAAGTTATTTAAATAAGATATTTCCACAAGTACACTCAAACACCATTTATGATTATAAAAATCCATAACTTTGCATATCATTTCATTTCTTCACCACTAAAAGTCACATGAATAATCATGAAGGAAAGGACTTTTCTAGGTTTGTAATATGGGAAAGGGTAAGGTGAGATGTATTTTTGGTAATGTAGCATAAAAGACATCAAGCTATTGAAGCAAAAGTAACACTCAATGAGATATCAAGTGTATAAGTTAACATTCATTCAAATTTAGGTACTGTCAGCTATGATGAATGCAACAATTATATTTCACAACTCAATTCAGCTCTCACACCATAAACCACATGAACATATCACAAAGTATGCTCCATCCAAAATAACACCAACCTCATATGCAATATATTCAAACCATCCATTCAATATAACTTAAGAAGGAGAAATTAGTAGTTAACAACTTTTCAAAACAATTATATTTTCTCTTTGATACTTTTATTCAAACTCACAAATTATAATTTGTTATTTATTTTCTTTTTTCAGATATAAACGTGAAAGAAGCTACATCAACATGGGAATTCATAACATGGCATTTTAACAAATATAACCAACCCATATGTATGCACACCCCCACACTTAGGCTTTTGTACAATCACAACCATCAACAATTCACAAATGATTCACTAGCTTTAGGGCTTAGGTAGGATATTTGGTTAGGTTTAAAAGCATTTAATTTGTGGTTTATACAAAAGGAAAGTCTAATAAAGCTCAAAGGGGTTTAATACAGGGAAATTCATATAATTGGTTAGGTTATTTAGCGAAAGTAGCTCGTAAACAACAAAGAATGCCTAATCATTTTCATGATAATGCATATGATAAAAATGTGATCTTAAATAGAAAATCAAAGCAAAGTCGAGATGTACATGTCATGAAGGTCAAACATAACAAAAGATAGTGAGACTAATATGGATGTGTAAGTATAATACAACTCAAAATCTCATTGATTTTTATCTGCCACTATCACCACTCTTTTAAGGATAATGCACATTAACCAATCACAAGAGCAAAAGTACATGCTAAAGTTGTCATGAATTTTTCTAGTAAATTCACACTCTAACCATGATTATATAATCTTAAAAGCAATAGAAAACATTTTTAACAAGTTATTTTCTAAAGTTAATTTATTAACGAGATGTGTAATTTCTTTTAATTGATTCTTTAGGTCTTTGTTTATATCTTCCAAGGTTTGATTAATGTAATTGTCTTAGAAGGCATTGATACCACTTTGGTTTCTAATTCTTTAATTATGTACATTAATTCTGATGTCATATCAAGTCTTTTATTTATACTATCTATTTCTTGTAAAAGTCGTTCACACTTTTGGTCAATTGAATTATAATTTTGAATTAAAGGTAAAATATCTATAATTACTTCTTTTAACTGATGTTTGATATTTATTTGTTTATCTATTAATTCAGATAATTGTTTAATAATACTCATAAATTATTTTTAATATGTTCAGTAAAAAATTATTTTTCTTCTTTATATTGAATTACTAAACTTTCAAAATATAGAAGTTGATTGTTTAAATAATTACAGGTATTACAATTGTTCATGTATAGTATATTATTACTTATTTATATGGTTTTGATAATGTTCTTTAAAGCGCTCATATAGTTGTTTGATTTCTATTTTTTCTTGTTGGTATAATTCAATATTATTATTAATCATAGTTTGAAATGCTTAAACAGTAGTAGGATTAGCATTAATAGATTGAAAAAACGTGTACATAGAAGTAAATTTATCAATACATTGTTGGCTTATTTTTAATCTATTTTCTGTATGTATAATAAGTTTATGAATAAATCGACAGGTTTGGCAATTAGGCATACTTAATAGGAAATAATCTGCATTTTATCAAGCAAATAGTGCATAAGAAGTTTTTTAAACCCATAACGTAAACAAGTAAACAAAAAAATCATTTAACTCATGTTTAGAGAAATAACTAATACTTAAGGATAAAAAGATAATAATGGGAATAAATGAATGAATAATAATTAAATACACATAGATAATAATTGATGAAAACATAAAATCTAAAGAAATCATACCTTAGTTTCTCGTTTCTTTTTTTATCACCAATCCTCAGGCTAGAGTAGGAGTTGAGAGGGAAGTATGAAAACTTAAGATTTATTTTTTCGTAACTAAGCGAAGCTCATCTGGTTACAATATATAGACAAAGAACAAATCTTTTGTCAAAGAAAAAGTAAGAAACAAATGAAAAGCAAAAATAAAAGATAAGATGCTAGCTATGTGGCCAATAGATGGCTTGGATAATTTAAAGAAAGGGGGCCTACATTGTTTGTCTATTCTTCTATAATTACATCTTCCAAGGAGGAACCATTGGTGGCTTTGTACTGTTGTGAGGTAGTGGGGCACTGCTGGCAATGATGCTGAGAATAACGCTTTAGTTGTTGATAAATAACATGTTGCCATTAGGTGGATAATCCAGTTAATAGAGTAAAAAAAGTAGCTTTAGATTGCTTTAGTATTTGGAGTGCATCTAGTGAGATGGCTGATCAGTATGTTGTTGTCACGATGATAATGGGTCCTTGATAATTGATCTTTATTAAAGATTCTATATTGATCTTTAAATATTGTTGATAAACTCCTTCAATGCAATTGAGGTTGAATTGGTTGACTATATCTCAATTGAATTCATACTTTGTTGGTGTATCAATTAGTGGATACATACGATTGCTAATGCCTAATTGGACATAAGCAATTTGTGAAAGTAGTACTTTGGTTTCTTTCATAATGTTAGCTTGTTTAAAAATGGGATAAGAACTTAATACTTTAATGAATACTTCACGGTCTTTTGCAAACCTTTCTTTATCATTTTTAATAGCTAGAATAAATCTAGCAGGAAATTCTGAAAGGGTATTTAGAGTGGTAAGATAGATGGTGTCTATAAGACCACTTTGGAAGAAGAGATAAGTGGTTAATGGATCTGCACTAGGGAAGATGATTGCTTTAGGTCCATATTGACCTCTATGTTGTGGATAATACTAAAAGATTTTTTAGGCTTAAGTCCATTCGTTTAGAGATGGAAAACACTCATAAAATCCTTTTGAAGTTATTTTCTTCATTTCCTTTTTGAGTGCTCGAGTAAGAACAATATTAATTTTGTCAAGGTTGATAAGTTTTCGTAAGGATTTCATGTTTGAAATGTGAGGTTGTTTTTCAAGTACTTGTTTATATTAGGGTTTAAAAGAAGATTCTCTAAAGTCAGATAAAGCTTTTCTAGCTTCAGACTGGGTTGAATACCTTTGGTGAATGATGGATGGTTTATTTGTAATATGAATAGCGACTTTATGCCATTCGTCATAAATGCCTGCCATTGGTCCATTGAATATGACATAAACTTTGTCTTTTTTATGGTCTTGTTTCTTTTGGGCTAAAGGCGCAGTGTTTAAAGGACTGGTTTCTAAAGATTATGAGATAGATTTCTGAGTGATTTGTTGAGGAGTGATAGGTTGAATAATGGGGTTGGTTCAACAGAAGACTGTTGTTTTTCTGAAAGAGTAATGGTTGATCTTAATTGATTAATTTCTTTAGTTACAGTACTTACTTGCTATTGCAAATTTGTCAGTTCTGCTTCCTTTTTTCCAAATGATTCCTTGAGGCTTGCTATAGCTGCTTCCATTCTCTTGTTAGGATTTTTGCAAGACTATTATTAGAGAATTTTATGTAATTAATTTGAAAGGTATACTGATTTAATTCAAGTTGCCATCAAATCAATTTGCCTTGATTATGACTGACTTTAATATTGTATTTTTTAAATCCACATAAATACTTGGAATCAGTTTGTACTTGAAATTCAATAGGTAATAAATCAACGCTCCATTTTCACAAAGTTTTGATACATGCAAGTGTCTCCTTCTCATGAATTGGATATTTACTTTCAGTAGGACTAAAAGTCCTGTTGATATATTTACATAAAAATGTTTTCTAGAATTGAGTGGTTGTGCCAAAAGGAAGCCTACCTATGTATCAATACTTGCATCGATTTGTACAATCAATTTATTGATAGCAGTATAGTTATATAATGTTGGTAGTTTTTGACAAAGAGTTTTTAATGCCTTAACAGCTTAGGTATCTTCGTCAGTCCTTGACTATTGATTTTTTATACTACACTTAAGTTGTAATTGCTTTCGTGCTTTGGCTAAATCTTTTAAGAATCCTTGATCAACTATATAGTTTAATAATCCGAAAAATCTTTGGATTTCTTTAACAATTTTTAATTTAAAAATTGATACAATTTTTCAAGGATATTAGGTTGTAATTTTAAAAATCCATTGGAAAATTATATTCCTAAATATTCAATATTTGTTTGAGGTAGTTTTATTTTCTACTTGCTTAAAATTAATCCCTTTTTTGACATATTAGTAATACCTGTTTCACTTTTTGTAAATGGTCTTCTTTAGTTTTATTGGAAAAGATAATTATATCATCGATGCTAAAGAAAATTCTTCTAATCCTTCTAATAAATTCCAAGTGCTTGTTTTAATGCAAATGGTAATACTTTCCATTGATAGTGTTTCTGTGGGTGACATGTAAAAGCAGTTACTAGTTGCTAGTATCTAGATTTTGTATCTTACGTAGTAAACTAGTTATGTTCTTTTAATTTACAAAATATATAATCTTTGCGAGGTAATTTATAGGCATTGCCTGTAATTATGATATTTAATTCTTAATAATTAATTACCATTCGTCGTTTCCTCTTTTTTTGTTCAAAGTGATTGTTTACATAAAATGTTGGTGTTGAATGTTTGCTTGTACTAGGTGAGGTTAATTTTTTTTAATAATTCAAAATATTCAATAACAAACTCTTACACATCTTGTTGAGTATATGGTATATTATTTTTAATATTTAATTACTTTTAAAGGATCTTTTAATTTGATTTCAATTAATTGATTATTAGTATTTTTTAAAGGATCAAGTGGATTTTCTCTACATATTTCATTGATTAATGTCTCAATGTCAGTTTGTAGGTAAGATTATTTTGAAGAAAAAACTGTAATTGATCAAGTTTTTGAGTGATAAGTTTTAAAGTTTGATAATAACTTGCATGATAAATAGGAATTTTCATAATAATAGATTTTTGATTTAATGAATTAATTATTGGAGTTTTTAGAGTTATATAATATAAATATTGACAGAATGGATTACATAATTTCAGAAAATTTATTTCTAAGATTAAGGGTAAACCTGATTCTTGTTGATATATTGATGGTATTGTAAGCGTATAATTTTATATAATAAGATTATTATAGTAACTTACATACCAAATATATTTTATACTGCCGTAATTGTAACACCCCACTCCCGAGTGACCCGAACCTGATATTATGGGTGATATTCGAGTCCGTGCCCCGCGAGGGTGGAGTACTACATCAGTCGGTAAAACTCGGTATACAAA
>JANVCQ010000001.1:9579041-9589451 GCA_025531925.1 Erythroxylum plowmanianum
GTGACATCTTATACCACATTCAAACTTCCAAATTCCATATCTTTCAATTCCGACATCGAAAAATGGCATACTTTATGACAACAGAAAGCTTTCAACAGAAGCTACAATTTTTATGAAGATCATTTTCTCAAATTCTGCCTAAATCAACAAGTCAACTTTCAAGTCAAACTTTCTATCACCAGTCATCCCCAAAAAGTCAAACTTTCTTAATTCTTTAAAATTCTCACACTTTTTTCTCTTTATTTCTTGATTTTCAACTTCCATTTCAATCCACTAATTCACTTTAACTTTCATAACCCATAGAATTTTATTCAAGTCCCAAAGTTATCAAAATCAATCTATTCTTCCCTCATAAATTTTCTTAAAGCATAATTACATCTATAACACAATACATATACAAAAATATTATTATTTCTTAATTCCACTTAAAAATTGGGGTCCAACATTAAAGGAATTTAAACAAGACAACATTCCTATTTGGATTTGCCTTTATGATGTTTCTCTTGAATATTAGAATACTAGTGGCTTTAGTCATCTTATACAAGCAATAATGGCAGGTCAATTTCCATATATCAATCAACTGCAGAGATTAGTATAATCTATGTAAGAATTTTCATATCAGTTACTTCATTATTAGATCTACTAAAGGTAGTACCATTTATCAAGCTTAATGTAGACTTGGAGCCTATTGAGGACCAATTAAAGGTCACTTACGCATGGAAAATTCAAATCAAGAAAAAAAATGTGGAGACTATTAGGAAAAATTTTTAAGACAGGAATTTATTAGAAACTTATAGAGATCAATGTTGGTCATCATGAATTTGTTAAGGTAATCCATCCTTTTGCAGTGGAAAAAAATACAATCAATGTATCTTTTATTATCCCTTGAGTGAGTGAGGAGTTAAAAATTAATAATACTTTCCCAATGGAGACATTAACTCCTATAGTGAATAATCCAAGTGAAACGTTTAGTAAATAAAAGCAGTAATAGGATAAATTATTAGGAATTCGAATGTTACTAGAAGGAGATCCAATAAGAAAAAGAAGTCCTTCCTAGGTGAGAATACTACATGATCATATTATCCTATAATGTTATAGGAGAAAATGCTCCTAGTAAGAAGCTGATGATCAAAATTTTGATTTTGTAGAATAAAGTGTCTATAATTAGTTTTTTAGAATCTGGAATTAGAGAGGATCATTACAACTTACTGAGCTATTTCCCAACTTGCTAGAAGATTATCTCCAATCAAAAATATCACTACAATGGAAGAGTGATTGTTCTCTATGACTCTACTGTACTAACAATAAGCTCTAGCTTGATTTTAAACAAGATTATTGGTAGCGCTTTGTAACACTACACAAAATAACTAAACTAAAAACTATAGTTAGTGATAAGTCTAGGTCAATCCCATATAAAGTATTCGGTTAGCTTTTGTAATGAAAATAATTAGTGTTTAGGATATGGGGGATTGGTTAAAACTGCAAAAGAAAATAAAGTGAAATTAAACTAACAAAAACAAATTAAAGTAAGAAGTGAAAATGATAAAAATAATGAAGGAGTTTCATAATTCAGTTATCAGTTTAATCTTGATCTACACACGAATAAACATACTTCAATGTCTTATTATTCTCATACCTCTCCTAGCAACTATTAATCGTAGGTTAACAAGAAGCTTTGTCAACCTCGATTTTTCCTTAAGTTGTGTTCAATTAAAACAAGCTCTTTAATCGAACCTAGCTATTGAATAATTTAGAACAAGCTCTCTAGATTTAATAAGATAGTCGTATTATAAGCTAAAAAAATAGATTAATTAAGGCAACAATCATAAAAGCTTGGGTCATTTAACTAAGGTTAAGTTATCCCTTATGATTTGACATCATTATTTGTTACAAATGAATCAAACACAAATATTAAGTATTTTATTCAAGATTCCTACAATGGGTTGACATAAAAAAAAGAAATAGAGCATTCAATCATTCTACCTAATTCAATAAGCATAAGATAACATAAACAATCCCTAAGAGAGAAAGAATAACAAACACAAAGTAAATACACCCAAATGTGTTCGTTGGCGTCGATTGCACCTCCGAACTAAGTCAGGGAAACTTAACCCTCCATAGGTCTCAAAAATATGCATGCTCTCCACCTCATTTCTATCCCAAAATGATTCATAACTCTTCAGCCACTCAAATATTGTTTTATATTAAAAATTAGGGTTTTGAGGAGATGCACAACCATGTATCAAACCATTAAGTCGGATACATGGTTGGTTACATAGTCGTGTATCTAGCTGTGTAAGTCCAAAAAATTCTTACAAATGTATACATGGCTGTATAAGTATATACATGTTGTATCTAGTTTCTATTGCTTTTAATTGCTTTCATATCTTGATTTTGCTATAAATCCTTATGTTTTGCTCCAAATGTGAAATAGATAGAGTCAAATTATTGTGCATGTTGCATGAATCTTAGTTGGATTATTTTGTGAATTTTGCATGAAGGTTTAAGGCAAAGTCATGAAAATTTTGCATGAAAAAAGGAATAAAATTGGTGACAAGCGTCACCACTATAGTCACCACCGTGACAAGTGTCCTCACGGGGTGACTTAACTTGTCACCCCTATGATAACTCTATAACATTCACTTAATTCTTACATGTTCAGGTTGACGATGTAACAACCTTACAACCCTAAACCTAGACTCATGTTATAATTGGAAAAGGAATGAGAAGCTAGAGGGCAGGCTGAACCGAAAGTGTGAGACACACTCATTCGACTGGAGCAAAAAGAAGATAGAGAGAAGTGTGGAGGCAGAGTGAAAGAAGAGATAAATAGAGAAGAGAAATAGAGTGAATCAGTGAAGAAGAGAGAAACACAACAGAGAGGTGGAAGCTAGGGACAGAGGCTGAAAGCGAGAGCTAGAGTTGGATCCCTTGAACTTGAGTAACCATTCAGTTGGATGATAACAAGCTGAAGCAGAAGGCAAGAGTTAATGCAGGAAGCTTGAGAGGGGCAGGAGACCAACCGCACTCCCTCATCCAGTCCTTGTTTGCTCATTCTATTTTTCATTTATTGCTTAGTTATTGTTTATTTATTCAACTTATTACTTGTTAGCTTAATCAACTGACCGCGCGTCGTAACACTAGTCAAAATAAAATAACTAAACTACTACTATAGCAATGGTGAGTCTAAGTCGATCCCACAAAGAGTATGTGTAAAGTTTATGAAATAAAATTAATTAAAGTTTAGGTTTAACAAGGGGTTTTGGATTTTGAAATAAGAAAATAAAATGAAACTAGACTAATAAAAACAAATTAAAGAAAACATACAAAAAAGTGAGAAATTCGATAAGGACCAGGTTATTTGGTTCAATCTCGGCCTACACCCTAATTAAGCATATTTCATTGATTTGCTATTCTCAAACCTCTCTTAGCAACTAGTAATTGTGGGTTAATAATTAACTCAAGTTTTTCCTTAGGTTTTGTTTAATCAAGATATGATCGTTAATTAAACCTAACCATCAAATAACCTAGGATACGATCTCCATATTTAATTAGGCAGTAGCATTACAAATTAGGAAAACCAATTAATCAAGACATTAACCACATACAATGCATCATCTAACCTAGGTTATGTTATCCCTAATGATTATGAATCATTAATCGCTACATATGAATTTCAACATAACAATTACCGATTATATCGAAATTCTAGTAATGGGTTTGTAAATAAACGATTCAATGAATGTATTAAATCATCTTTCCATAATACCTAATGGGTTCATACACAAATAACCGAACAATAACAAAAATCCAATTATCCATACACAAAACCTAAATCCATATGGCTAGAATAATACAATCAATTCAATAGGAGAGAAAGAAACAACAAAAATATGAAAGAAATTCTTAACCCAGGCCATCGACGTCAATGTTACCTCCAAACTGGCATTGCGATGTTACCCTTCCATGGGTCTCTCCTGAAAAAATGTTTCAACCCCATTGATAACCCTACTGAAGACCCTTAGCTGCTCTCCCTTTGTTTCTACCGCAAGCTTTTCTCTATTCTATTTCCCTCACTATTCACTGATGTGATGAATAAAACATATGTCTTCCTTACCATTCAGGCAACTTAAAAACCCTCTAGCCTTCGTCTGTGAAACGCAACTCTTGTCTACATTTAACGTAATTGCTTATTACGTAGACTGCATTTTGCTCTAACTTCTAGCTGGTGCACTGCGTTTCATCTCCTGTCTTATCCTCCTTCACTGTGTTTTCTTCATCTTGCATTGTCATTTTTGTCTCTTTCTCCAACTGTCCATCTTCATTCATTGTTCTTTGCATTTTTTCTTCTTTTAATTTTCTTCTTGTCTTTTCATTTTCTTCTTCTTACTCCATAAAGATAAGTAAAAATTAATCTTTAGAAAATAACCAAAATGTAGAGCTTTGACTCACTTTAACTTTTGTCCTTCCAAATTGTACCTATAATCACATACGATTCAAAGTGAGCATCTTAAGCAACTTCATGTTAATAATCACTAATTGTTATGGAATAATTTCATAATCAATTAAGAACCTATCACCAACTTTTTTTTGTCTTCTTTTCATAGTTCATTTAGTATTCACTGTTTTATTGATTTAATACTTTTTTTGACAGTAACATGGGATTAAAGTGTATGGAGATGATGAGCTGTGTTTATACTATAATGGGTTGATCTCTTTTTCTTGAGAATTAATGTAGATATTTTAGTTGACTATGCATGATTGAGTTACAAAATTGTTGTCTTATTTATTTATTTAGTTTATGAACTGAATGTAAGGCCCCAAATTACATCTTAGTTGGAATGATACATGCCCATGAAAATAAATGAGATAGATGTTAAAATTGTGATATGAATTGAAGATAAATTGTATATGTCTTGAATTTCTAGTTTGATGGATCATACTTAGTGACCTGGAATTAATTGTTACCATTAGATAATTGATCTATTAAAATGTACTAAAAATTTAAGACATATACAATTCATATTCACAAGGAAAATGTCAAATGGCAAGATAAGTCGGTACATGAAAATTAAATGAAATTTGGCAAAGTTGAGGCATTGACAAATGGCAGTATAATTGAATGAAAAATGGTAGCATGGATTAAAGGATAAGTGGCCTGATTGAATTATGACAATTGGCAGCCTAAAATGGAGGACACGTGGGAGTCATACATTGATGACATGTGCCAATGCATAATTGACACAGCTAGCAGCTTAGGTGTTAAGCTCTTGCAAGGAAGTTTCTGTAGCCCTTACTTTTCCTTCTGTCCACCAAAATCATCCCCTCTTCTTGCTTTAAATTTTACTTCAATTTTAATGTATTATCATACTAAACTCCTTTCCATATACTACATCAAGAAGCTACCTCAAGCTATCTTCTATGCTGTTGTCTTTTAGGTGTTAAGATCATCTTACACCTACCTAGATTTTGGAAGTGTATTGGTTGCATGAAGAGTTGGTTTGGTTGGTTCTTTGAAGAAGTAACTTTAAGTTAATTAAGTAAGGGAATTCTAACTTGATGGCATGTTGTAATATGAATTCTATGTTACTTGAATTGGAATGGAATATGTGTGGAATTGATGATACAATAAGGTCTAGAACATGATGCTTATTGATGGATTTTGTTATAGATTTTGTTGCATGAAAGAAAATGGTTAGTGAGATGCCAAATGAGTAATTTTGAGTTGAAATTGGATATGAAATTGATGAGGAGTTGGCTTATAATTGAGGTATACTTGAAGCATGATTTAGGGATTGTAATATTGGTGGTTTAAAATTTGGAAGAAGAATTTTGGATCTGGAATTCGTAGGAAATTAGGTAGTCCACGATCGTGGGCAGATGCATTAGCTTTTGTCATGATCGTGGGAATGTACCCCATGATCGTGGGCAAGGCCTTAACATGGTAATCTTTGTTTTATGTAATTGTTAAACCATAGTAGGACAATATACCTTACATTGGTATAATTGAAGTTGATTAAGGCTTGTAATGAACCTAGTTTAATATTAGATTAATTGGTTAAAGGTTGAATAGGTTTTGGATTTTCAATTGACGTAATAGCTTATGGAAGGTGTTATTTTAATTACAAGTATCTAATTTGGAATTTATAAATTATTAAAGAAATGAAGTATGCTTATGAACATAATATGATTTAAATGATAGAACTGATGTGTTACTTATTAATGTTTGTGAATTGGGAAGTTAAGTGAGTATATATGAAATGTAATTAGTTAATGTCTCATTGCTATATTGATGCAAATGCTTAAATTCATAAGGCATAATGAGCTTGTTCAAATGTGAGTAAATATATTCAGTTGGAGCATAAGAAGATAAATTCATACTTATGCATCATTTCATTGTTAAGTGATTCTAAAATGTAAAATGTTTCGTTTTAAAGCTATCAAGTCGTAGTTGTGGGTAAATAGCCATCCCTAGAAGGGTCTGCAACTGCTCCTGTAACTTGACACTAAGATGTCCACTGATTATTGACACTACGGTGTCTCCTAAAGATCAACACTACGATATCCCCTAATTTTGAGACATAAGTCTCTTCTATTATGTGATACCATTCATGGTATCTTCTATTTTGGTCTCATTATCCACTTATGTAAAAAGGACTAACAAGCTAATCTGTTTGTGTTCCGATATATGATTCACTTTGATCCAAGCTAAATTCTATTCTGACACAAGTAACTCTAATCTGTTACAACTTATTTTCTAATATGACACAATGATATCCTGTTTTAAGATTTTGAGTTCTATTATGAAACAAGATAAGTTCTGATTTGATATAAGACATATCTTGATCTAATACAAGTTATATTCTAACTTGAAAGTATTATATCTTGTTCTGATACTTGTACATTCTATTGTGATATTTAAATGTTTTGATCTGTATTGATGAATCATATTCTATTTTGAGACACCTAATGTTTGGATTACTCTTTAATATGAACAATTAAAGATTTCTTGTGATATGCTCTGATTCTGTACATGAGAATGCTAGACAACTGTTAGAGACAGATGCCAGTTTATATCTTGTTTAGTTTTTCTCCACTAAGCTATGTGCTTAGCAAAGTAGTTTTGCCTCTGTGTAGATTCTGATAAGAAGCTTTAAAATTTAGGACAAAGACAACCACAGTGGCTAAGAAGAAGATGTTTTGTTTTGGAAATGTTTAGTTCATTTTTGGGTTGTACTTATTATGATGAGACCCTTTTGTATTTTTTGTATATAGCTTGTAATAACTATAATATATGTTGGATCTGAATTTTTAAAGCATGTATTATGATATTTATACAATGTGTATAAGGTTAACTATTGTCATGAACAAATGATCTTATCATTAAATGGTTTAATGGTTTCCTTTTAATGATAACATGTAACCTTTTAGCATTCATTTAGGAGGATCTGCATTTGATGTACTCTCTCCCTTCTTTCATCTCATAACTGAAAATGAGAGGGTCTCATTTAGGTTATTGGTCTTTTCATATAGCCATCTTAAACAAATAAGAGTGTCTTATTTATTGATTTCTTTTTTTTTATTAAAGAATGAAGTGATGCATTGGATGCACTTTACTTCTTTCTTTCATCTTTAACCTAAATTGAGAGAAAGAGAAGAAGGTGTTGTTGCATTTTTTACTCACTCTCTCCTCTCTTGCATGAGCTAGCCAAAACTTGTAATAAGAAGAGTCTCATTTTTGGCTTCTTTCAATTAAGGAAAATCTCTTCAATATTTCTTCTCCTTTCCCACCAAAGGAGCTTGTTAACTAAGTTGCCTAAGGAGAATAAGTGGTAGATTGGATTGGTCGAGGATACAATAACAAGGAGATGATACATTAACAAGGAGTGGATACAAAAGCTAGGAGTCAAAGTTATAGCAAGGAGTCGGTATAATTTCCATCTTGTTCTTATGTTAGTTATTTTCCTTATATCATATCATGTATGGATTAAACATGTTGATTTGGTTATCATGCTTCCACTGTGTTTTAATTTCGGAAAATTTTTTGAAATCTATCATTTTAGCCAAATATAGTATGCTATTATTTTCGATCCAACAATTGGTATCAAAGCCATTTTATTATGCAAGATTTCAATTCCTATATGTGATGCATGGGTTGGCAATTAAATTTTGTATGCTGCATTTTTTAAGTGATAGAAAATATATGGTGTATGTTTTGCTCTTCTGATTGTCCATAGAACATAGAGTTACCTTGTAAGTCTTATTCGTTTGGTTTGTAATAAGGAGGGTAGCCTATTATCGTCATATTGCCTCTTTGGCTTCATTTTTCTGTTTTCTTTGATTTTGTTATGTACAAATTTATGTAATGATGAAGATGAAGCAGCCATGGATCGAAGAAAAGAATAGGTAATGATTTCGATGTATCCTTTGGTGTAATGTCAGTTTCAATTTTTCTAAAAAACAAACGCTAGATTTTTTCTTTTCATATAAGTTTCGGATTTATGACAAACAAGTGTTGGAAATTTTCTTTTCTTATTGACAAAGTTTCGATTTTTATGAAAAACAAGTGCTGAAATTTTTGTTTCTTATTAACAAAATTCAGTTTTATGAAAAACAAAAAATTTTGTAAAATAAATGCCATTACACACTTTTTATCTAATAGGCCGGGTCACATGAGTGAAGAGTTCGAAGTGAAAAATCCAAGTCCAAGAAGAAATTTTTGGGCCTAAAAGGCTTGTAATTTTATTTATGCTTTAGGATGGACAATCAAAATTAGCTTATTAGTTCATAAGATGAATGGATAAATAGTTGCAAATAATACACGATATTATATGATTGTGTACCATTTAGAAAATTGCCAACTTTTGGCTTTACCATACATTCATTATGTATGAGATATATAATGAAAAAATATAGGATGAATAATAAGTTGCATCTAGACAAGAAGGTATTTATTAAAACTTAAAGAACAAAAAGATTGAGTGGGAGAGGATGCTCATGTGAGAGTCCACGATTGCCATGTGATGGCTGATTTGCATGTGGTGAAGTATTACTCCCCACCGGAGGACATGAATCCTAGATCTTGCATGGTTTGGTTCTCCTAAAGGATAAGTGCACTCATTGGTAGCACATGTGACCTCCCACTGAGGCATGGTTTGCAAGTACCTTTAATGGATGAATTAAATGGTTACACACTCATCATAGTTTATCAATAACCTGCCTACCGTAGCTCTGTTGATAAATGTATGGACCAAATTATGGCGCTTCTTAAAAAGTTAGGCATGAAGATGCTTGATAGATTTTTGAGTGGGAGGGTCCCAGTTTTTCTTTTAGTAGATAAGATGGCTTACTGTCACTTAGTTCGTTATAGATAAGAAAAATAATTGTTATATAAAGAATAAAGTTTTTAAGTTTTTTTAAATCTATCATCATGCATACATGCATCATGATTTTATACAATTTCAAAAATTGCTAGACCTCTAACTAAGTTATTAGAAAAGGACATACCTTTCATATTTTCAAATGAATGTTTAGATGCTTTTAACATTCTAAAAGAAAAGTTGACTAAGGCCCCAATTATGGTTACAACAGATTGGAATCTACCCTTTGAGCTAATGTGTGATGCAAGTGATTTTATAGTAAGTGCATTACTTAGACAACGAAAGGACAAACACTTTCAACCAATTTACTACATTAACAAGACTTTGACGGATGCTCAAGAGAATTACATAATAATAAAAAAAGGAGTTAATAGTAATGGTTTTCGCATTTGATAAATTTTGATCTTATTTAATATTGTCTAAAGTTATTGTGTATATTGACCATTTGGCACTTAAATACTTGCTGAATAAACCAGATGCAAAACCTCATTTAATTAGATGGAGTCTACTATTACAAGCATTTGATTTAGAGATCAAAGATAAAAAAAAGGGGCTAAAAAATTGGTAGTAGATCATCTATTTCGCTGCCGTTTTGATTTTCTCCCCCCTAATCTGACCCCTCTCTACTCTTTTGCTTATATCTTTTTCGTCCGACATCCAATTAACCTGATTTTTAAAGCGTTGGATTTCTAGGACATTTATCTACCTCTTAATGGAAAATTTATGATTTTTGAGATTAAGTTGGAAAAGGTGGACTGAATCGAAGTGAGTTGGATAATTCTTCCAAGCATGTTTTAGTATTTTGATGATATCTTGATCTTTGGAGATCCAATTGAATTGATTCTTATTGCAAAATAAACTAGAGACATGGGAATACAAGTTATTTGAAGGAACTAAATTTCAATTCAGACTCTAAGACTATCAATTTCTGGAGTGAATTTGGGTATAGTGTCCTGTCTCGGTTTAGTAATAATCTGAAAATGTTAGGCCATAACTTTTGCTCTAGTCATCCAAATGAGGTGATTCTTGA
>JANVCQ010000001.1:9603604-9640538 GCA_025531925.1 Erythroxylum plowmanianum
TTCAAGAATTAATCTTCCTCCATAAAATCATGCATGGAGCAACTGAAACTTATTCTAAAAATGTCTTGTCTTCTTTAATGGTGTGGCTTAGCTTACTTGCCTATTTTAGTACAATTTCCCAACTTGCTATTAAATATAAGGTGCTACATCTAGTTTACACCTATTTGCAAAATTTTGTAGAGTATTGCAATTCGTAAAATTAAATTAACATTTTGTGAATTACTTTCTTCAACGTATGTATATACTTGATTCTATCCTTGGCCTTTAATCCCTTTTTAGTTATATTACATTTTTACCATACTAATTTTTCCTTGCTAACTCTATATTGATGCTTTCTGAGCAAGTCTATACATGATCTACAATAAACTTCCCTAATTTATGCATAAGACACAAAGTATAATATGATTTGTTTACATTAGGTCTACAATTTGGGAGATTATGTATGATAATTGAGAAGCCTCTCAATATAATCTCCTTTATACTTGCATCCTCAAGTAACATATTTGTAAGTGATTACATCTTTAGGATCCTATGTAGTACTCCTAGGCCACTGCAATTATTGAACCATATCTATGTATCATCTTTAGGTTCCATTATCTTAACATTTGGTTAAATTTTATAAGTTATCTCCACCAAATCTTCCTTCCATGCTTCTTCCTTCCTCACTAACACTCCGTCCCACCCTTTCATCTTGAGCTTTCCTTTTTCCCTTGTTATTTTGGCTTTTCGATCCACATCTTATATTTGCTTCCCCTGCACTTTCTTAGCCCCTAAATCTATCCCTCATTAGTTTGATAGCTTGTTAGTGAAAGGACACTTTTGTACTTTTACTTCCTCTAAATTACCGCCTTTAAAAAACATTTCTATTTTTGTTAATGGTTTTTTAAGCAAACTATTCTTCCTTTTACTTTTTAAATTGTTGAGGCTATGGGTGTTAATTTTTCAAGAATCAATCAAAATCTCTTTAATAAGATTACCTTTCTATCCCTTACTAATCGATGCTCTTCGGGTTACCAAGAATCCCCTAAAGAAGCTCATTTCAAGCAGGTTGTGCTTCTAGAATAAGAAACCAACATATATAGCCAATTCAGACATCCCCTCAGTAGTAACAATAAGAATTAGAAGCAAGTGATTGGAGAAAAATCAGATACTTTATTGTACTTATATACACCTAACATCTCAAAAGGCAAAACAACAATTTCTTCTACATATCGAAGTGTTTAAGGAAGGTGTAAGAAGTTGGAACTTAACTCTATAGGAATTTTATTAAGGAAATGACTTGCCTTCCCAACTATCCATAATTAGGTATAGAAATAATAGAGAGGGAAAGGGTTAACCAAAGTTCTACTTTCTCAAGAAAACCTTATATTGTTCAATTTCTACTTAGAAATAGAAGCTAATAGTGTGGTAGATGCAAGTCCATATCATATTTTCAACCTCCTTATCATTTTATAAATCTAGAGACCAAGTATTAGGTTTAAAAAAAGCATGTACGATAGTTTTCCCTTACAGCTCAACATACACAATGTATTGTTAGAATATTGGTCAACAAAAAGGCTAAGTATGTTAGCTAGTTACATTGGAAAACTAACTTGTATAGATGTATATTGGAAAATCGATTTTCATAGATCAAACAACAACTAAGAGAAAGAGAGTCAAATATGTTAGATTGGTTACATTTGAAAACCAATTTGCATAGATGGAATAACGACTAGGAGAAAGAGAGTTAAATATGGTAGAATATATAGCATGCTCTCTTATAGAACCAATAGTTAAACAAATTGCTAAAGAAGGACCCCAAGAGAAGAAATCAGCATAGAAGTAAATTAAATTTGCTTAAATTTATTTTAAAAATTTTCTTAGATCAAACAAGAGCTCAAAGCCTTTAATGCTAAGAGATTAAAAAGCTTTAGTTAGAATGTTATAGAGGCAAAAACTAAAATGATTCTAACTCAAGAGAACCTCTATCAATAACTTGTGGATTCCAAATTTATTAAAGAGATGAAGATAGTTGTTTTTGATTATACAAAGGCACAATGAATTTGTAACTCCTTGAAATAAAGAGCTCAAATTCATTGGTTAAAAGAGGGAGATATGAACAAAATATTCTTCCATAACTCAATTAAGGCAAGAATAAATATTAATAAAATTAACTCACGCACAAGGCTAAATGGTTAGAAAATTACTTCCCGCGAAAGCCTAAAGGAAAAAAACTTTTAAAAAAAGAGTTTTAGCCACTCTAGCTAGCAGCAGTTCATCAAAGCATTTGCTAAGCTCCTTTAACAATAATCATTTTGAAGATTAAGAGATATAAATTATTAATATCCCTTTCTTAACATAAGCTAATATCCTTCACCTCATAGATTAAATAGTTATGAACTACCACTTCTTACGGTGTGCTTATTAATGGATAAGTTGCTTATTGTTTTTAAAAAGCAAGGGAATAAGACAAAGAGACCATCTTTCCCCCTAGTTGTTCACCATTTGTATAGAATTATCTTAGATAATCATAAGAAATGTTAGTCAAATGAGAGACTTACAATTCTACAAAAAGTGTAAGCATATGGGAAACACTCACCTAGCCTTCGTTGATGATTTACTTTTGTTTTATGGAGCTAATCTAGCATCTTTGGAATGTTTAATGACATTTTTTATGATTTTAGTTCTTTTTCTAGACTTTCCATCAATAGAGGAAAAGATTTTTGATGATTTCAACTGATGCTTCATCTATAGCTCACAGTCTTGTAAGAATCACATGATTGACAATTTAAACCCCCTTACTTATTTATTTACTTAGGAATACTCATCTCCTTAAGGAGAACTTCTTACTATAATTGCTAGCCAATTTTCGATATGGTTAGAAGGAGAATTTGACAAATGGATTTCCAGCTGTATCTTTTTGGCAAGTAGACTATAACTTATTAATTTAGTGTTAAATACCCTACATACTTATTGCTTAGCCCATTTTTGGCTTCCCAAGAAGTTAGCAGGGACATTAAAAAGCTCTTTTGGAAATTTTTATAGATAGAGGACTTGAATACCAATTATTTTGTGATGGTAATATAGAAAGACAATTACGTACCCAAACATGAAGGTGTGTCAGGTATAAGACCTATTTAACTTGTCAACAAAGTTTTTCTAGCAAAAAGGGTTTAGATACTTGTCACTGATATGGAATCCCTTCGGGTAAAATGAATGAATAAGCACTAGTTAAGAAATAAGATTATTTGGACCATAAAGTTGAAGAGTGGCTCATCTTGGAGTATGGGAAAAATCATGAAGCTTAGAGGAGTTTTGAAGCCTTTGATGGAGTATAAGATAGGCAATGGTAATCACCTATAGTTATAGACAGATAATTGGAACCCCTTTAGCCCTCTCTTTAGCTACTAATAATTTTGATTATTAGATCCAAGTAATGTAAAAGTCAAAGAATAGATCATAGATGGTAGCTGGGGATGTAATAATAGGAAAGTTGAATTTTTCCAAAGATCTTCCCCTTACTCCTCTAATCTTAATAAGGAGGATAAAGTTCATTAGGCTGGGAATTCCTTAGGTACCTTCTCTTACAAAGTTCTATATGAACTCCATAAGGTAAATGGCTCCTAAATTCCCTTGTCATTTTTTAGTTTGAAATACCCTGCATATTATAAAAGTCTAAGTTATCTTATGGCTAGCAATTAGGGAAAGATTATCAACTTTGGATAGAATTAAAGGTGGTACCAATATCTCAACCCTTTTTATTATAGACTATGAATAGCAATGATTATATTACAAACATTAAATTAAAAGAATCTACTTCATTGACCATTACTTATCCATTAAATAGCATAATGTTTGCCTTTATAATTACCATGGGTGACGACCTCCACTTTTTAGAAAATTGATTTAAGTAAGGTTAAATTATAAGTTATATAAATATAATACATATTTTGGACCTAATGACTTAACAATACTCGTTTTTATTATCATAAATTTTCAACTTTTATTTTTGCTTTCTTTTTCAATATTTTTTTATTGTAATTTTGATTATGAGATAATTTCTCTTCTTTGATCATTCTTCTTAAACCTATCCCCACCTATGTACATCAATACTTACAATCTCCACTTTTAATTCATTTATTTTCCATTTCAAGAATTTACTTTGAATTTTCTATAATATTTTATAATTTCTAAATGTAGCTTTTGATAATGTGGAATTTTGATATTTATTTGACATATTAATCCAGTTACCTACTTTATAGAATACTCAATCATCCTCTCACTTATGATCAGAACATTAGTAAAGTTAACGGAAAATTCACAAAGTTATTCCAACAACTGAGAATAGCAACCTAGTGAAAATCTCGCTAATTGCAAAGTCTGAGGAAGTTAGAAGTATGTAACCTTACCCCCTAACTAATAGAGAGACAATTTCTGATAGATCCATGTAATATATATATATACATATTAAAATAATAAATTGATAACTACTTTGTGTTTAGCTCAAAATGTTAAAATTAATTGAAGTTTTTATATTGTAAGTATACAGCTCGTATAAAATAGTATAGTAAGGTATCATTTCCTCAAAAATTGGTTAGTCATCTTGTAATTCAAGTTGACTTTTTTTTAGTAAACCAAATAATGAGAGATTGAAATTGGAAAATTTCACAATCTAAAGGCTTGCAAACATACTTCAAAATGTCACAAAAATAAGAACACAATTTTGGTTTAGAGAATCAAATTATAAAGGTTAGGGTCATTCTCTCCATACCATGTAATCCCTCACTTTGGTAATGTAATCATGCTTAGTCCTAGGCATTCTCATGTATTGGCCCTTTCTCTCTCAATAATCGAACCAATTAAGCCCAAAATAATGATTAAAGTTTAGTATGTGATCTCTCAACCTACACACTTTTACTTAACCATTAAATAGAAATGAAATAACCTACTGGACAGCCATCAAAACATCCAATATCTCTCTTTAAATGTCAAGTTAGCTTGATGTGTGAAGTGTTTTCAAGGCTGCCCACTCTCGTGGTCAATGGAAGCAAGGAACATAAAGTCCACACATCTTAAGCATTAAAGCAAACCATACATTAAACCAAAGTGAGTTCTTACATAGTTATGGTAAGAACAACCCTAAAATCTACCTAGAAATTCATTACAGTCATCAACAACATCCTCGCAACAAGTCCATACATCTTCTCTATACAATAACTAAACAAAAAAAAGTGAGAGAAGAGAGAATAGAAGGTTTATGAGTTGAAAAATAAAACTGGAATTTGGTGTGGTAGCTTTGAGATCTCTTGAAATCACTTGATTTTTCTTGAAAATTCCACCAAAAAATGTGTGTATATTCCTCCTTTTTATGTGCTACACAATCCTTTGCCTTTCTAGGGTTTAAAATGGGATTTTTTATACCCTTTTGGGTGCTCAACCCAACTTAGGATGGATGTGGTGCAAGCTAGAATTGTTGACTAAAAGGCTGGAAAATTCTAGCTTCTACCTAGAAAATTACAACTTCCTTCTTTGATACCTACAACAAGTCCACAAGCAAGAAGTTAATAATCAACAAAAATAAGTTCTAAATCTTGCCCAAACATTGACATACAACTATGAAAATATGTATGTAGTTATATGAAAATAACACAACACCTAGGAAAAACTTCCTATTATGTATACTAAACAAACACATTATCACGTAAAATGAATTAGACAAACATATAACAAATATCAGTTATCAATAAATTAATAAAATAAAAAATAAAAATAAAAGGACATAAAAGATAATAATACTAGTACTAATACCAAAAATAAATTAAAAAACAAATAAATATGTATAAATATAAATATACGTAAATAATAAAATCAATATTACAATAGTTATAGAACTTCCAACAAATGAACAATGATGAAATATAGATGTAAAAAAAGGTAATGTTTTCAAAAAGGAGGATATCCATGAATCTGGAAAATCATAATAAAATAACATTGAAACAAATTATTCCTTGTCAAAAGGATGAGTAATAAAGGAATAGAAATACAAAATAAGTACATTGATAACAAGTATACCATCTTCATTATATGGCAACACTTTGTCGCTCTCATCATTTGGTATTCTATATCCCACTCCTAGTGACATGTCATGACCCAGAACCATATCGGACGCATACTAACTATGGTATATCCAAGCTAAGGGTACTCATGGTACCCTTAAACCGACTATGCAAGGCTAACTGAATATTTTTTGAAAACCTTTAGACAGTACAACAACTGTATTTTGAAAATCCCAAAACTTAATTAAAATACCAGTAAATTAGTTTTAAATGCACTTTTATAGTAACATTTAGAACTCTATCACAACTTCTAGACTTTTAAGTTCACTCAAGAACAATCTCAACAAAAGTACAAAAGGTTTATATATAAGGTCATTTGCAAATCACAAGACAGTCCAAAGTTAATTTACAAAATCATAAAGCATATCAACATAACCAACTTAATAAAAATAGTTCATGAGCCATTATACAACAAAAGTAAAAACCATAGACTACCCACGTGCGTAATGCCCCGAAAATGTCAAAAGACCGCACAATACACTTAAAGCTTCAAGCCCACCAAATTAACTTGCATGGTTAGAAAGCGGAGGGGGTAAGTACACTATGTACTTAGTGAGCAGGAAAAATACATCACAAACGAAACTTGATACACACCAAGACGGTCTAGATAACCTAAGGATGAGTTTTTCTCACATTTAGCATGCATATGACCACCTATAAAGCGAGCATACATGATATAGAAACACATAGGCCTAGCCTATAACTCAACATATACTGATTAGAAACCACATAGACCTAGCCTATTAATTACTCATCTAGTGAACATAGGTTTCGGTTCTAGTACACAAAGACAGAAAAGCATCACATGTATAAATCAAATCTCGTCAGGAAGCCAAATCTCATAATAGGAAAAAAATCATGTATGTTGTCATTAGTTAGTCAAACTAGTGTGCACACCCATTAATTCTCGGTGTTGGCACGATTTTCATCTATGATGAGTCCGAACTACAATCAACAAAAGCGTCATGACCCTAGGTGATGACCTCATCGATGGCCAGACCTCTAGGTGTGCAATCACCAGTAAGTCCCGTAGAAAGGTGTCGATACAGGGACTCAACTTTTATGTACCAGCATTAAGGGTACGGGGGTTGCTTAATATGTTATGCCTAGCACACGATTGGTCAATCGTTACCTCACTAATCACAAAAATCATATATAAATATTTAGTAACAAAATCAAGTAAGACATCATGCTTTTATTTATCGGTGCAACCGATAAGATGGAACCTCACCATGGCTCTAAGCCAAAAGAGAATACATACACGCAACATATATGACTCGATTATGCATATGTAAATTTCAAAACATTATTTCACACAATAAAAGTCATCTTTTGCACTCCTAGTATAAAATGTTATTCAAAACAATGTATTTCTTAAATACACAAGTATACTAACATCTATTTGAGATTCAATTCTACTATACATTACTTAGGTTCAAAATTCAAATACAAGTTATCATGCATTTCTTGGGATGTCCTAATCCCATTTAAGAAATATGGTTTCCCCAACTCACCTAAAAAAAAGTGTACACTCCATTGACTTCAACAATCCTCGGTACGAGCTTTTTGATCCACAGCTCCTGAGCCTTTATACATACAAATATGCAATGTATTTACTACTCAAACAAGTATCTCATATGCATCAACACCACAACTAAATTCATCTCTAATCAATCATCATAAATGTTATTCTAACATATGCCAATAGGTCAATAATTCACTTACTAATTCAGCTCAATTTCTCCTCAACCATTAAGCTAACCTAACCTTATGTGCAATGTTTACGTCATTTTCTTCCTAATGTTCCTTTATGAACAAGCTATCTTCTTTTAATCATAAATCTCTCTACAAAAATCCAAATGTCATGATTCTTGTGCCCCATGAAACTAGACTTCTATTAGTCTTAATATATCCAAAAATTACACAAACAGAATCTCCCTTTAAAATATAATCTCCATCCAAATTATTCTTATTTTTTATAAGAAATAGATTGGCAACCAGTACTAAACCCTCAATAAATCATTATCAATACATCTCCTAACAAAACCTTTTGACAGAAACATTAATAAGACATCAATAATCATTTTTCATGTTTTATACTTTCACTAATTCAGACTCTAAAGTCCTCAAAAATTAGGAAATAACACAAGTTTCGTACATAGGGGTCTATCACAGGCAGTATTAGGGAAACAAGCATAACTCGAGCTCTACTCAGTATTTTGTCAAGTCATATTCATAGAGATCTATCTATAACTTTCATTCTTTTAGTGTATTCAAATTCGCGCTCTACGGATATGAAAAATGGATCAAAAGAGAAAGATCAAATTGAAACCAGAATTTGAACTTACCTTGATAACTTCTTCCTTTCTCCTCTTCTCTTCCTCTTTTTCTCTTCTTCTCTTCTCATTTTTGTTTTTCTCCCTCTTCTAAACTTATAAACAACCCTCACTCTCACTTTTATTGCCTTTTTCATCTATTTCTCTAGAAAATTCAAGAAGGTCAAACTAATTCATGTGTCACCATTCCAATGGTCCATGTGTCACCATTCTATTGGTACATTTGTTATCCTTCTATTAGTCCATATGTTACTATTTTATTGATCCATGTGTCACTTACTTTAGGCTCTAAATGTCACTCATTTAAGCCTCCATATGTCACTACTTGTAAGGCTACACTTGTCACCAATTGTAAGGCTATATATGTCATAATTTGTAAAGCTACACGTGTCACCATTCTATTGCTCCACATGTCATAAGTATAAAGTGTCATTTATCACAAACTTAACGGACCACTTGTCACAATTATACTCAAGCCACTTGTCATCCATTTTACCGAGTCATTTGTCACTTATTCCTAATGCCACATGTCACCATTTCATAACCCTAATCAACCTAAATTCTCATGTATCAATTTGTCTTGCTCTTTAACATTTTTCTTAGGATAGATGCACATATCACCTCATTAATTAATTAATTGTAACAATAAATTCCCAATTCATCAATTATAATCCATCTATATATGTTATTGGTAAATTGAAATGCAAAACATTGGGAATACACATTCATTTTCGTTCCATACCCTGGAATATGTTAATTTAGTGCATATACTATCTTGTAATGATTTCTAAATCATGATTCATATGTGTATATGAATATTATGCATATTAATAAAATGCATCTCGTAAATTCTTAAAGGAAATAACTCATGTGTCTTAATCAAACATTTTAATCTCTTAACAATTTTACTAGGCAGGATATTATAACTCTCCCCTTTAAGAAATTTCGTTCTCGAAATTCTTACTTGATTTATCAAACAAATGGGAGTAATGTTATCTCTATAAAGTCAAAGAAAAAGACATTGTTTAATAAAATAGATCAAACTAAGCCTAGCTTATCCAATATCCTAAACACCACAAGGAATGTCGACAAGTACTCCCACTGAGGTCAAAACATCAGACCGTTAAGGACGTCAACTTAATAATCCGAGACTCAACTTCCCGACCAAAGACTTTCAACACCCAGACTCGACTCCTAAGGCTCATAAACCTTTTAAAAATGGTAATAACACTTTTGAAAAAATAAAAACTAGGCTCTGATACCAATTTAATTGTCATGACCCGGAACTACATCGAGCACGTGGCTATCGTCGTATACCTAGGCTAAGGATACTCACGGTACCCTTAACCCGACTATGTAAGGTTAAATAAATATCCTTTTAAAACAATTGGACAATACAACGACTGTATTTTGAAAATCCCAAAATTTAATTAAAATACATATAGATTAGTTTTAAACGCACTTCTATATTCACATTTAAAACTTTACTACAACTTATGGACTTTTAAGTCCACTCAAGGGCAATCTCAACAATAGTACAAAATGTTTATACATAAGGTCATTTACAAACCATAAGACAGTCAAAAGTTAATTTACAAAATTATAAAACATATCAACATAACCAACTTAATAAAAATAGTTCATGAGCCATTGTACAAAAAAAGTACAAAATAGAGACTACCCACGTGTGGTAATGCCCTAAAAATATCAAAAGACTGCACGATACACTCAGAGCTTCAGGCTCACCAAATTAACCTGCATAGTTGGAAAGTAGAGGGGGGAGTACACTATGTACTCAGTGAGTAGGAAAAACATATATCGTAAACAAAACCCGAAACACACCAAGACAGTCTAGATAACCTAAGGACTGGTTTTTCATGCATCTAACATGTAAATGACCACCTATAAAGTGAATATACATAATATAGAAACACATAAGACAAGCCTATGACTCAACATATACTGGTTAGGAACCACATAGGCCTAGCCTATTAATCACTCATCCATTGAACATAGATTCTAGTTCCAATACACAAAAATAGAAAAGCATCATATGTATGCATCAAATCTCGTCAGGAAGCCAAATCTCATAATAGGCCAAAATAATCATATGTGTCACCATTATTCGACGAACTAGTGTGCACATCTACCGATTCCCGATGTTGGCTCAACTTTCATCCACGGTGAGTCCAAACTACGATTAAGAACAGCGTCATGACTGTAGGTGATGACCTTGTTGGTGACCAGACCTCTAGGTGTACAATCACCCTTAAGTCCCGTAAAAAGGTGTCGATATAGGGACTCGACTTTTATATACCAACATCAAGGGTACGAGAGTTGCTTAATCTGTTGTGCCTAGCACATGACTGGCTAATCGTTACCTCACTAATCACAAAAATCATATACAAATATTTATTAATAAAATCAAGTAAGGCACCCTGCTTTAATTTATCAGTCAAACCGATAAGATGAAACCTCACCATGGCTCTAAGCCAAAAGAAAATACATACACGTAGCATACATGACTCGATTATGCATATGTAAATTCCAAAACAATATTTCATGCAATAAAAGTTATCTTTTGCACTTCTAGTTCAAAGTATTTTTCAAAACAATGTCATTTCTGAAATACACAAGTATACTAACATCTATTTGAGATTCGATTCTACTATGCATTACCTAGGTTCAAAATTCACATATAAGTCATCATGCATGTTTTGAGATGTCCTAATCCTATTTGAGAAATATGGTTTCCCCAATTCACTTCAAAAGAAGGTGTACACTCCATTGACTTCAACAATCCTTAATACGAGCTCCTTAATCCACAGCTCTTGAGCCTTTATACATACAAATATACAATGTATTTACTACTCAAACATATATCTCATATTCATACACCAACATAACCAAATTCATCCCTAATCAATCATCATAAATGTTATTATAACCTATGTCAATAGGTCAATATTTCACTTACTAATTCATCTTAATGTCTTTTCAACCATTAAGCTAGCCTAACCTTATGTGCAATGTTTACATCATTTACTTCCTAATGTTCCTTTATGAACAAGTTGTCTTTCTTTAATCATAACTCTCTCTAAAAAAATCTAGGTGTCATGAAAAATTACACAAGCAGAATCTTCCTTTAAAATATAAACTCCATCCAAATTATGTCATGTTTTTGATAAGAAATAGACTAGCAACTACTACTCAACCCCTCAATAAATCATTATCAATACATCTCCTAACAAAACCTTTTGACAGAAACATTAATAAGACATCAATAATTAATTTTCATGTTTTATACTTTCACTAATTCGGACTTTAAAGTCCTTAAAAATCAGGAAATAATACAAGGTTCCTGCACAGGGGTCTATCACAGGCAGTATTAGGGAAACAAGCATAACTCAAGCTCTAGTTACTATTTTGTCAAGACACTTTCACATAGATCACCTATATCGACAACTTTCATTTTTTGATTTTCTTCAAATTCGTGCTCTAAGGATATGAAAAATAGATTGAAAGAGAAAGATGAAATTGAAACTAGAATTTCAACTTACCTTGATAACTTCTTTCCTTCTTCTCTTCTCTTCCCCTTTTTCTCTCATTCTCTTCTCATTTTCTTTTGCCTCCCTCTTTTAACCTTATGGCTAGCCTTCACTCTTACTTATATTACCTTTTCATTAATTTTCTCTAGAAAATGCAAGAAGGTCAAACTAATTGATGTGTCACCATTCCATCGATCCATGTGGCACCATTCCATTGGTATATATTTTACTATTCTATTGGTCCATGTGTCACTTACTCTAGGCTCCACATGTCACCCATTTAAGCCTTCGTATGTCACTACTTGTAAGGCTACACATGTCACCAATTGTAAGTCTACATATGTTACCAATTGTAAGGTTATATATGTCAACATTTGTAAAGCTACACATGTCACCATTCTATTGCTCCACATGTCATAAGTCTAAAGTGCCATTTGTCACAAAATTAAGGGGCCACTTGTCACAATTATACTCAAGCCATTTGTCATCCATTTAACTGAGTCATTTGTCACTTATTCCTAATGTCACATGTCACTATTTTATAGCCCTAATCAACCTAAATTCCCATGTATCAATTTGTCTTGCTCTTTAACATTTTTCTTAGACTAGATGCACATATCACCTCATCAATTACTCAATTGTAACAATAAATTCCCAATTCACTAATTATAATATATCAATTTATATTATTAGTAAATTGAAATGCAAAACATTGGGAATGCACATTCATTTTTGTTCCATATCGCAAAATATGTCAATTTAGTGCATATACTATCTTGCAATGTTTTCTAAATCATGATTCATATATGTATACAAATATTATTCAAATGAAATGCACCTCGTAAATTCTTAAATGAAATAGCTCATGTGACTTAATCTAACAGTTTAATCTCTTAACAATTTTAGGAGGCAGGATATTATATGGCATATTGGAAGATTGAATCCTTTTCAAATCTTTTTTTATATAAGATCACAATATTTGAGCATATTTTAAACTAAAAACTTTAATCATATTCAACTATCAACTTCAAAACTTGGCATTTTTTAAACAAATTCAATTAATAACTTTAAAGCTCCACATCTTTAGCTTAAATTGATTTTAATATTCATCAAACGCTGCTCCTTATGAAAATATGCATCTTCAGGAATCTCCTCATACGACACTTTTAATTGATCATGTTCTATCATCATGACTTTGATGGGAGCATTCTTTAAGACTTGGCATCTTTCAGACAAACTAAATTAGTAATTTCAAAGCTTGACATCTTTTAGACATTTTTAGCTAGTCTAATTTCAAAATTCATCAAATGTTGCTCCTTATAAAAATATGCATCTCGATGTATCTCCTCACATGATTGAATGACATGACTTTGAATGGAACATTCTTCTCATCTTATTATCCTTTATATGCTTTCCTTGATTTTTTTTCTTGTTTATCTTGATCTATTATATAAATGAATAATAGGATTTTTAAACACTATGATAATTAAAAGGTTAGTAATATTGTTATTTGTTATCATCAATATCCCTTAATTTAATGCAAATTGTCTCTATTCATAATTAAAAGATAGTGAAGGACTTACCATATAAATTCAAATGATAATTAATATCAATAAATTTTTTCAACAGGAAATAAAAGATCAATAATTTATAATAACTAGCGCTACGTTGTCATGATTTTATCAATGGTTTAAATATACTCATTAGATAATGTAATGATAACATCATGCATATTTTAAGATTTTGCTAATTTGTTAGACACTATAATATTTATAATAAAAATTAGTTTTTATTCTCTCTTAGAATTTTTTTAAACTTGAAAATTATATAACTTTAAAGAAGCAATAGGCCAAAGCTAATACAATTTGTCAAGAAGCCACTAGGGTGAAAGCTAATCAAAATCAACACCTAAACTAAATCTTTCCTGTGATAAGATGCAAGAAGAACAATATTTAAAATAGTCAATAGAGGAGTCAAACTACTATGCAACTACATTTAAGTGATATGAACATAAAGAAACTTTAAAGAACTATTTATCTAGTATAAGCAAGGAGGTAATTCCTCCTATATATATAAGATGGGAGTTTTGAATTGAAGAGATATAATGAAGCTAATTGACTTGTCAAGGTACTTCTTAAGCTGTTATACTCTCCATCTTGTTTTTAAGTCCCTACTGATGTTGGTGTTATGGTTCTTTATGCTCATGAATTCTCTGATATTGTTATAAAATTGTAAGCCCATGACTACACCTCATGTTTCTGATTTTGGAATAACCTTAGGTTCCTTTTTCTTCATATTGAATAGACACTACAACTTAAAGCAATCTTGAATAGGATGAAGTCATTCTTGTTAGGAAATTTTAGGTTACTTGACCATGACATGATTCCTTCCCATCTTACCAAAATATAGTGAAGATTACAGAGAAATAGAATGAAGTTCTAAATGGTTGCTGAGAAATGGTAATTGAAAAGATGGTCAATTATCTCCTACTCCCTATTATAAAGAATGCAATATCTGTAGCTTATCAAGACGTTAACATTTTTTAAGGTTCTGAATCTCCTTTTATTTTCTAGTCAAAGAATGAAGAGGCTTTAGGAACATTTGATTTAGACTAAGAGAGCTTGTGTCATATTATAATTGAGGCTTCCTCTTTGAATAATTTCATGCATAGTCTTTTAATGAATAATTTCATGCATAGTCTTTTAATGAATCTTATAGATCTATATTCCTTCCAAATTATGGAGTCCTCAAGTTCTGGATCAGGACTATGTTAAGGAATATTAGATTTAAGATTATATAAACCCCTTTTATTACAATTCCATTAGTTCTCTATAATGACTACCTTAAATTTTACTTAGTCTAGTTTCTTATTGTCATACTAAAACCAATTACAGTTTCTATTCCCCATAATATGTTTTATTTATTAGTTTATCCTCCCCCTTATGCTAAGTATTTGCTTTAAGTTCAATGATATGGAATTACTTACTTTCAGTTTTCGAAAACTGGTGCTTCTTAGAAAATGACTATGCATCAATCTAACCCGTAAGTCTTGTTTATCATTAAACAATATCCAATTTTTTTTATCTAAAAGCATATTATTCATATCTTTGATTGAAATAATGTCAAGTAATCCCTCTTGCTTAGATGTACAAATTTTTGATCGATTAGTTTTTGCATCTACTAGGTTATCAACACAACTCAACTAGAGGAAGTTCCTTAAGAAAATTTTAATTTCTTTTGTGAGTTTCCTTGAAAGCATTAGGTGAGAGCACAAGTAGATATGGAGATTTTTTATAGTTGAGCTGATAAGTTGGAGCATTCAGGTGTTTGATATACTATTTGTTGGTTCTTTTGGTGGTTATAGGGATTTATATATAGGTGAAGGGATTTTCTTTAACTTGAAGACCTAAAACTCTAACTACATCTTCCTCCTATAACTAAGTTGTTATAGAGGACCAATTATCTTTTGGAAAATTTGATAGAGAGACCCAATAACATCTTGAAGTAATTAATGGATAGCATAAGGACATTTAATGATTGTGTGTTCTCTCCACAAAAAAGGGATTAGATCATTAGAAAAAGAGATGCTAAAGAGCTTCATTATCTTACATTTAAGATGATAAGTGAACCTCCTTGTAGGTTTATCTTGTCCTGAATCAGTTTGGTTAGAACTTTAATAAATAAAGTTAACAAGTATGGAGAAAGTAGGTCCCCTTATATTAAAATATTGGCTCCTTTAAAAGATAAGATGTTAAAAGAAGTTGTAGTTATAGTACTTAATCCAATTAATGTAGACTACGAGAAAGTCAAATGTTTCTAGGTAATCAAGTGGAAATTTCTTGTTAACTAATTCAAAAGCTTTATTGAAAGCAATATTGAGAGCCCAATTCCTTCTCATTGTTTTGCTTTTGTAACTTCTAAAGAGCTCTTGTGAGATTAGGATATTTTCTTTTATGGATCTACCATGTACAAAAGCACCTTACTAGAATTTATTAAGGTTTTGAGAGTTAGATTCAATCTTGACGATAGAAGTTTGGATATGATCTTATAAATGGTATTACAATAGGAGATAGGTCTATATTGGTTCAAGGAGAAGGGGTTTAAAACTTTGGGGACTATTGAAAAGAATGATTTATTGATCTCTTTTAACATCTTTCACTTATTGAAGAATTCTATGATAGCTGTTGTAACTTGATCGCCAAACTAATTCTAAGTTTTTCTAAAGAACAAGGCATTCAAGCCATTTAGTCCATGTGATTTGTTTATGTTTAAGCCAAAAGGGGCCCCCTCTTGATGTTTTCTCTACTAAAGGGAGAAAAGAAGGCCCTAGATTTTTCCTAAGAGATTATAATTTTGATAAGTTCCTAAAGAGCCTACACAAAAGAGCAAACAATGCCAACTTTTTTTAGTGAGCTTTGGAAGTGGTTAAGGGCTATTCCCTTGATCTTCTCTTGTTTCCAGTGTAGGTTACATCAATATCTTCTAAATATAAAATTTTGTTGTATTTCTCCTAGGCAAGATCACATTTAATAAGAAAGTAGTGTTTTTTTTCTCCCTCCCTCAGTCATTGTATTCTCAACTTTTACAAAAGAAGTGAGCTTTGATATTTTAGAGCCCAAAAGTAATTTACAACGTAAGAATAGGCATGACATGATAGGTATGATATGCTACAAATGCAACAAGTTAAGGCTAGATTTTCCAAATTGTGGACCATTGAAATCATTATAGACCATTCATAAACAGAAAAAGCAAACCACCACTTTAATTAACCCAATAGAGGGGAAAAAAAATACAGTCATTAATTTCCCAAACTATTTAAATATCAAAAAGAAAAAGAATTTAAGCATATAAAAGTGGCAGGCTTGAGAGAAATTGAGGTACAGAATAGGATTTTAGTGCCCAAGTCCTTGAGTGTACCAATCTTACAATTGACATTGTCGACAACAGCGAGAAGGCCAGGAAAGGATAAAAGGAACCTGTTCATCCTCTCGGACTTGCAAAGCATATTTGTTGTAATACTTTGATAAGATTTTGGAGAGAGGAAGGATAAAAAGAGGCTTGGTGAGATTTTGAAACAAGAAGTTGTTGGAGAAGGAAAGTTTCTTCACCCTTATGGTCTTTTCTTTTTGTCTTTAAAGAGGAAGAAGAAGGTCACACAATGTTCACAATAACTAACCATTATTTGAAGGTCACACAATGTTCACAATAACTAACTATTATTTGAATAATGGTGAGTAAAGAAAATGATCAAAGAAACTATAACGACATTTAAGTCTTAAAAAAATTGTCATGAAGATTTTTTTACATATTTATAATTAAAGATATGAATTTTGTACCGTACTAATTAGCACCGACTGGAGGTCACTATATTGGCCAAAATATAGCACAAAACTTTTTTACTCGACATCAATCTTTAGTACCAATTAGTACCAAATTTTTCATCTATTATTAATTGATATTTAAAATATTGGTTAAATACTAGCCAATATCGTAAAATTTTAAAACTCGGGGGGAAGAAACAACAACATTATAACGTCAAAACACGCTTTATCGACCAAAATTTATCCTTTAATGAAACAAATGCATCTTTTCTTTCCTATTTCTACTTTTAAATATGTATTAAACATACGGTGGCTGAAAGACGTTAGGAGTAATTTTAGGCTCTCGGCGTAGGGAAGCAAAAGATAAGCAAGCCACTGATAAAAGGAGTTAAAAAGACCGTCGACAGCAGGATTCGAACCTGCGCAGGCAAAGCCCAACAGATTTCGAGTCTGTCTCCTTAACCACTCGGACATATCGACTATGATCGCAAACAGCAAATACATAAAATAATAATACATTATAATCCCATTGTTGCCCCCCTCTCCACTTTGGGATGGATCTTAGACAACCTGACAAACAATGGCAATTCTTTTAAAAAAACTGGAAAAGAATAAATAAAGACTATAAAAAGAATAGTGAAGAAATTAAAGGCAAAAAACTCTCTGCTTCGTTAGCAAAAGAAAAGAAATTAAACAAATATTTTTCATTAAAATATATTTTAAAATTTTTAAGTTATTGTATTATTTAAACTTTAATATAGAAATTTTTATTTATCAAATAGTTTTATGATAAATTACAATTAAAAATAATCTCAATAAATTTGAAAATAAAGATATAAGTAAAATAAAAAAATATGTGTGCTCATTTAATAAACTGCGAAACTTTTTTGTGACAATAAAGCATAGGAAAAATTCAAGAATTAGTGAAACCATATCAAAGGTATTTATCCCTTTTTTGCTTAATCTATAAGCAAGAGTTTCCCAAGTAGAATGATTTTTGAAATATATATATATATATACACGTCTTATTCTTTTGATAAATTTGGTCTATTAATTCTTGATTTGATTTGAAATCCTTCCAAATATATATTTGAAATATTTGATTGAATGCCACAAGGTTAGTTGGCTAAAGTCCTAAAGCTCGTTCCTAAACCCATGTTGTGTAACTCAACTATGTTATGTTCTTTATATTAGACTTTTGACTTGGATTCACTTGCTTACAAAAATTATATTTTGGCCTGGTTTCAAAAAAAATTTACATTCACGTAGAGATTTTAAAAAATTGAGATAAATATTCAATATAGAAACAATTACTGTCAATCCATAACATCCAAAATTTTAAAACAACCTTTCTTTATTCTCTTTACAAAATCACATAAATGCTTCGAGAGAAAAGGGTTCAGCTAAGATAATTGGGCATTGGAAATAAAAATTAGATGGTATTCACTAAGAAAGGTTCATCGTAAAGTGTCAAAATTTAAAAAATCAAATTACAAATTCAACGTCATTGTATTCCTAGGTTAAAAATATATTTTAAACCTCAGCATTTATCTTATAAATGTAACTTAAATTCTAGTATTTTGAGCGTTTAAATTAAATACTAGCATTTTTAAAGTGTTGAAAATAGACTCTAAAGATATAAAAAATTTACGATTTCATTTTATTCCTAAACTTATACTCTCTATTTGAGAGAAGGTCAAAGTTTTATTTTAATCCGTAACATTTATAACATGATATAACTTAATTAATAATGTTTTGAGAAAAATTGATGAAATTAATTCCTGACGAATTAAATTTTACATTAACAATGTCGTGATATTTTTATTATTCTTACAATTATACAATATATCTTATTTTCACGTTACAAAGTTGGAACTATTGTTTGAAATTAAAAAATTACTTATAATTATTTTTATTAATCAATATTTAGGATAATTAAGTATTAAAATATTATAGATATTTAGATTCTTTTTCTCCTATTTTTCCTCGGGAGTAGTCGATACCTTTGTCTTCTTGGAAGACTACTTTTATAGCTTTTGGACAGACAAAACTCTTTTCCTCACTTCTTTGGCTTTGCATGAACTTTACTTAAGCTTCCATGGGAAATTACGGCCTCGTCGATGAAGCTACAAGCTTTGGTCCCTTTGAAGCCCTTTATTGCAAACTTGACAAACGAAGCAGTTGTTAGCAAACAAAGTCTTTGGAGATAAAGAAATCACCTTTACATTTGGATCCACAAGAAAACAATTTAATCAAGGTTACTTATGTAACTTTACAAGTAATATTCACACCCAATAATATGACCGTCTCATGTTAATCTTAACAGAGGATTTTCTCAATAACGTTTAGCAATAAAGATAAGAATTGAATAACTTATGTAATTGAAACAATAACAAACATTAAAAAAACTTGAGATAAGAAAACCTAAATTGTGACTTTGTCAATGAAAGAATGAAAAGTTATTCAACAAAAATTTTGCTGTGAACTTTCAATAATGTCACTGAATTGTCCCATGCACAGAAGCCATGAAAACTCAATGAAACAACAACCATTTCATCATTAAAAAGTCAAAAACACAAGAGCTGCAACAACTCTGTCACTTCTAGAAATTCTTCACACAAAACACAATATTTGACAACCCAATAAAGTCACATAAAAACCCAACATCAAATTTGGACAGAATCACAAGCAAAATAAACGTTTCTTTACTGAAACATTACAACCAATGGAGCTACAACTCCCATGACAACTACTGGAGTTTTTCATACAAAATCAACAACAAAAGACAATCCAGAAAATCACTCACGATAGACAAAAAATGCAGCTGCATATACAGCCTTACTGCACATTTTGTACTGCCAAAAACCCACACGACTTTGATCCAAAAGATCACACAAAACCTAATAGAAACGCAGCTGCAAATCGTCAATCATAATCCCCACAAATTTAGCTACCTTAGATAACTATTATCACCAAAATAGGCTTCCCATAGATAGCTAAAAAAATAACAAAAAATATGCATCTTATCTTAGTCAAGATATGGTTATTTAATTTTAATTAAATCGTACCATGATTAGGATTTTTATCTCAAATAAACCTCATCACCAAAGAGTCTCACATAAGGTAAAATACTTGTCATAAGTAAATTCCACAAATAAACAAAGATGTTCAATTACAAATAATGCCCGAAATAGCATATATTGTATCTTAACAATCTCTTCCTTCTTAGCATTATTTGTCACATATCGAAACTCCCCATTAAGAAGATAATTGGACACACAACATTAAGTCTACGTAACATATAGGAACTCCCTTTAATTGAACATCAAGTTCCAAATAACTTCCAAATAAAATTCAAGTTCACATAACATCAAGTTCATCAAGTTCAAGAAACATCCAAAAAAGCAATAATTTCAAATGAACAATTATCTAATCATCCAAATTTCTCTCTCTTAGGAAAAAAGATGCTAAAAAGCAAGACTAATAGTCACAGAAATTCCTTGAAATCTCCCCCTAAATTAAACAACCACTAAAAACAATATGATATTCCTTAGGACAAAACAATGCCATAATGAAGAATTTCTTCAATGAGATCAATCTCAGTGAATAAAGAAATATAAAAATTAATAGTAGGTGCAGCAAAAGAATCGTACGCACATCAAGATGATAATTTATCACCAGTCAAAATACTAGCCAATATATTATTACTTACATCAAAGTCATCTGCATACAACTGATTAAATTTAGAAACCCTAAAAATGTATTCAACAAATCTTAGTCAAACTTAATCAATCTCCTCCTTATATCAACCATATGAATGCACATTGCCTAAACTTATACAGCCCATGATATAGAGAGAAACCAAGATAAACTTGAGAAACCCAAATCATAGAAATCTTAATCTTCCTACATGTCTCCAATCAAGCATCCACATATTCTTGAAATAACTTTGTAAATCAAAGTCCAAAAGCAGAACTCTCAAATCATCAAGCGGAACCTCATTCTCACATCAAATATATTATTCAATAAGAAAGGAAAAGCCAAACATACACTAATCAATTGAACCGTAGAAAACCAATAAATCAAAAACTCAAAAAGTTTAGATGTTAACTCCTTTAAGCCCTTATCAGATTTCCTCAAGCTCTTTAGATTTGGAATGGCCTTCCTATCAACTCAAAAGTTAAATCCATCATCCTAAAGGGCTAATGGAATATTCCAAGGGAATTACAGTATCTCACTCCTCATTACCATCCTAATTTGGATAGAGAGGACTCATTTCAATGCCTTAATCTCCCTCCTAATACCTTCCAACTTGTGAAATTCAGGAAATGGGAGAATAAGAGTCACCCAAGACAGCCATGGTTCCCTATCATTTGGCACAAGGCTCTCATGTCTAGCTATTCCATTATTCTCTGGCTCACTGTGTTAAATAAGCTAAGTACAGTGGATATACTGCACTATATTACCTCTAACTCTATTTGTGTTCTCTGTGAGTTAGAAGAAGAATCTAGGAATCATCTTTTCTTCCTCTGCCCCTTCTCCCAGTTCATATAGGAGAAAATATAGGACTTGTGTCTTATAAATAATGTTAGGACCACTTTTTGGGGAAGCTCTAGACTAGTTTCAGAAGGTGAATCATACCTCCAACTACAACAAGCAATTCTATGTCATGTCCTTTGCCTTGTCCATTAAGTAGATTTGATGAGAGAGAAACGTCAAAAGATTTCAAAACACACATCACTCACAAGATGAGGTTCTCTTCTCTCCAGTTGGTGGAATCAGAGAGAAACTCCTATGTTCTATAAGGTTTGACCGAGTTTACCCTAATCTAGCCTTATCATAGAGAATATATTAACATACAGAGGTTAAAATTCTTTAAAAAGGAAATCAACTCAAGTTGCAAGTCATTACCCTCAGTAAAAGGCGTCCTTTATCTTTGATGCATAGAGCGCATGTGTTTAAGTTGAGTACTCCAATCCTTACACTTTGCATCAGTTACAAAAATAGGAAGTGTATTCTAGAAGATCTTCTCTTTCCATTGGCTGTAGCACCTTATCCTAATTAGCGATCATCTTCCCCTAATTTGGTAGGAATTGTGCGAAAGGGAGAAAATGCGATCTAAGCTTTCCAAATTTGTATAACTCTTCGTTTGATGGTAGTATTAAGCTTTTGTGACTCTAGTTTCATACATTGTCATTGTACTAGTTATTCTTGATCTCATATGTAACTTCCTATTTAATTTAGTAATACAATTTTACTTATTCAAAAAAAATTCCTTCAAGCCCTCCTTTTTTTAACAACATCAAAATATATTTTAAAAATGTAAAGCACATAGTCTTTGTGCCCCTCAAAGAAATTTAAACCTGGCCTTATTCCTCGTCACATCATCTCTTTCATTTGGAATTAACTCTTTTGCATGTCTGTTGTTATATGTGAGATTGATTTCTTCTAACCCAAGTTTGCTTTGATAACATTGACTGTTGCTGAAAGTTCATTGATGAGTGTCTAGATTTTCAGTTTTGAGCCCTTTGAAATATCATTTATAACAACTTGTAACAATTTGGCCTTATGTATCCCTTAACCCCAAAAAAGTGATAAGTAGGTATAAATTTTCATTTCTTCCTTGAAATTTCTCCTTGGATAGAACTGATTGCACCATTTTTCTCATCATTCAACTTAGAACATCAAACTTTATAGCCAATTCCTTGAAGATCTTCTTTAGTCTTACCCGTTTCCAATAACTTTTCTAGCTTTTCAGTAGCTCCATTTAACATTCTTATTCACTTTTCCATACTAACCAGCTTTAGCTTTGTTTCATCAAGCTCAGATAACAACATCTTTTCTAAATTTTGAATGATGTTCTTCATAGAAGAGTTTTCCTTCTTTAGCTTTTCATTCTTCTTACATATTTGCACCCATTTTAAATACATTAACTTATAGGCTTTGGAAATATCCTCACTTTTGTCCTCTGAATCAATATCATCACTGTCATAATTTGAAATTAAACTTTGGACTGATTCATTTGGGTTTTTTTTTCAAAATTTTGGATTGATTTATCCACAGTTTCATCGTCAGATTCTTCCTTCTTGGTTGCTGTTGAGCAAGCAACTAGACTTCTGTTGTATAAAGCAAATAATACAGCATTATTGCTCACAAATTCCTCTTCACTACCATACTCACTTCCAAATTCATTCTCACTCCAAGTACTTGTATAAGACTTCTCTTTTCTCTTCTTCAAAATGTTAGCACACTCTGCTTATACATGTTTGAAGCCTTAACTTTCATGACATTAAATTTTCTTCACTTTTCTTTCACCCTTTTGAGTTTTAACTTATTGTTTGAAATTACTATTTTATGAGCTCCCATCATTTTGACTAAAATCGAATCTATCCTTCTTCACTTTCTTTTATCACTTGCTGAAATTTCTTGTCAATAACTCCACATCCTCAGTCTCATTGGATTCATCTCCTAAGTTATTCACTGCTTTTCCAATCTTAGCTTGCAATGCCAATCATTTGTTCTTCTCTTGTATATCTCTCAACAAATTCATCTCAAAGTTGATAAAAATCTTAATTACCTTATCTAAAGACAATTCAGTGATATTATGGGCTTCTTTAATGGCTACAATTTTTTGATATGAATCTTGGAGGCAATGATCTCATTGTCTTCTTAGCAAGTTTCAGATTTGAATACTTCTTCCCAAGTTGATGTGTTTGGATTGCTATATCTTGCAGTTTCTCATGGAAGTATCCAATAGTTTCACTCTCATCCATCTTTAGCTCTTTCAATCTCACACCAATATCTAAAGTTTCGAGGCTATCATAGATTTCAATCCCTTATGTATAATTTGCAAAGTGTCATATGCTTCTCTTGTTGAATCACAGATATCATGGAAAAATGACCTTCACCAACTGAATTGAAGATAGCGTGCATGGTTTGAGAATTTTTAAACACTCTCTCTTCTTCTGCCCTTATCCATTCTGATGGATCTTTATATACTGCTTCTCCTTTTTTATCAGTAGTCACTGTCCAACCATTTAAAACCGAGTCCATGATTTTGTTCTTTGTGCTTGAATGAATACTCTCATCAATGATTTCCACCTAAGATAATTTGAAGCATCTAACAATGATGGCCTGATGATTGATGCCCCTTCTTTTATAGCCATAATTGCAAAACACAGATCTGAACTAACTTGACGTACAAAGTTTTAATTCCGTTCTGATACCAACTAAAAATACTAAATAATGTAGTTTCGTAAAAATTACGGTTCAGCCGCAGCAGTTATAAGTTTTCTGACAAATACAAAAATAAAAATAAAATAAAATACGAAATAACAAACACAAGAAATTTGTTAACCTTAATCACTTTTACCAAAGAACAACAATAGTTTTATTCAACGAATTACTAAGCCGACTCATCCAAACCTTGACACTATCCCTCATTCTCATACCTCGTAAAAGTTTTTCACACCCAATAACATAACTGTCTCGTATTAACTTCAATAGTGGATTTTCTTAACAACGTTTAACAATAAAGATAAGAATTAAATAACTTAAGCAATTGAAACAATAACAAACATTAAAAAAAACACTTGAGATAAGAAAACCTAACAATATGGCTTCGTCAACAAAAGAATGGGAAGTTGTCCAACAAAAAATTTGTTGTGAACTTTTAATAATGTCACTAAGTTGTCCCATGCACAACACCCATGAAAACTCAATGAAACAACAAACATTTCATCACCGAAAAGTCATAAACACAAAAGCTACAACAACTCCGTCACTTCTAGAAATTCTTCACACAAAACACAATATTTGACAACCCAACAAATTCACACAACCTTTGGAGAAAACCCAACAATAAATCTGGACAGAATCACTAGCAAAATAAATGTTTCTTCACTGAAACGTTACAACCAATGGAGCTACAACTCCCACGAAAACTACTGGAGTTTTTCACAGAAATCCAACAATAAAAGACAACCCAGAAAATCACTCACGATGGATAGAAAATGCAACTGCACACATAGCGTTATGGATAGAAAATGCAACTGCACACACAACCTTACTATATGTTTTCTACTACCAAAAAACCACATGACTTCGATCCAAGATCGCACAAAACCCAACAAAAATGAAGCTGCAAATCGTTAATCACAATCCCCACAAATTCAGCTACCTTAGATAACCATTAGCACCAAAATAAACTTCCCAAATATAGCTACAAAAATCATCAAAAATCTACATCTTATCTTAGTCAAGATATAATGATTTGATTTCAATTAAATCGTATCATAATTAGGATTTTTATCTTAAATAAACCTCATCATCAAAGAGTCCCACATAAGGTGAAATACTTGTCATAATTAAATTCCAAAAATAACCAAAGATGTCTAATTACAAATAATGCCCAAAATATCATAAAATGTATCTTAACACAAATGAAGCAAATTAACTAATAGGTGGTATTATTTTTAGATCATGCTACTAGATTAAAAAAAGTGAAAAAAATAGGAAATCTTCACCTAAAGTTTCAATGAATCTATTTAAAAGACAAACTTTCACTTTTGCTTCTAGAGATTTAAGTCAGTCCACCTTTTTCTATTTCCTCATTTAAATGTAACTAGTTTATATGACAACCTTTGACCACATCTCATATTAACCAATGAACTCAAAGGTTAAACCCAAAGATTGTTATGCAACTCAACGCTCACTAGTCCACTTAATTTTCAACTTCCGACACAAATACAACCAGAAATTCGATCTCCAAAAACTCAACTCCAACCTCCAAAAACCCATAAAGAAATCATGTTCTGCGTTGTTCATTGGTTAACTCTCGAACTAGAAATGGCCATTATTTTAAAGTCGCTAAAGAAACAGAGACATAAAGAGCAAAATAGTAGACAAAGACAGAGAACCAAAGAGACTTATTTATGTTAATAAGAGATGTTAATATTTTAATTTACTTAAATATAGCTTAATAAAAAATGTAAATAGATTATTTTAAAAAAATTTAGATAGTGGATCCCACTTTGCCACATGCCAATGATTGTAAAAAAAATAACTAACATCACATTATTGTTGACATAATATTTAACTGATAGAGAATTAATCCTATTAAATTTTCTATTTATACTGATAAAGATTTAATTTTTTCAAATTTTCTATTTACTTAAGGTCTATGCTGACCTTTTTAAAACAATAGAATTCAATTTGAATATTTTGAAATATTAGGATTCAAGTTATATTATGCTAAAAATGTTGAAGTTCAAAATGCTTTCAGAAGATATCCATGCTTGTTTGGTTTTATTTTTATTTTGATTTTTCAATTTTTTTAAATTTTGCGACAAAATTATTTAGTTGAATTTTTTTTATTATAGCTTCTTCATAGCTTTATAACTTATAAAAATAATAAATTTTTGTTAAAACTTTTTATTTTTGACATAGTTTAATTTATTAACTATATAAATACTATGTAATTATTTAATATTAACTAAGAATTAAAACTAATATAATCTAATTATTAATTACTATAGTTTTTTATAATTAATTTAAATACAATATAATATATTTTTTAATTTAGGATATCATTAAAATACATAACTTTCAAGTTTAAAATTTTTCAAACATATTTTTAAAATTCTAATTTATTTATATAGTATATTTTAAAAACTAAATATTAGTTTACAAGAAGAATTTTACTTACCGTATTTAATTTCACGAAATTGTTATTAGTTTGTAACTGAATATTTTATATTAAAATAAATTACTTATTTAATTAATTTATCTTCATATTATTTAGTATTTCTTTTAATAGTAATACAAATGTAAATATAATGATATTAAAAATTAAATATATTTTAATTAAAAAAATATAAATAAAAAAAATGAATTAAACTAAAAAGGTTCTTAATTGATTTTCAATAAAAAATCACAATAAACCAACCATGTTTTGAATCAATTATTAATTCGAAAAATAAAATTCTTCTTCAATATCACATATCTCTTTTAAAATTCAACGACCAACTTTTTTGAAAAGTCTAATAGAGATAGCAATGATCGAGCTGCATCAAGCAAATTATTTCTTAATTTTATACTAAAACAATATTTTTTTGCAATGGAGAGCATAGACTGATAGGTTTAATCACAAGCCAAAATTCAAGTTGATAAGATTTAATACATTGACTTTAGGTGGGGTTGAGCCTAACTCTTTCTTTGTATGTAGATATCTAACATTTTTCTTTCTAAAGAGGGAAACTTTGATCCAAACTTAAATCCATCTTTCTCCGATCTTGGAATATGATAATCGTTTCTTTAACCTAACAAGCCAACCTGCTTATAATATGTGGAAGTCTTTGTTCAAGTAGTTGAAGCAAAAGAAAAGATGACGGTATTGCAAAAGAATATGAGAAATTCAATGTCCTACAATACAAGCTTTTTTATTCCATCGAACATTCATAAGATTTCATCATTCCCAATTATGTTGACAGTTTGTTAATAAAAAGGGCATTACTAAAATTACTTAGATTCTTCGATTTGATTGATTATGTCATTTTCGTTATCTCCCAACATGTAACCTATTTACAGACTACAAAATCGCCTTGTAGAGAAAAGGATGGTCCCAAGCCACTCATAATTGACCCCGTTTGAGTTTTAAAGGATTCGAGTTCAAGCTAATGGCCATAACTTAACATGTTCAATAATTACATAGCAAAAATTTTAGTAGTTAGGTTTGTTTTGAATTCTAGAATTAGGTTTTGAATTACAATGATTTGGAATGGTTTGGATTGCTAATGTTCTTATTCTTTTTGAAGTGATTATAAGTCAGGGAAGCAACGAAGAAATAGAGGAAGATGAAGAGACAGGATAGAAGAAGGTCCTTAATGTGCTTTCAAACAATAACAAACTGTTAACAGAGATGTCATAAGAATAATGACGACAGCGACATAACATCAAGGAGATTTATAAATACTTTGCTTCTTAAGGTGCTCAAATTTCATCTCGAACACTGTCACCATCTCAATCACCTTAACGGGTTTCATACTCTAACCTTTTTTTTTGCTTTTTAGTCTCCTTTATATGTTGTATGTTTTTCTCATATTGAGGACAATATGTTGTCGAAGTGTGGGGAGGATTGTGTGTTGACATGTCATATGTGTGACTTTTGCATATCATATTGTCTTTGTTTTTATTATGTTGACATATTGGAGTACAAATTTGGTGGAGGAGGGGGAAATAACCCTTATTCCAACACATATAATCTTAGGTGGAAGAGTTGTCCAAAATTTTCTTGGTCGAACAATGCAAAAGGTCAATTCAAAAATCGAGGGCGGCCACCTAGATTTTAACAAGAGAAATCCAATTCTACTAACTCTAAATTTGACAAGATATTGGACAAGCTTATGAGCATGGATGAAACTCATAAGAGACTAGAAGGGAAGATCATAAGCATGGATGATGCTCAGAAAAGGTTGAAAGGGAAATTTGAGCAAGTAACCAAAAACCATGCCTCGTTCATTCATAACTTAGAGATTTAAATGAGTCAACTGGCAAATACGTTCTCGACAAAAAATGTGGGGAGCCTCTTGAGCAATACTAAAGCAAACCCAAGGGAGCAACTCAGGGTAATCACACTTAGAAGTGGGAAAGAACTTGAGCTACTAGCAGAGACACAAGATTTACCCCACCTAGTAGAAAAAGATCAATAAAGATTAAGAATGTAGAGATGAGTGAGTACCCTCCTTATGTTGCCCCTCTGCCATATTCACCCAAGATCCCATATCCTCAACAATTACAGAAGAACAAACAAGATGCACAATTTGCAAAGTTTTTGGAGAAGTTAAAAACTTTGCAAATTAATCTATCTCCTGGGAGGCATTGGAACATATACCTAAGTACAATAAATTCCTGAAAGGCATATTATCAAAGAAGCAAACTTGGGAAGAAAACCAAATGGTAGCGTTAACTAGCAGTTGTAGTTCCATAATCACCAGTCATATGCCTTCTAAGTTGAAGGATCCAGGGAGCTTCACAATACCCTGTGTAGTTAGTAAATTTGAATTCGCAAAGTGCTTATGCGACTTAGGCGTAAGTATAAATCTCATTCCATTATCGATAACTAGGAAATTAGGACTCAACGAGGTAAAGCCAACTTCGACGCTAATTAAGTTAGTTGATTGTTCAATTAAGAGACTATTTGGGGTAATGGAAGATGTCTTAATACAAGTAGACAAGTTCATTATCCTAGTGGACTTCATAGTTATGGATTTCAAACAGGATAAGATCTGTCCCCTAATTATTGAACAACCCTTTATGAACACTAGAAAAGCATTGTTAGCATGTGGAGTTTAGTATGAATAAAGAGTTGAAAAGTTTAAAAGAAAGTAGCTATTGCTTGAAAATAGACATAATGGATGAGTATATCAAAGTGCAAGAGAAGGGCTGCTTCAAAAGAGTAAGTTATGAGGAATAGATGATAAAGGACTTAAAGTTTGAGGTATATATGGAAGTCTCTGATCAAAAACCTGAAGCAGAAAAGGATGATGGTGATTGCAAAAGAAGATGAGAAATTTAACATCCTACAACACAATCATTTTGGTTCCATTGAAGATCATGGGATTTCATCATTCTCCATTATGTTAACAGTTTGTTAAGGAAAAGGGCATTATGAAAATTACTTGAAATTTTCAATTTGATTGATTGGTGTAAGAACAACGACGATAATGACGTGACATTAAGAAATTTACAAATACTTTGCTACTCAAAATATTCAAATTCCATCTCCAACACCGTCTTCACCTCAATCACCTTAACAGGGTTTTATGCTCTAATCTTTTCTATTTGTTTTTATTTTTCTTGTCATTTTTAGTTTCCTTTATATGTTGTGTATTTTTCTCACATTGAGGACAATATGTTGTCCAAGCATGAGGAGGATTGCACATTGAGATGTCATGTGTACACCATATGTAGGAGTTAAAGAAATAAACGAGACCATTTTTAAACATGGCACCTACATGATCCTGTGTAAGCCTTGTGTTCCTACTCCATCTTTTTTGTTTCCTCCTTCATATTTATTCAAATGACATAACCCCGTGTCTACCTACACATACACATGTTCTTATAGTACACAATACTTATACAATCCAATGTAAGTTTTGTGAAGCATGTTATAAAACGCCTACCTAACTTATATTCTATCATTTTCAAGCATGTTAAATTCTTTTTTTTTCTTAAATTTTTCTTTTTGTTTTAGTTCTTAGTAATATATCTCCGAAGAGAGCTCAAAATCTACCTCTATCGACACAACTTTCTCAGTGGCCCAACTAACCAACCTTACATACATCAACACCTATATGCATGGTTGGGCGACACTATAGTGTAGATAACCTATCACCTAAGTGTGGATATTCTACCTATTGTTTTGCTTATCTATAATAAGTGATGGTTTTCCTCTCTTTTTTTGTGTACCTAAGTGTGATATTGAAGAAAAGAGTACTAGTACAATTTGTAATAATGCAGGAATAGTTTTACTCAAAGATGATATTCTCATTTTGAGGACTATGTGAAGTTCAATATAGTTTTTATTGAGACATGATTTTTTTTGTTCACTTAATATTTAAAAATGTATGTCTTCCTTATCTATGAAGAATAGTGTTTTTTCTCACTTAGACATGATATTGAATAGACAGAGTTGTTTGTGTTGAGGCATGATATGATTTGTACATAAAAATGAAAATTATAATATTCTTATTTTTCATTAAAGTTGTTGTTTTAAATATAGAGTGGTAATTTTTGTTTATACCGGTGGTTTTGAATTTATTATGTGCTTGTATAGTTTGTAATGAGCTAGGACTATTTCCATTCGGTCATTATTTTTCCATTTTAATGAGTATATCTTGTTTATTTATAATAAATGATGATATTTGAAACAAAACAAATCATTCCAATTATGAGTTGTAGAAATAAAGTTGTAGTTTCCCCCTTCAAGATAAGGTAACATGAACATCTTTTGATAGAGATGAACGAAACAATTATGTTGCAAAAAAAAGTGGTTAAACAATGACATCAATATCTTTTGTAAAGGAAGAATAAAGAATGTCAAGACAGAAGATAAATCGAATAACTTTTCCATTACCACTTAGAACCTTATTTACTATATTTTTTATCCTATTTGACGTGATCACTGGGCAAAGTATTTTCTATAATTTTAATGCTAGAGCGAACAGTCTACAACTAGAATGACTCTTAAACAGTTGAAAAGGCAACAGCCGTGATTATCGTGATGATTTAATAAATAAAATGACCGAGTCAGCAAACGTACCTATCAGTACATCTTGGATAAAGTGCACCAGCGATTATCTGGCTGGACAGCCAACTTGTTGTCTTTTGCTGGCCGTGTCACGCTAGCCCAATTAGTCATTGCGGCGCTGCCCAGTTATATCATGCAGACAGTCCGTCTTCCTCGTAAACTCTGCGATGAGCTGGAGACACTGATTCGACAATCCCTGTGGGGCTCGTCTAATGGCAACCAGAGGATTCATCTAGTCTCTTGGGAGGATGTTTGTAAACTAAAACGTCAGGGGGGACTTGGCATCTGAAAAATTCAAGAGATTAACGATGCTTTTTTAGCGAAACTGGGGTGGACCCTGATTGACCAACCTCACACTCTTTAGGTCCAGGTTCTTCGTGTCAGGTATCACTTCGACGTCAACCCATTTCCCCCCTCGTTGGATGCCACAGGGGGTTCCATGGTATGGCGGAGCATCAAGGCGACGTGGCCCATCGTTCTGAAAGGCATACAATGGAGGCTTGGCGATGGTGTCAGAACTCATTTCTGGTCGAACCCTTGGATTCCGGGCATCGGCCCACTCCTCTCCCAAGTCACGGACCCTCTTCGGCCTCATTCTCAAGACCGTACGGTCCACAACTTTGTGACCAGTGATGGGACTTGGGATTGGGAAGCCTTTCAACATTACCTCCAAGAGTCCATTGGTAGGGCTATAGCTGGAGTGCTTCCCCCTAAAGCCTTCCTCGGACCGGATAAGTTGATCTGGGGTCCTTCTACTACTGACCTCTTCACGGTTGGCTCCACTTATTCCATGATAATGGACCATGACGATACTACCTCCCTGGACCTCTGGTAGGTCATCTAGAAGTGGGATGGCCCACAACGTATCCGTTCCTTCTTATGGCTTTTGGCCCACGATCGTTTACTTACTAATCAAAACCGGGTTCGCAAGCATCTCTCTACGGATGACGGATGTCCTTATTGTCATTTCCTTGAATCATCGATTCATGTCATAAGAGATTGTGCCCGAGCCAGACTAGTGTGGCAAGCCTTCCACCCCCAATTCATATCTCCTGACTTTTTCAGTATGTCAACCTCGACTTGGCTCACGACCAATCTCCAGAACCACCGTCCTGTCTTCGGGCATGATTGGTCGCTCCTTTTTGGCCTTACATGTTGGTTCTTATGGAAATGGAGGAATTCGTCCCTCTTTGAGGATCATTATCAATGGCCTAACTCCCCCTCTTCGTCTATTTTGTCCTATGCAGGTCAGGTACTCCAGGCAGCCGTGTGGCACCAGCTCCCTTCCAATGCAGCTCGACATCGACCAAGCTGTTGTATCGGTTGGACCTCACCCCCTCCTGGGTGGGTCAAGTTAAAACACTGATGGAGCCTGTAACCCGTCCGTACCCTTTGCCTCCATCGGTGGATTGTTACGGGATAGTGCGAGAAACTGGATTGGAGGCTTCACACACAACCTTGGATGGTGCTCAACCCTGACTGCAGAACTTTGGGGAGTCTATTCAGGCCTTACTCTTGCTTGGGATCGAGGTTATCGCCAGATAGAGCTGAAATTCGATTCTACTGCGATGATTGAGTTGCTTTCCTCTGCAGACAGGCGCTCTAGGACGCTCAACCTCATAGTCATGGGAATTCACAAGCTGTTTGCTCGCAATTGAACTGTTGCTCATTGGCATATATACCGAGAGGACAACAGATGCGCTGACTAGCTCGCGACTTATGCAGCTCATTTTGATGTAGGCGTTCACTATTTATCTACCACACCCATAGAGTGCCACCTACTCCTTCTAGAGGATAGGTCCAAGTAGTCTGTCCCGAGGCACCCAGTGTAATTTTCCTTTATATATATAAAAAAAATAGTTGAGTCCTACTCTCATGAATAAACGATTAGGATGAAGCTTCCTCTGTAGCATATTGAAGCTGTGTATAGGACATCGCAGGTTATAATTTATCAACCCGTAGCTATAAGTATCATCTTGCCAGGGGTCAAACCTGAAATTTAGATTTGACGATTTAATATTAAAGCTATTTGGGGTTGAGACTGAGTTCTACTGTGAATTTTCGAGTTGACAATTGAATATTACACAATGTGCGTGAAGACAAAGCATGAAGGTGGTGGTGAGTCTGAACAACCGCTTACTCTCCACGGCATACAGCGATTATACCAATGATATATAGATCGGTCAAAATAATGTTGGGGCTCGGTTGTCAATTGTCATTTTCATCATACAGGCATAGCTTGGAAAGTCACCCGTATCCACTCCTCACCAAACCACAACCCTAATCAACTTTAAATCACTCTACTTCGAGGGCCCAGCACCACAAATTTCCATTCATATCTTTACCATGTGACCGTGGAGGTAAAGGCACTATCACGCTTACGGTTTATTCATAAATAGGCCTCAGGCCTGCCCGGTGCTACAACTTGAATTACAAGGTTAATGTTTTAAATGCCAGTGTGGCAGTCGTCGAGTGTTGAAGTGCTTACATAAAGTCGTCTTCCATCTCTTGCAAGGATTTGCTTGCTGAAGCAATCTGTTTGTTGGATGTCATCTTTTCAGACACCATCAAGCCTTTGTAGCTCCTTATTTCTGCTTGTCTTTCTTTTTCAAGCCTTTCCATTTCCTCACGTCGTTTCTGTAAAAAGAAAATTGAGATTTTTGTCAAAACTTTAAGAATTTAAAACACTCATCACTCCAAACAGAATGCTACTCGGACCAAGAGCTAGAAAGTGATCAATTGCAAATTAGGACATGGACAGACAAATTTTGTATTTATGTATACCATTTTGATAATGGAGGGGTATACATTTACAGGAATATGTTACGTCAGGTTTATCGATATTTTCTTGAAAGTTTCCTGTTAAAACATCGCTAGGGAAATCACGAGATTGAAAAATATGATGCTGGCACAGAATGCAGGAGAAACAGTTGATATTTAAGAACAGAAAAATAGAAAGGACGGTATTTAACATACCTTCTCTCTCAACTGAAGCTTCCGCTCTGCTTTTTCCGCTGCAGTGACAGCTTCCCTCTCAGCTGCAATTGTAGATGTTAAAATAAATAACAATTAGCATGGCCATGATAAAAAACATATGCACGTGTACGCAACACAAAATTTAGTAATAAATCAAGTAACAAGGTTGATTTACATCTTAGACTAACCTTTCAAATCTGGTTTTCTTTCAACTTTTGTCTTGTTCAATCTATTCACAATTTCATTTATCCGCTTCTCCACTCTCACAGTCCGAACCTGAATCATACATATAAAAAATCATAAGAATATCAACAATACATATGCATTACCAATTATGTTCAGGAAACTAAGAAATGAACCATGTGACTGGACAGCTCACCATCCTATGGCTGTGGAAGCCAACTTGGCCAACATCCATAGAAGCAGTTTTCTTCAAATTAGACCATGGGGTGTAAACAATATCAATGTTATTCACCTTGTTGCCTGTGATATGAAAGACATATAAGTCAGAAAATTAAGTCAACACAAAACAGAAAATCAAAAGGTTGATCTTAGAGCAAGGGAGAACAGAGGGAAAACCATTAGACTAAAGTGATGAATTAAATATGCCTTGTACCTTAAGGCAAGGAGGTGAATTGTTCTTGTCAAACTAGAATATTACTATGAATCTTGTCTGACCCTTTGAACTCATGAGAACTAGGAGAATCTTATTTCTCATTATTATTATTCTGTATCTCAAAATTGTGCTCCCAGATGTAATAGTGTGTACATTCAACAGGAAGAAGATTTGAACAAGATGAATAACTAAATCTATGTCACGCAGAATCTATTGTAAGAGCACCTTGGATTGAATTTGCCTTGACGAGCTGAGCACAATCCTCCAATACACCTTCATTTATGTCATCAATTGTCTCACCTTTTTGCAGTCTTAGATAAACATGGGCAGAAGACATTTTATCCACATGAAACCTAAGCAAGAAAACCTCACAAAAAAAGAGGATTTTGAGCATCAGAAAGCAAAAAAGTGAAAATGGAGCTATACAAAAAGCAAAAAAGTGAAAATGGAGCTTTACTTAAGACCCTCACGAAAGCACCACAGTTACAAAATAATCTATTTGAAATAAAAGTAATAGTTTAGGTCTATGTTCAAAACAATTCGACGCATTTTAGACGTAAAAGAGCTTCAAAACGAACATCATATGTATAACGTCAAAGATAATGGCAAATTTTTTTCATTAAAGACAGCCACAATCCTTATGGATACAAAACCCCCACATTGTATTAGGTTCCACGAACTAATGCAACATAAGAACTCCAAACATATTGACCTTTATAATCAAGCTCTCATTAGTTTCGTAATGATACATTCGTTTCCTGCTATCAAAAAGTTAGTCAATCTCCTCTCCTACACCAAGCGGTGAAAGCAGTATAAAATACGGCGCCGATCAATTGATTAACTCTTTAAATAATCATATGAGAAAAAGTTAAGAGAACGTGAAACGCGGGCAAAAGACACAAAGAAAAGAAGAACAGGATGGGGATTGCAAAAGAACCAGATGTCCTCGGGGAAGCCGTATTTGATGAGCTCCTCGTTCTCGTACTTGTCGAGACCCATGAAAATGGTATAGTCTCCTGCCTCAGGCCGGGCTTTGAAGTAGAACACCATCGTCTTCCTCTTCTCTCAAGCCCCCAAATCCAACTCTCTTGTAAGGATTTTGAGAATTAGGGTTCCTTTAGTTCAATTGGGAGATCAATTTAGTGTCGTGGACGCTTGTTGGCAGTTGCCCGTTTTGTGGTTAACGTAGAACGAAATAGGTTACAATACAAATGGGCGTGTTCCAGACGCTGCATCGTCGGTCAAAGGTCTTTTTAATAATTAAAAAATGCTTCCTTGATAACCGGGTCTGAATTTAATTATAATATAGTGCTAACAATTTAAGGAGCGATTGGCTAGCATGAAAGAATGGTAATAAAAATGAGAATGAATAATGTAAAGATTAAAAATGGATATTATCATTATAATTATGATAATTGATGAAGAGGAAGGAATAATTATAATTATCATTGATAATAACTGGTTTGTAAAAAATATTGAATTATATTATAATTAATTAATTAATTAATTACAATATTTTAATTAATAAATAATTATATTTTATTTAGTTCTATTTTAATTAATAATAATATTTTAATTAATTAATTAATTACAATATTTTAATTAATTAATGAATTATATTTTAATTATTAATTATATTTTAATTAGTTAGTTAATTACAATATTTTAATTAACGAATGAATTATATTTTCATTAATTATATTGTAATTAATTAATTAATTATATTTTGATTAA